>CM052262.1:5920415-6173486 GCA_028455795.1 Lasioglossum marginatum
ATCAATTCATATTAATATTTCTTCTTAAATATATTCTTTATACTTCTATAACCACGGGAAAATTATTGTGTTCAGTCCACAATCTTAACACTAAACCTACCGAGCCTTAAAAGTAACTGGTACAGTTATATGAATGCTGAAAATTGTCATCGTAGGTAAACGTGACCGATCGTAAAGCTTTTGCCATTAAATACTGACTTCAGATAGGCCGCCTATGACAAAGAGCACTCTACTTTGATTTTAATGAAGGGACAATTTTAATGAAGGGATAATTCGTATTGCTTTATTACTATAATACACCAAATACAATAGGAAATGCATACAAAATATACGAAGAAGAATGTTGATGTTATTAGGTACGGCATGTTCCCGCCCGACTTTCGATTCATTCGATGAGGCAGGTCAACCACTGACAATGCTCCCTTATAGTTCGGAGCTCATTTAGATCCAGATCAAAATTTGTTTGTTTAAGATTAAACGTTTCGTCGAGATAGCTCAATTACAGACCAATAAATATTTAAGAATTTGTTCGGAGATTTTACAACCTGGATAATAATCATTAGACTGCGGATGTTTATGCAGTTATCAATATTTTGTAAACGAATTTTAAGAAAGTGGGAGGAAATAAGGTCTTATTTATAGATCAAGAATAGATTTGTACTTCAATCGTTAATCGCAATTAACAATTAAACTCCTCCTTTAGTCGTTAATTGCGGTTAATTGCGGTTAATATGCAGTTTTATTCACAAGCGGAATGTTCCCACTTGGAGCCAACATGATCAGAGTCTTCAGTATTGTCTACTTAATTTACTATAGAATATTTGAAATTTAAGTTCCCAATTGGAAAGGGAATGGTCGTCGTGCCGCGCTCGGTCTCATTTTAATGAGAAAAATTGTAATCATAAAAGAATAATTGAAAAGAAAATTGTTTTATCATTGGACTCAAATATTCTTCCTGGGAAACATTGATCGGTCAGAGCGGAGTCAAGAGAAAGCGAGGAACTCATTCCCAAGGATGTTCTTTCGGCTGTGTTCTTGTATTAAGGAAATAAAAAAAGCGTCATTCTAACATTTGGGCGGGCACTTACATCGACCGGTTTATCGCGGGGAGCTGATAACGGAGGAAAAAGTCGAAGGAAATACTCGCATGTGGATATACTTGAAAAGAATTGCGACTTCTTCGTATTCTCTTCTCATGCGCCCTGTCACCGCCCTTTTGTGCCTGTCTCTCACGGTTCACGACTACTCGAAACTCTCGAGTCGATCTCCGGTAGAGAAAAAAGCGTGGGGAAAGGGCGAAATGAAACGAAAAGCACGATTTCACGCGCTCGAAGTAGCATTAGTCCCTATTGAACTTTCAATTACTATCGATTTAGAGCCCCAAGAAATATTCTGGATGGTAACTGGAATAATTTTGAAATTGAATTGCTATCCAAGATGTAAGGCTTTATTAAAATATTTCCCTTTATTAAAATAACCCCTTGCCGTATTTTGACGAGCTAGACTCGTGATGAAGATTTTGTAACAAAGTCTAACAAATATGAATGTTACGCGTTTCATTTTAGATGAAATAAAATTTGATTCGTTTGTAATCAATATTTAAGCATTAAAATAAGTGTAGCCATACAAAAAATATAAATTTTCTCTTCTCTTCTACGGCATTTTTCGGGATGAAGACGTTCTGTAAAAAGAGGAGGTACGGCAAGGGGTTAAAGATAATTGCAAAGATTTGATGAAGTATGAAATACGTGAAAAGTGGGAAACGTTTATGACTAACGAATAAAATATTTTCAATTGTTCTATCCAAAGGACTTTTACTTAGCAAAATAGGGCAGAAACTTGTTCAAGTAGCCAATGTGTTATTAAATTGAATTAATGGAGGAACGAGCAGTTACCAACATGAACGTTCGCGCACAATGGGATGGAATGATGGTGTAACTATGAAAGCGGACATCCGGATCCTCGAGATCCCCAGAAACGAAATCCGAATATTACCGGCTACCGGGTGTTCTCCAGTTTCAGGCTCTTGTGGCGTTTTCCAATTAGCGTCGACGCACTAAGTACGCTCAACCTTCGCGTGGACGTGACGCTCACGCACAAGACCCAAGTCAGCGGAGGAGCCAAGTCGCAGATGAGATCTCGTAAGCGTGCGGCTGAAAAACGAAAAACGAGCGGCACCTTTCATCTTGCCGCTTACACTCTGCCACCTTCCGCGGCGTTTCCTCGGGACCGAGCATGTCACACGTTCATTTGGGAGTGGCCGCTTCTTTTTAATACCGTTTCAATATCGCTTTCTCGAATCTAATGAATTTAAAGCGCCCCGGAGTCTCAAATTATTTTTCTTAGCGCGTGGGTACGAACATTTATGTTTTAAAATAATTCGAGCATCAACACGGATGGAAGTAAAATCGATCAAAATCTTCTGAAACAATTGTGAGAGTCGGATTTAATTTTAATAAATCGAATCAAATCGCTAACGGTTAATTTCGTGATTTTCATGAAACTCGGGGCTCGTTGACATTTCAAAAAATGAGCGGCAATCTGTTGAAAGAGATGGCGCAGGAAGAAGAGAGAGGCGACGAAATTAGAACGGAATTAGGCGAGCCACTTAGGCAATTGGGAAACACTTCGGAGCCGAAAGTACCTCTCGAGGACCGAGTATCCTGCTTCCTGCTCTTCCTTTTTTCGTCGACGCGACTAATCAAGAAAAAAAATAACGTTGTTCCCGACGCGAGGAATCCTCTTCTCCCGATCCGCTTATCGCCTGCAGGCAGATGCACCGGAGTGCATCCGCGGCGCGCATCATGGAGGAAACGACTTCCCGAATTTACACGGGTCTTCACTTATGGCGCTCCCACGAGCCTCTCGTCGCGTACGATTTTTCGAAACGAGAGGAATCGTCGGCCTGTCAGCCGTTCGACGAGAACAACCCTTGCGCAGAGAAATTCTAAAATTCTGTCGACATCGCTTTCTAATGGCTCGGCGGGCGCGAAACACGCGCGAAATGAGTTCCGAAATAAAATGTTACATGACGTCTACTCAGTCTTCCCGACGTCGTTAATAATAGGTCTGAGTGTTGTGTCATGTCATCGTTAAGATGATAAACATTGTCTCCTTACAGCGGTAGCTACTTAGGAGTGGTGGTTTTTATATTATCATTAGACTGCGGGTCTTTGGACAAGCTCATGGTTTTTTGGAGGATTAATTGTTCTCTATCACCTTGCTAAAAATATTACATTTGATCGATCTCGTTGTTTCCAACGGTGCAGCATTTTCGTTCGGAAATCGCGAAGCTGCGGCGCCATGTTGGATCGTCGCGGAGAATGATTTCAGTAGAATTTTCAGTAGAATAGAAATTTCGTTGGAATCACACGGAGAGAATCGTACCGGGATCTCTTCGTCACTTTCAGGATCTCGTAGGACAAGTGTTCCAACTTCTGGCTGCGCGACTATAACTCCTGAGCTAACGCCGTATCTCCTCATGGCGGCCATCATAACCGCCCATGGTAAAGGCGCAAGGGTGGGCGGTGGTACAGCAAAAGGGGGAATTTATTCCCGGGCATAATACCGAGTTTATAACCGAGTTAGCGAAATCGGCTTCGCTCTCCGCTTATTCCGCAGCCGGAAATAACGACGCTGCGGGGGCGTGCGGGGGGCGAGGAGGGTAGACGGCGGCCTGATTAAATTAGGGGATGATCGCGCGGAATTAGAGACATTAAATTCTATGCTGGAACACCGGTCGCCGGTGAACATCGTTCCGAAACTTTCCGTCTGGATTTCCCGGTTTCGAAACTCGCCGTTCGTCGGGCTCCTTCCCAATTCGATTTTAAACGAATCCGTAAAGAAAAACATTATGCCGCTCCTGCCTATCAAACGTGGCTGCCGCTGTTCGGCTAATGGGTTGCAAAACATTTTTCATCATTACTAGTAGACTGCGGATCTGTATGCAAAATAAAAAATGTTCACATTGATTGCAGAACACAGCATCTAAATATAAACTTCTTACTTCTTTTAATTATCCGAGATAATTAAAAAAAGATACACTGATGTTCTTATACAGTTTTAACATGTCCACAGTTTTAAATTGTGCGTGCCGCAGTCTAATTATTAGTTTCGAGTGCCATTTTTATCAATTTTCAGGAATTTTTTGGAATCTACAAATTCCACAAGCACAAACTATGCATATGGTTGATTTATTCACTCGAGAAAGGAAGAATTGAATGGACCTTGAGGGCGTGGCATGGCAGAACAGAATTTTCAGTGATTACCTTCCATCATAACCTCGCAGTTATCTTTAGACGTCCCGGTCCCCAGAAGTCGTCATAAGGCTCCTCTGTTTTTATCCGAAGGGAGATATCGCGAGGTTTCGCCCAAGGGACGGGACGATTATGGAAATAAATCGCAACGGAGCAAAAAGTTGATCGCGCTGGATGGAGTAGGGTGTGAGGATTTTGCATCTGGCTGAAGGGGATCATGCGATCCTCGAGTTGTCGACGCGTGAAGAGCGGACGATTGGTTGGCGAACTTGTGAAAGGTTTACGACACCGACAGAGAGACTGTTCGACAGAGTGTTCACTGTCAGAGGAGGCTACGAGCATCGGTATATAGACTCGTTAATGGCACTTCATCGTTCATTACGCGCTCGGTGTTCGATCTAAACGGCTGGGAAAGATGGCGGCGATTGCGGTCGTCGCGATTGGGAGGTTCCTGAGGTCATTTGGAGCGACATTGGCTTTGTATAGGAGTTATTAAAGAAAAATACGGACCAATCAGAGCGCGGCTATAGCGAATTGATTCTGGATCGGCCAATAGCGACGTCGCTAAACGGGACTTGTCCCCGAGTCGGACTCCGTTCGCTGTAGCCGCGCTCTGATTGATATTTTTCGTTAATAACTCTTAAGGCGGTAGACTCGTTTCAAACACGGGGTTCTTCAGTAGTCAAAAACGCTAGATAACAGATCGATCTAGGACGCTATCTCGAAAGTCGCTAAAAATCTCTCAAAGTCGAAAGTAATTCGCATTATAAATGTTTCCTTATGTCGATCGTAGATTGTTGCTAACAATATTATTATGATTTCAGCGCACTGGTTCGATCAATTGCTATTTAAGACACTATTTGCAAATTACCACAATAATTTTTTCCGACGTTTCGATCCTACTTTAGATCATTTTCAAGAAAAATAGAAGAATTGCGTCTGTTTCTATAAAGCTAAATGCGTGTTTCTATGAAGCTAAAATTTTCTTTTACACTAAGCAAGTAGGTAACAACTTTCTCCTTTTCTTTAAATTTACGCAAAACAAAACATAATAACAGTTGTCGAATTACAGACGCAATTCTTCTATTTTTCTTCATCATAATAATATTGTTAGTAATTTGCATTATTCGGCAGCATGTAGCTATGAAAATAGCTATCGAATAATGCAAATTACTAAAAAAATAGGACTATTGAGGGCGATAGCGACCTAGATCGATCTTTATCTAGCGTTTTTGACTACTGAGAAATACCCAATTTTGTATTATCGAGAAATGAGAAGGCGAATCCCGCACCCTTGCAATCCTGGAAAAAGTAGTCTACCCCCTTAAACAAAGACTCGGCGGCCATTTTTGCGAAGGAAAATGTCGTTTCAAATGACCTCAGGAACCTCCCATTCCCGGGAAGCGAAGGAGTTTTGGAACAACCTTGTATACAGGGTGTCCCAAAATTCCTTCGCTTCCCGGAAGTGGAAGGATCCTGAGGTCATTTGAAGCGACATTTTCCTTCGCAAAAATGGCGGCCGAGTCTCTGTTTACGAGTTATTCACGAAAAACACTGACCAATTAGAGCGCGACCTAGACGCGCGTTGGCAGAGTCGACCGGGCGCGCCAACTGTCAATTGGCCGACTGTGCCAGCGCTAGGTCGCGCTCTGATTGGTCAGTGTTTTTCGTTAATCACTCTTAAACAAAGCCGCGGCGGCCATTTTTACAAAGGAAAATGTTGCTTCAAATGACCTCAGGAACCTCCCATTTCCGAGAAGCGAAGGAGTTCTGGAACAACCTTGTATATACTACACAGAAAATAGATAAGTCTTAGAAAATAAAATTCGAGAAACGTTTGTTGCAGATGGATAAAAATCTTTGAACAGGGAAAGGGGCGAATTCGCAGGAATCAGTGTAGCCGCTCGAATATTCCATTTTAATTACGCGGCCGGAGAAAGGCGTTGATGAATAAAGAAAGAGGAAGTAGGAAACGAGGGCGAAGATGTCGGCGCGAAAGCTAGGCTCCACTTTGGATTAAGTTACTCTCAGCTTCGGGGATATAGGTAACAGATCGTTAAGCCGGAAGATCGAGGAGGTCTGGCGGTGAAATTACATTTTTTAATTATGGCCGGAGCAAGTTCATAATTGGTGCTCACTACGCGGGGGATGAAACTTATTAGTCGGCAAGGCTTTACCGTCCTAGGGGATGTAACATGGCCGGCTTGTGGAAGGATATCGCCTCGCAGCTTCCAGGGACGCATCCGGATGCGAGGAACGGCTGCGAAGACACGCGAAATTAATTAATTAGCCCTCCGGCCATCACGATTGTTTGATCAACATTGTTCACGACGGTGAGAAACTTTCGTTCCGGAACTACCGTTCGTAAATCATTTCGCAAATCATCGGACAGATATTTTTATACTATCTTCATGCACGTTGAACTGGTTTTATATCGACGTATGTTTTTTTAGTGGAAATTGTTCGTTAAACGATTGTTCAATTTGGTGACTCGCTTGTTGTGGGGATTCGCGACAAGATACGTTTGTTTAAAACAACCGTATAATACAATCGTTAATGGAAATGTTTGTTGAAATATATACAAATATATTTTTTTGCTACAAATGATACAAGGAGTTGCAAACCATAAGCTTGCCCACCCCTTAAGGGAGTCTCCTGATCTAGAGCATCATTCTGAGGGTCTCCTTTGGAAATTTTTATAAAGAAATCAGGCGATCGTTTTGTATTGAGATTTTGCAGACATCTTTCCTATTATCCGAATTATACAATAGAATTTTCTGAAGTGAAAATTTAGAAGACACCCGCTTCAAGAAAATGTAGAAAAAGAAAAACCGATTTTTTGAAGGTTCCAGACCGGAAGACCCCGTTAAGCGACAGTGTCCGTCTTTTTAGCGCTAATAAAGGCTCCGGGGTATTTTGAAAAACGAGAGGGAGCACGGGAGAGACAGATCGGGCGAGAAGAAGGGTAGCAGCGGCCCTGACACTAATCTCGAGTTAGGTGGCAACATTTTCTCGTAGACAGGGAATATACGGGGCTCGTAGCTGTTGCACGGTTATCCGGCCTCCAACACACGCACACGCGATTCCGTATATTCCCGTGCGTGTGCAACGTGTTACAAACACGTGTCGGACGAGATACCAGGTACGCGTTAAACTTCCCAAAGCGAATCTCCCGTTTCACCCCGAAAAATATTTTGCAAACTACTAAACGCGCCTCGATTTGCTACCGATAAATTATTTCGTGCATTCGATTCTATCCGACTGCATTTAGTCGCAAAATTTTGGTTATTGGCTAAATAATACATATTTTACGTGATCGTGTGCACAAGAAACAAGTTGAACTCTTCTTTCCAGTACTCGCGAGAAGTCGCGTTTAATAATTGCAATAATTCCGTCGAATTCCGAGCCGATTCCAAATAATCCCGTGAACAGACCAGGGTGGAAACTGCACGCTGGGAAATTCAGTGAAAATAACGCGCAGCAACGACAGCGTAACATTTTAAATCTTTCCTCTGTTCCCAGGTTCTCTTTCGCCCCTTTCTCTCCATTTCTTTCTCAATCTTCCTGCCGTTTCTATCTCGACGACCACCAGAGGGTAAGATGGGGTTGAGTCTCGTTACACGCGAGCCCCGGAGCTTATGCTGTGTGTGTTAGGGGATGGGGGTGGTTACATGAACAAGTAAATAGACAGGTAGCTGCACAGGAGCCCCACGTACACAAGGGTATCGTTGGTGAAGGGTCGATGGCGTGGTGAGAGATTCACAGGAGGCTGAAGGGGGCTGAAGGGATGGGAAGGTGGTGGATAGCAATAAGGTGCTGGGCACCGCGCTGTTACGACCCCTGATCTAGTGATGTCGTGTATGAGGGAGTGTGCTCTCGCCGTGCACCTCCACCGTGTGAAAATTATAGGAAACATGTTTTATCCTTCTCGTCATTATTTTCAACGTTTCCGAATAATTGAGCAGCTCGATTAAACGTCAGCGAGAGCCACGTTCCAGAACGCTGGAACCTTGGGAAAATCATCGAAAGACGAAATATTATTAGTCTGCGGATGTTTTCGCAAAATTTTCTGCATCGATTGGGAGACGCAGAGAGTACATGGAAATTTATTTCCATCATCAACAGTCGTAACACTCTTCTGTTGTTGCGAATAGACCGGGGGTCTTCATGGAAAATTTCACAGGAAATTTACCTAGAAAGTTGGAAATAAAATATAATCAAGTTCTCAATTTGAAACGCATAAAATCCGTGGTCTTAATATTTGTGGACTCCATTTTGGAGGTGCCCGGAAGTTTTAAACGGCAAGATGAAGTCGAGTATCGGGAAAAATTCACGTCTCCCGGCGAAAATAAAATACGAACAGAATTTCCGGCGGCTGTAATTCGCGTAGGACGTTAAGGGTGGCTGCGCAATTCGCGAAACGATTCGCCGGGGGTTGCGAAATCTTGAAAGAGAGAGAGAGAGAGAGAGGAGCCGCCTCAGGTAAAAAGAACAGCCGCCGGGGGCCATGATGGCTCTGACCTTTCTCGCTTATCTGCGGGGCGAGAGAGATACCGGGTCAATACTTCTCGGGAGGGTTTCCACGAGGAAAGAGGGGATCGTTTCGCCACCCCTCGTTTCTCTGCTCGCCGACGATTGGCGGTGGCAGGAGGCCGGGGTGGTGGTCCTGCGGGGGTGGAAACACACGAGATGGATATTTGATTGTATTTGTATTTGTACCCCGTCTGTGTCCTTGTAGCCGTATCGGAAGAGGACGAGCGACGGTGAATAATACCGTTCTTTGGGGATGTGAATCTGCGATTTTATTTATATCGTTTCTCTATTGAATCACGCCATATTTAGGAACCTGCCGGGTCTGCCAGGTATCGGCTGCGACTCCCTAATCGATATTTTATTGGCCCAATCGGATTTACCTGCGTTTTACAATTTTCTTCTAGTCTGAGCAGTTGAGTCCCTTGATCTTATTAATGTATAGAAATACAGAAACATTTTCAGTATACATATTTCTTCATTCAAATATTTCGACAAATATGTTTGAAATTTGTATGTTATTTGTCAAGTTTCATACTTAATGACTTAATACACGCTACCATAAAAATCCCACGAGATCGAAATAATTTAATTTGGAGCACGGTGGTTTAGTGTTAAGAGTTACTCGAAAAAGAATTGTTATTTTCCAGATTCGCCAACAAAAACTGTCCCAACTGTTTCACTTCCCAAAATCCAGTGATTTTACAATGGACCCTATTTTCTCGGAAGATTGCATGAAATCTTAATGTTTCCATCAGCTGGAAATAAAAAGATGGGGTCGACAAGAAGATTCGCTTTCCCCGGGAGCTATTTATTGCAGAAAATTGTATCTACTTTCAATGATTATGATTTATCTGCAGCCGGTTAAGACGGTGGTGGTACGAAGAAGAGAAGGAGGACTCTCACCACACCTCGTTTCAGCCCTCGACGACGATTGGTCCTGGCAGATCGCGCAGGACGAGGCCGGGGGTTAGCTAACGGAGGGATGAAAGCGGTAGAAAAGGTTGTGGGGTTGTCTTCGAGGAACGGGCGAAGGGATGGAAGAAGGAAATCAAGGGTGCGACGAGGAGGAAAGTCCGCCCTTGAGCCTGCCAGGGGGATGAGGCGCCTCGTGAAACGCCATCATCAAGCATTCATAAGGTGTAGCTGCCTGTTTATCAGAGAAATACTTTGCAGTAGATTCCTCGGGAATAACTGGCTACGGACTCTCTCCGGCAAGGATTTTCGAGCAACCATTTCACAATATCACTGTAATACCGCGGCGCTTTTTTCCTAATTGTTCTTCCCAATCGAATTAACACAGTGCCTGTCAGAATTTAGTACCACGTACATTTTCACTAATTTTTTGTCTCTGAAATATTAACCCTTGGCCGTCGAGGGGTGACTCAGAAAGTCATCACTAGAATTCGAAACAGCAAAAAGGTTAAATGACTTGAACAGTGTCGATACGCTATTTTGAACATATAAAAATTATTAATGAGGAAAATAAATTGTTACTTAGCTTCCGTAGATCGTAATTGATGTATAAAAATTTTATTCTGCATAAAGATCCGCAGTCTGGTCACCACTAAAAATGTCTGTATCGCTATTCACAATATCGTTTACATTATTATAAATATATTCGTGTCTAATCAATTATTTCAGATTTAAGTCCTGTATGATATCAATCTGTATTATATCAATTTCATATTCATAAAATGAACAGGATCATATACAATGGAATTATTCTAAGTCGAAAGAAATATTTAATTTTCAAGTTGAGTTGCAGAAAAATATAGGAGATGAAAGTTTCGAAAGCCGTGCAGCATCTAAATCGAGTTCGAGCAGTCCAGAAGTGTTAATAAGGATTTAGCTGTTTTCACGAAATGATCAATAGGATCATCTTACCGGAACGAGAAAAAATTGAAGGGCGTCGTCTGGCCGATTCGATTTTGATGGATGATGAGCCGCTCGTGTCTGCACGGTGGAGGAAACGGCGGAGCGCCGTTCAACCCACATCATTAGTTGCTGAAAGGGAGGATAAAAGAGTCATCTCGCAGGACCATCAATTTTATTGATAGGTATAGCCGGGTGGCAATCCTGGCAATCCTGTTTATCCTAGATGGAAGATTTCTGTTTGAAATTGTTGCTACTGTTTTTGTCGTGAATCCATAAAATCAGTATATTTCGAACTTCCACCATCGTAGAATCGTTCGTAGATGTTAACCCCTTGCACTACGATTTATTTTAGGATTGCAGTGATTAGAGCTTCTTTGTCGTTCATAATTTCTTCGAAAAAGAATAATATTTATACTAATTATATGCCTGTATATTTTCCGACGGCAACATATCGACAACAACACAATCAAATTGGATTCGAATTCACAGGAAATTAATTCCATACATACTTAATCAATCCTGTTCGAAATCTTCATCAGAAGTCTGACTCGATGTTACAGTACAAGGGGTTGAAGCGCTCGTAAAATGATTAATCCCGTGGATGGACGATGATTTCGATCGAGTTGAATCGAGATTCAGTTTTCGGCTGGTGGCCTTGTCACCTACGGGTTTACGGCAATTTCGAATCCCCGGGTCGTATAAAACTGCGCGCTGCTGGCAGCATATGTGAATGTAACCACCCCTCGCGCTGAGGGATGTTGTTGCCACCCGTGGCTGTGTACGTTTTGTCATTGGAATTTGATGATCCGCCGTCCCGTGGGGGGATCCCGGCTACATAAATATTTGCTCGGTAATCCCTTCGTGGATCCACTTGCCTCCTCGACGATGTAATCCCCTTTGTCCCGACTTCTACAACGCCACACCCTTCCGTTTTATCGTCGCCCGGATCCTTTTCCATCCACCTTCTGCATCGCGTATTCTCATGACGGATCATCGAGACCGATTAACCCGCCATCGTCATTCTCACAGATCCGCAATTTCAATTATTCGGCCGCTTATTAAAGATCGCCTTTCAGCGACGACATTTAAAGAGAAGACGATTATCATAGCTCTTTGAAAATCTCAATGAAAATTGTTTGACAAAGTTTATTTTCAGTTATAATTTGGTAATGGGTGCAATGATTAAAAAATCGATCGAAATGAGAGACGACGGCGTCCCTTACATATGGTAACGATGTTCTACAATTTTGCGGGGATCTGCACTTGTCGAGGGGTGAATCCTTACCTGCTGTCGCCGAGGAAATAAGGGTACGAGCTATAGCTGTAGGGTTACCAAAGGGTTGACTCTCGCTAATGAAATTAATCGAGCGCAAAATCCTCGACAGTAATCCTAACTTTATTATGCGTGACGATTCGCGTAGCTCACGCCTCGGAAAAGTTATGGCTGGTACTCATTGTTTTTTTCAAAGAGCCTGAAGGGCTAAACATTGTTCTCCATATATGTATTTACGCGCGCGATTATTTCAGTATTGCTGGCATGCTGATCTACGAATTCATCGTTCAAACAAACAACGCGGAGAGGATATTATATACAATAGATATTAATAAATAGACGTTTCTCTGGAATAATTGCATGACGAAGGTAATATTCTGCGACTAATATTTAATGCGATTGGAATTTCAGGATTATTTTCTAAATTGTCAACTCTGGGAAAAATTAGGATTTTCTTTTTAGCTCGACTGGCGTCTGGCGACAAGTCCTCCATTTCATTTCGTATGTCAGTGCTTACTATTACTGTATTAATACATGCTTCACGCAATAGTAGCATCATCTGTCGGACCACCAGCAGACAGCATATGCCCCTAAATTCTACAAATCCCATGCTAATCCCATTTAAAACGGCGATCATGTATAATGCAGTGACTGCGTCTGTCGCGACAGGAAGTCATCCGGAGATGATTAATCGGTCTCGTAGATTCTTGCAGCCTCCTGCTGTCACGGACCCTGCAAAAAATCGTACTCCTATAATCCAACCTACAAACTTACACTGTCTAAAAAATGAAATAACACCAAACAATTGAATATACAGCACCTGTTCCAATATCTACAGTTAAACTGCGAAATATTTCTAACAAAAAGACGTGAATAGTCTTATGTATATTATAATAGTTACAACGACCCTGTCTGAGGGTTAGAACAAGAAATACATTTTTATTGAATTCATATTTATTGTAATGCAGAAAATTTTTATTTTGCATTGAGATTTGCAATCCAGTAATGATCCTACGAGCCTAAAGAAATTATGAAAGTGCGAGTATTGGTAAGTGATATAAAGAGAAGAATTTAAAAAAAATAAATAAAAGAGAATTGGACAATATATTGTCACGTTATTTTCAATTTATTAAAATTATTAGTAGAAAAAATATATTCTTATTGAATTCCTACTTTTTGGAATTCATGCAGAAAGTTATTATTTTGCATAGAGAATCGAGGTCCAGAAATGATTCTGGAAGCCTGAGGAAATGATAAAAGTGAAGAACTTTAAAAAAAATAAAGAGAAGAGAATTGGACAATATTGTCACGTTGTTTTCAATTTATTAAAATTATTAGTAGAAAAAATATATTCTTATTGAATTTCTACTTCTTGCAATTCATGCAGAAAGTTTTTATTTTGCATAGAAGTCCAGTAATGATTCTGGAAGCCTGAAGAAATTATGGAAATGCAATTATTCGCCGAAAACGCGATAGGATCGTTTCCTACAATTTCCAGTTCTATTCAGCTCCTTGCAATAAAGATGTCAGAAAGTTCGCCGGCGAGCGAGCGAGCGAGTATAGCGACAATCGTTACTCTAGAATTTTTCCCAGAGTGCGCAGTTTTGTCCGGAGGGGAAAGCTTTCGATTCTTGCGACGATCGCAAGGACCACGGGAATTAATTTTGTCGCGAGAACCGGGCCCGACGATCCTCCACGTCAATGTGTCGTCGTTATCAACGTCCTGTTCACCTCTCAGCTGACACGCCGTAAATCGCGGATCGACGTGCTCCCGCAAAAAAATCGAGCCCGTGCGAGAGAGACCGGGACCGTCCTCTCCTGCAATCTCCAGGAAAATGAACGCCATAAATAAGCACGGTCGGCCAATAATTCCGTCGCGATCGAGCAACAAGAGTTTTTCATCGGTGCAGCCGGAACGGGGTTGCGGACGCGGTTGAATCTAGCGATGGAGACGATCCTCCACATCCTGTTTCCTAGTTTCACCTCTTTCCCACAATTATGCATTAGCTGCACAAAGAAATTCAAATATTTTCTTATCTCGATCACCAGATTACACGCTATGGTCCTGGAGAACAATTCTCTCTCAATTCACACGATTCTCAACGTTCCAACAACAAATTCTCCAAGGAACTTTTTTAAACACCTTCAGATGTATTTGAAAAACTTTCTAATATTTTTAACTAGATTACAAATTAAGTAACTTAAATATTTATCCAGCGGAAGCCTGTTTATTCGATTTTCGAAATTGCTGATATTGTTGAAGGGTTCATTAAGAGTCTTTAGTCGTGGATCGTAGGCTTTTAAAAATTGTTTTTTTGGGGTAGGTTTTCGGTGTCGACTTGTTGGACAGGACGATGCGCACGGGGGTGTCGTTTCCATCGCTAGGAGCAAGAGCGAAAGCTCGATCGCGGACGTGGAGGAGCCGGTGCCGATGGCGGGGGAGGATGGGTGGACGCGTTTTGTAATCAAATCTAAAATTCCCAGCGCGGAGGAACCCGATGAAAGAGTAACCAACGGACACAATCGAATCGGGCTACGAGCTTGTCACCTGACTTCAAATAAGCGACCACTGTCCTGCGATTTCCGCGCGGCATTCCCTTGCGCCATCTTTAGCCTTTTCCCAACCCCTTTTTCCCCAGCTCGACCTCAGATTTCCCTCGAGGCCAGGGAAAAAAAAGAAACGTGAATCGTAGCACACCCCTTGCCACGTCGAAAGAGTTGGAATCATGTCCGCCACATCGTATTTTGAATTTTTACCGAATCGTTCCCTTATTTTCCAACGCGGTCCTCCGTCCCTAAAACTTTGACTACCTGGCGGGTAATTAACCCCTTGCCGTGTTTTAACGAGCCAGACTCGTGATGAAGATTTTAACAAAGTCTGAATGTTATGAAGAGTTTAACAAGTATGAATGTTATGCCTTTCTTTTTAGATGAAATTAAATTTGATTCGTTCGTGATCAATATTTAAGGATTAAAATAAATGTAGCCATATACCAAAAATATAAATTTTCTTTTCTCTTCTACATTTTTCGGGATAAAGACTTTTTAATCACTGTGCCTGTAAAGAAAATGTTACCTGCAAGGATTTAATAGGCATTTAAAAAACGACGATTCTCCAACAAATTTCTGATTACGAATTACGAAATCATCCAGGGTAATATGATTCAATCATTATTTGAAAAGAAATTATCTAATACAGCGCAGTCATTCTTGTTAATGGGTCTCCTTATCAACCACAGTTGAGTTTCGATCAATTGGGTATCTTTTGTAAGCAGATCGTGGATCTTTATGAAAAATTATCTGCATGAATTATGTGAAGCTGAGATGGAATGAGAATATATTTTTTCTTATAACAGTTTCAGCAAGATAAAATCTACCTAACGATACTGGCAACGCCATCTGTGGCAAAATGCTGAAGCAGGTAGGGAAACAACAAATGTATCGATTTTTCAGGATTTCGTAATTCTTTTTAAATCTGGATGTCCCTATCGGGAAGTATATTCTTCTAGCTTTAATTTGAGCCCAAAAGATGGCAAAATCTTAACGAATAAACTTTGAAATACTATTTTTGTTGAGTGAAAATGATCCCCGTCGGTTTCTCCGTAAGAAACCATGTAAATTGCGGCAAGAATTGCGGATTGCGGTAAGAATTGCGGATTGCGGACATGATTATGTTTAATTTTTATTAAATGTAAACCCGGTAAGACAATGAGACTAAAATGATACGAAATTTTTTTTCTTTGGGAAACATGTTTTTTAAGCAAACTTGCAAACTAAGGCCACAGACGATATATAGGAATAGATCTGACACCCAAAGTATTTTGGTGTGGAACTTACACTGATCTGAAATATTACATCGCTGAAAGTTCCACCATGGACGAGAATAATATCAAAATAGTGCCAAAACATCGTCTGAAATATGGCGGAGAATGTCACGCGACAATATTGTACGCGACACCGGAATGGTGCTCCCGATTTCGAAACCGTTATATGTATTTATCTAAATAATATAAAAGTGCAGATAATTTCTTTTATATGTTTATGTATGTATATGCGTTAGAAGTTAGAATATAAGTTATGTAATGAGGAAAATAAAGACAATGTCATAAAGAAGCGTATATACATTTATTGCACCACCTATTTTTCCCGTATGTCTGAATCGTCGTTGAGTTGTACTACTGAATTTCGTGCCACTTCCTTCGATATCATGTTCTCCTAATACAAAGTTCTATTTTCGGGATTTTCGAAAAATTCTCGGAATTTTCGACCGTCTGGCTTGTCACTGAGTTATACTACTGAATTTCCGAAAATTTTCGACCGTCTGGCTTGTCATTGAGGTGTACTACTGAATTTCGTGCCACCTCCTTCGGTATCATGTTCTCCTAATACAAAGTTCAATTTTCGGGATTTTCGAAAAAATTTGGGAATTTTCGACCGTCTGGCTTGTCATTGAGTAGCACTACTGAATTTTCGAAATTTTTCGAGCGTCTGGCTTGCCGTTGACTTGTACTACTGAAAATTCGGATACCTCCTTCGATATCATGTTCTCCTAATACAAAGTTCAATTTTCGGGATTTTCGAAAAATTCCCGGAATTTTCGACCGTCTGGCTTGACGTTGAGTTGCACTACTGAATTTTCGAAATTTTTCGAGCGTCTGGCTTGCCGTTGACTTGTACTACTGAAAATTGGGATACCTCCTTCGATATCATGTTCTCCTAATACAAAGTTCAATTTTTCGGGATTTTCGAAAATTTTTGGAATTTTCGATCGTCTGGCTTGTCATTGAGTTTTACTACTGAATTTCGTGCCACCTCCTTCGATATCATGTTCTCCTAATACAAAGTTCAATTTTCGCGATTTTCGGAAAATTCTCGGAATTTTCGACCAAGCCAGACGGTCGAAAATTTCGAAAATTCCGAAAATTGAACGTTGTATTAGGAGAATATGATATTGAAGGAGGTGGCGCGATATTCAGTAATACAACTCTAATTCTACTATCGAATATTCATGTATAGGATGAGGAAGAAAGAACACATTAAGTTTTGTAACTAAAATTCTTTATTTTTCACCAAAAAGATTACAATATTAAACGTGTATCGTGGTGAAGAATGTATGATGTAGGTACGAATGCGCGGCCGGTTGGGTCAGAATCTCTTGCAGTGGTCTGCACCGACGAAATGCCTTCGGTGGCCATCTGTACTGACAGACGGTACTGATCTGTGTTATCGACTGTTAGCAATATTTAACTACCAGTTTGATCGTTTGGCCACCGACGAGATACTGTTGAGGCACGTATTTCTGAAATGAGATAGAGCAATGAAATCTTTTTTGAATTAAATTAAAGCTGAATTATTGCAGAATATATGGGAAAAATAGAGAGATTATGGTGCTAACATTGTTTAGCCTTGGAAATCTGTGCTAAACTTGCAGAATTTCAAGAAAATTGTGGTTTATCCAAAATTCCATGTTCGGATAGATTTTTTTCTTCGCATGCTGTACATCATTTCCTGTGCATTTCGTCAGGCCGATTTCAAATCTGATCACGAAAGGGCCTAGCCGATTAAAATGGTCAAAACTGCCCTTAGAGATTTTTCGGTGATTGTTGAAACCACTCGAAAGCTGACCAAGAAAAACCCCTCTGAGTAAAATTTTGGCCCTCCAGCTTGCCTGTGATGGTAGTTGCAGTTCAAAAGAGATTTTGCGCTTTTCTGCGCATTTTCAGGTCTCTAATGCGTTTTAGAATTCTGAGAAAATGTGACATATTTTGTATCCTAATTAATCATGTTATCTTGTTTAGCCCTTTTCCATTAATTAATTTTTCCAAGCATGTATTTTATTTTATATAACAAATCGCAGAATATCATGATTTCTGCTATGGAAACCTGTACGCGTCCGAAGCGAGGTAAATGGCATATATATATATATATATACAATCCTATTATTTCCAGTAATAGATTTATTAATTCTATAAATTTTTAAATGAAATATTACGAAATCTGTTTATTTTTACGCGTTATACAAGGGCGGAGAACTAATCCGAAACATTTGAAGCCTGGCAACTGCCAAATGTATATTGTATTTAAATAGTAGTTTAAGGTGGCAAGGCAACGGCGTTATTCTGTTTTTTTCGTCGCTGGGAATTCCAATACAGGTTCGCATATATATACATATACTGTAGATCTCGATTTAACAGTGTTTAACAGTCAGTATTTATACGTTGGGTTATATTGATCGTTCCACACGCTCATCATATCGATCACAAGAATTAGGTAAGAAGCAGTTTATTTATTGAAACAAAAATTGAGAATCCAAGATTTGCGATGCTAATTTTTCACGCATTTTTCGCGAACCGTAAGCACATCCTACACATTTATATCCTTGGAAAAATAAATTTTCATGTAGTACATACGGCAATAACGCGTTAAATGTTTTAACTAATGCTTTTTATAATACCTACCTCTTAAATTTCTTGTGACTTATTTTCTGGGATTCTTCCAGAGATTCATAAAGTTCTTCCTTAGAGTGGTATGTAATATTTACGCGTGTACAGAGAGATTAAGTAGATGTATTGTCTTTAACAAATATTTGAAAACTTGTTGGAATCTGATCAAGAATCTTGTCTATATATGCGTACACTATTATTTTGAATATGGAATTCTAGTAGATAAAAAGCTTCGTCAAGAGTAATAGAACTATCAAAGTTTGCAAAGATAGTGGCTGAATTTAACCGGACGTAGTGGGTCTAAGGGAATCAAAATGGAAGATTTTGAGAAGGTATTCTTATTTTTCTTATTTTGTATTAGTGATCAGGTTATGTGGAATACTAGAAATGACATTTGTGTATTTTTTAATCAGATGGAACAGCTTGCATTAAAATATCAACAGTTTTATTATGAACTTCTTCCTGACTGGTTTCTATATAAACCGGAGGAGTACGATTATATACAGCAAAGAATTGGATTTGCATTATATGGTACTCCTGAATATGATACAGATGAACGACTGATTGATAATCAGGCTACTGATTTATTTACAAATTGGAAATATGACAAGAAGAAACGTAAAACGATTAATAACATCTATGCAAAAATACTTCAATGTAGCGCGCAAGACAATAATGATCGTTTTTATAGTGTTATTTATATGGGTATAATATATAATATAGCATTTAATCAGAAGGCATCAAATAGAACCTCCAATGAGATGTATCTAGTATTACCTATTTTTAAAATCAGGACAAATGGGACCACTGTATGGTATATTGATAATACAGGCAGAGTTTACAAAAGTTGGGAAGACTATCTAGAAAATAATACATTACCAAAATGCATAATGATTATACCAAAAGATGGAGTCTACCAGTGCAATCCACATTGTACAGTTACTAAACGATCTTCAACTGTGTGGGTCCATATGGTACGATCACCTGCCTGTGGAGCTGCGAAAGTAGTTGCAGAAGCCATTGATATTGCTTCCAGTGTTACAAGTATTACTGCAGCTGTAGGAATTGGAATAGCATCGTTGTTTACTCCTATTGGACCTATAATAACTGCTGCAGGCTTAGCTAGCTCTCTTGTACCTGGAGGATGGAACATAGCTCGAAGCGTACAAAAATTAGTAGATCGTTGTGCACACGAAGAATCTATATGTCCTTCAGAAGGCGGTGCTTTGTCAGCATGGTTTGGAATAACCAGCTCAGTTTTAGCCATTGGATCGAACGGCGGAACCATGCTTCTATCGAAAGCTATTGCAAAGGGGTCTAGTATTAGCAATGCAGCAAAAATTGCCTTCAATTCAGTGGTAATAAGCAGTCTTACAGTCAACGGTTGTGGTATAGTTTTTCAAGGATATCGTTTAATTGACGAATACCAAACAAACAAGACGGTTGACATTTTCGATATAGTCATGTTCAGCTCGCAAGTACTATTTTTTAGCAACTCTCTAGTAAATATGAAACTCGCTAACGAGCTTATAGGGACATCCAAAGGGACTATTCTCGAGAAATTCAAGAATGTGCTACGTTTCGAGCGCCTTGAACAAGAGTACAATAAAATAATTGGCGGAGAGAGCAACTATAAAGGAATAATACACCGACTTACGAGAATCGGCAATGTAAAAGATTTTCTAGTCAATCACAATATCAGATTAACATTTGTAAGTGGCGTGCTCGTGCTGAATGATATTACTTTGATCGATCCGTTTTTGGCTGCGGAACGATTGCTAACATCGGGTGCAATGATCATCACAACACCAGGAACAGGATCACTGCTCAGTAAAAAGATAGTGATTGAATTAAAAAATATATTTGCGCAGTTGCTAAAAGAATTCATTTCTAAACAGCCATCTTCATCTTCATCTACGTCGAACGATCAATCCGTTGATTTCAATCAGCTTCTTATAGTGTTTAATGAAATGGCGGAAATGAATAACTGTGCAAAACTCTTGAAAATGATTTTTAAAATCAGCACGCGTTTGCTACTGGGCGAACTAGATCCCGCGAAGCTCTTGCAAGATGCCATTTTATTTGTGTGGGAGTATTCCAAGGCGAATGTAAGACAAAATGACAAGAACAAGTGTTCTCCTTTGCAAGGGAGCTCTGTCCTGTACAACTTGTTGACCAAAATTATTACAAATTTGGCCAATTTTATCGATCAGTTGGTTGATGATATGTATTCAGCTTTCTATTCATATATATCCTGTAGAAATGACATACGATGTTAAAATTAGCAATTAGTAATTGTATTTATAGTATTTATAGGCTCTTTATAGTGTTCATATTGATAGATTTGTTGCAATAACTTATTTTTATATTTTTCCGGCGTTGCATACGTATATTTATTGTCAAAAAGATTTTGTATTTTGTGCGGTATACTGGGGTTTCTCATGACCCCAACAAAATATCTGTACACTAACTGTTGCTACTGTATCGTACGATAATTGCAAAACATCAAGTTTATTTAATTTCTCCCGAACATTTGGGTTATTTAATCTTAAATTATAAACTAGAAGCTATCTGAGAAAATTTATACAGCATTTTAGAAATGTTCCTGGTATGACAGTTCGTAATCTGAGTAAACACTGTACTACACTTAAGGGTTGAAAATACTTTCTAAAATTCCACGTCGAAGACACCTGTATACCTTCCTGTTACTTTTTGAATACTTACCGTCGCGATTGGGAGGCGAAATGACGAGAACGGAAGTGACGCCCGCGTTGCACAGAAGTAAAGGCATTCATTTATTTCATTTCTCCCAGATATTTAGATTACAACTCACACAAATATATACAGACGATACTGAGCACATTTACAATGTTTCTTTCGATCATTTGGTCGCGTTTATCAATTAGACATCCACAAGCGAATGTTACAATTGCTTCTGTAAAATACCTTAAACGATCACGAAGCGTCGAGAGTCCGGCCGTGGATCTCTCGATCCCGATCCTCTCCTCAATCTCCTTTGAATCCGTGCCGCGCGCGCACGTCAAATAAATTAGATCTAAACTAATTTAGCCGAATAAATTACTTAGGTGTGTAAAAGAAGAAGACGAAGAAGAGAAGACAATAGAAACAAGAGATAAACGATTACTCGGAGAGTATTGATCCGTCGTTTGGCCGTGACAAACGATGATAATACTGCGTCAGAAGAACGACCCGCGGATCGAAATAAATTACCGCCAAGCATAAATACGAAGAAATTTGTTCACCTACGAATAAATATTCGACTACACAGGGGTGTTTTATCTACAATAAAAAAAAGAAACAAAACGGAAGATAAAGGAAACCGATGGAGACGCCATCTCGCGTGATCGCAATTACATCGTGATCGACCCGGCTGATCGCGGTTACATCGTGACAGTCGACAATACTAATTATCATAACGCGTTATAATAATTAATATCAGCTCCTATGATTACGTCGTCGACTCGCTCGCTCCATTGAATTAATTATCTTTCCGTAGAACAAAAATAATGTCCGACGAGATATCGCGAATTCCCGTCGTTGCGAATGTTCATGCGAATTGAGGGGTTCATAGTGAAGTACGATCCTCGTCGACGAATCGCCGAACCGCCTAATCGTTCAAACGACCGTTCACCGAAATCACACCCGCGGCACCCGTTCGTTTCGGCCACGATACAAGTATGAATCGCATGAATAATTTCTTTAGAAGTGTATATAACGCGTTACGTATTCGTAAAAACCATAATTCCGCTATCCTACATCAAAGAATCGAACGAAACGTGAACTAGCGAATGCACGAGGTGCGGAGAACCATAAGAGAATTTTCCAAAATTCAAAGATATCCCGTTCTTCGTGGAGAAGGGACGTCGTCTTCTCTTGTCCCGAGCATAAAATCGTTTAGACAAGGATCGTTTTCGCTTCGCGCTCCCCAACCGTCGTCCTCAGCGTGTGCGTTCGAAGAGAAACCGTTTCTTACACGTTTGGTACACATATGTACAAATATCAGGGACGTAGAAAATCATAACGAAGGTGCGACGGCACCGAAGAAATGAAAAGTAGAGAGGTCTTGGGAAGGACCCGTTGGTGGGATCGTCGATTCGTTTAATAGTTATAGATCGCGAAGGTTTGCTGATTATACACGGTTCTCGTTTAGCTTGGTCACGGGTTTCGTTTTATAAAATAAAACGAAAAATAGGTCTCCGCCTATTCGAACTCTGCCAGCAGCCGAGAAACAGCGACTTGGAATGTTTGCTGGTTTGCTGATAACCGAGCAGTCTCTCGTGTTCCTTGCTGAACACCAATGGAAGCCCCAGTCCACTTCCACGATCGATCAGCTCTCGATCAATTATCTGACTTCGATCGATCAATTAGCTTTCGTTGCTAAATAATCGCCTAATACCTTCCTCGATCTCCGAGTATTTCCTTCAATGATCGGGCGCTCGTCGGTATCTCGCTCGACCTCGATCTTGATCACAGACAACGAAACGTTGGTGCAACAGATCTTTCGTTCCCTCTTGATTCTACTTGGTCGTGTATGTTCATTGAAGGTTCGGATAGACGTGGTGTGTCTTTGACTCGTAGAGTATGGTCAGTGTAGAACGTTTCCGTGTAGGTCTATCAGCGATCAGCGTCTCGCACGCAGTAGTATGATCAGCAGACACGATTGTATTATTGGCTAGTCTTCTCTTAGCCGTGATCTATGTATTCTAATCGTTCCTCTAGGTCCTCGAATGGCTTGTAAATCGCTCGAGTGATCAGGGTATACTTTGTCCTAGACCCATGCTCGATTATCTTTCTACTGCCGGTACTACTGGTAGACAGTCTTTCCTCTACGTCTACGAAAATGATACGAAACTGGTCCTGACGGTCGCAGCAGCTCTGCGATTCGATATTTCACGGCTCAGAGCGATTCCGACGTCGAAACGCAGACTCGAGACTTCTGGTTGTTGAAAATCAACTGGGTACAAGTTAAAATAGCGTTTTCTCAAACGATCATGATCGAACGAGCCGAATGGAAGATTACGAAACTCTCCTGGACGTGTCAGGATGTTCGGGTAGATCTTCGAAATTAATTTCACATTTAGCATTGTTTACTCTTTGATAAAAACATGCGAGAAGGAAGTCAACGAGAAAACCCGAGTCTCGTTCGCGTTGATTCAACTGTCGTCACGGCGAATTACGCGATTCGCGAATTAACTTCGTTACATCTCGAATGAAGATTAAAACAGCAATTTTTTTGGCCGGGCCACATCCTTGTCAAGATGACTGATCTGTCGGCCATCTTGGAAGCTATAGCAAACATTCTTCTCCAGGTTATTATCAATTCGAATGGTCACAGAGAAGGAAACAAGATGTCTACGGTAGGTGAGTAATCTGTATGACTCCTTCCGAAGCCAAAAGATTACTCTCGAAACCAATGGCATCAAGTATGATTGCGTATTCGAAATTTCGTCAAACGAGGCAAGAAATTCCTAGCAGAGCCTTTCTTAAGAACGAAAGACACCTGTCTATGGTGGTAGCAATGGGTCCTTTCGGCGGAGTTTCCGTCGCAGGATCGGCCAGAAAAATTGCTGTTTTAGCTTCGATTCAGCGACCGAGCCTAGGCTAAGTGGGTCCCAGAGTTGGACTCTGGGTCAATAGCGGGATCGTCCTTCGTGGAGCAGACCCAGGCTTCTTGGCCAGGCTGCCATACCTCTGGACACCTGGGAAAGGTGGGCCGGTGCTCTGCGGTGAATAGTAACCGCCTTCCAGCTGATAGTAGTTGCCAGTTTGCTGATACTGGTACTGATCGCCAGGTGGAAGGATGTTGCTGTATCCGGAATAGGAGCCGTACTGTAAGGAGTACGTCGACGAGTATCCTCGCTCGCTCAGGCTCCTGTAAGGCCCCGAATGCTGGGGCCTACCCTCCTGTCAGACAGGGGTGCTAACCGCCGCGCTGGTTATGTAGTCGATGTCCCCGATGCTCTTCACCCTACGGTGCCTCTTGTTCCCGGTGATCGGCCTCGGCGGAAGTTGAGGTGGTGGCGGAGAATTGCTGCGGGCGCTGCTCATGTACTGACTCGCTAGACTTCCGGTGTCCGACGAGGATGATGGAGAAGCCTTCTCGCTCCTGGGTCGCAGACCGAAGGCCCGACTTAGCGATCCCTGTGGAAAGACATCGAACGATTAGTCCGTGATCACTGTTATCCACTCGTTTCTGAACGCAAGACGCACCGAACTCGTGAAACTCTTTTTCGAGACTTAATTGGTTCGGATAATCCAGATTCCACTAAATCGTAAATTTGACAAGTAAATATGATCGAAATGATATCGTGTTTGGTATGAATTTAATCGGAAAAATGTCACAAATATTGTGATAGAAGTTTCATAAAAATATTATTTGAATTATTCATCTTTGATTTGTAAGGACTTTTTTGTTTACTGAAATTCTTGGTACAAAGTGACTTCAACTGTTTAAGAATTTAGTTGCGATTAGGCTTGTTTAATCTAATACGAGTTCGGTGCACCTTGAACTGACTACAGGTTTCGCTATAACTAAGGAAACGATGATCAGATTGAGGATGTTAGTGGATGAATAACTTGATTATGGTTTCTCATGCGACTTCAGGTTTCTTTTTGTAGAATCAATGTCTGAAGGAGACAGATAGATTGATCGACCGTATGGTTGTAAATTGATTCTTCGAGATGACCATTATGGTTTCAGTAGAATTATGTCTGAATACATCCTCTATGAAATAATTTCTTAAGAGAAATAAATCCGACAATAGAAGCGAAGTTAAGGGTCAGTGAACTGATTGAATGACAAATACGATGCTTCGAAGTGTTCAGAGTTTTCGTCAGAAATTGTATTTCGAGGTTGAACTTGAATGATCCGCGATTCCATGATCGGCGATGGGTACAAATGGTTTTTTCTCGTGATCGAAAGAAGTGAGATCGAAACGATGAGCATGAGTTTCGTGTGACCGCGAGCAGACAGAATGGCGGACGATTAGAAGAAACGGTAAATGTTTCTGAATGATGAATCTGAATGATGATCGGGCAGCTTTCACGCGAACAAGAAGCAGTTAAAAATCAAACGCAAGTTAACATATTTAATCCGGTGATTGAAAACAACAGAACACTATTAGCATTCTTTATACTCTCTATGAAAACAGAAATTAAAATTGGTGATGTTTCAGTTGAGGGAGTGGAAGTACTTGCTATGAAGCGGAAGATAGAGAAGGGTAAAGCTGGTGATTGAAATTGGCTAAATTTAGTATTCCCCAAAAGTGATGATCTCTAAAATTAAATTTCAAAAAGAATTGAATAATAAATCTTCACAAAAGAATTGAATAATAAATCTTCCTCAATCTATTAACCCCTTGCCTTGATGAAGATTCTGAACAGATTCTGATAAAAATGTACGTTAATAATTTCCTTTAAACCGCAATAAAATTCTATTTTGGTTTTGTTAATGTACAGCTATTGGAGAACATATAGGCTCACAATAGATATAAATTTTCTCCTTTTTTAGGAAATTACGATCTACAAAAAAGTTTTAATCACCGAAACCGTAAAATAAATCGTAGGACAAGGGATTAATTACAAGACCAAGTCTTGTTTATTAAATAGATGGAATAAATTAGCCAATCTCGATGTTACTAGAGTGAAAAGAAAATTTCGAACGGCTACCGAGCAATGATCGGGGACAAATGATGAAGAAACACGTACGATGACACGCAAAGTAGATGATGATGGGCGCATACCTGTGAGCTCTTCCACGACAACTAGTAAAGGACGAAACAAGGTCGATTAAGAACCCACACACCGTGACTTCCACATTGAAATCATCAGTTTATATTTACATAATGGCATCGTCATCGTTATTATAATTAGTTTGTTTAGGTGGCTAGAAATCGAGCGTCTGCGGGCAATTCGTTTCAAACGCGGCATTCACTACAATTAAGATGTGTATACCCTCTTTTTTGGGAACGGGACACTCCGATTAACATACATTGGAAGGTGATAAGGTAGCAATCGACTGTTTCCAATCTTTTCCTTTATCCTTTATGTACAAGTGTTTACAGTATGGCGGCGATACGGTCAGCCCTCTGAAGGAAAATATAGTCGAGGATAACTATAGGGGTCGCGATTACTCGCTCGTAATTCGTCCGACTATCCAGAACCACGAAAAGGTAGAATCATGGAATCGTGGAAGGGGAAGATCAACAAAAACTGTAATCGTGTTCTTAATTTTCTTTCCAGTTTCAAGTTCAGCAATTACTACAATTTATATTTCTGTTGTTGGCTCAATTTAAAGGACAGAAAAGGAGAGAAGTTATAAAATCGAATGAAAAATTGATCGAAGCTAATTGCAATGTATTTGAAATTCTGACCAGGAGGAAGAGGAAGTTAAAATTCCGGAGACAGTTGAAGAGGAATGAACGGGTTTTGGCTAAGGTGAAGAGGTTCCGAGGTTCCTGGAGGATCGACGAGTTACGAGCGCAGAATACCAACCAGATTTCCCTAGAAATTTCACTAACAAGTTAAGCTCGTGATTTGCGAATGTCGCGAGGCCGACTATCGCATCTTGCGACGCGTCATCTTCTCGAGAGAATCATTTTCTTCGATGACCGATCGCTGCGATCGTCGGCAAGAAACGAGGGTTTACAAGATTTACAAGTAGACAATCTATCCGGGAAGTGAGGAGGATGATTTTCTTCCGGCGTTCACCTCAGTCTTTCTTCTTCTCTACCGATTTCCGAAGCGGGACTTTCAAAAACGCGAGTTCGTAATTATCTAGAAACTGGAATCGGGCTCGGAACGAATCTCGCAAACTCGGACACCGGTGCCACGCAATCGGACGCTCGTATTGTCGTCCGTATTTTCGAGGTTCGTACAATCGAGATCGATAATTCGTAGGGATCCTTCGATCGTCGGCGCGGCGTCGGACGAGCACCATTTCCAATGAATAAAACTCGTCGGTTCGACGCGAAACGCACGTTCGACGCTTCGTTGACGATCGAACTTTGTCGACCAGGAGACATCCTCCAGGTTGTTTGGTGGGGAGGATGTCTCCTCGTTTCTGATGGGTGATCTAAGATAACGATGAGTATCTACTATGTCTCTACGAAGATCTTGGAGTGTGCAACGTGGACGCTAGATCGCGGTTTCTGATCATGTTTCTGCGAGAAATTAGAAATTCAGTTGCGGATAATTTTTATCCAATTGAAACATTTAAAAATACGATTTTATCAGGAACATGAACAACATTTCTTTCAATTCAAAAGACTCTATAGACATGGATACACGACTTGCTTAAAAACATGATATTTTAAAATAATCTGCGTGTGTTTTAAATGTAATACAAAAATTTTGAAAATTGTAACCGACAAGGACATGCATTAGGAAGTAATTTTGCAATAATTTCCAAGCCGATTAACAATTAAGAATTACCGAGTGGGCGCGAAGAGCGATCCATCGTGCGCGTTGCACCCTCCACAGGATTTGTTTCGAAGTTTCCCGCGGGGTGTCGATCGCTTAATCCTTGATTCTCCCGACCGGAGAAACGAACTATAGTCTTATAGATCAGCAACCTCGAGGAAACTTCGAGCGCAACCAGGCCTCATGAACGACACCTCGGTGTCTCGGCGATAGAGTAATGTACAGAGACGTAGGCGAAAGAAAACGATGGATTAATATAGATCTAGATACATGTACGTATATATACATATATACCGAACCTTTTTCAAGTAAAGAAGACTGCAGGTCTGCGACGATCCACATGATGCAGGGACAATGATTAACGTTAGGTCCGAGCTCATAGCTCACAGCTTGCGACCCTTATCGCGCGGAGGTTCGATCGCGTCGCGATTATGGTTGCGCGCGTTCATCTCCGGTTCGTCGATACCGTGCGGAACGTATTAGAAAAATATTTCATCTCGGTAAACTGAATACCATACCTGAGCAAAACTGGAAGTTTCATCGATTCTCCATCTCGAGCGCTGTGTGCTTTTTTTTCTGGGTTAATCGGAACGATGATCGATTGCTGAATCGCCTGTGATCGTCGCGAAGGGATCGTGCCCTCCGCTCGATAAGGGTCAAGCGAGTTTTCGGGATGCACCGCGAGATTAGAAGAACGTTTCACTAAATTTTACTTTATCTTTTCGAATTTTTACGGCCGAGCGAGCGTCGTTACCTAAGCGATGCCATGCAATCGTGCGAATGAGAAACGAAAAAATCGAGACAGAAAGAAAAACATAGTCAATATTTACAGAAATGAGATGGCCAAAGAGACTGACTCGATAGTTTGGAAAAGGTGCATGGTGTACAGAGTCCCCTCAGGGAATGGCAGCTCGAGTGGTTTTCTTAATTGAAGGTGATTGATTCTCGTCGAATAAATTTGTCGAATGATTTCTCGCTCGAGCGACCATCGAAAGCAATGCGTGACGGTGATAACAGCGATTGTCAGTGATGGCTTTCTGTATATGGTGTTTCGAGATGTGATGCAATGGTGTTCAAGAGTGGAAAGAAAGTCATTCGTTAGAAGAGTGACACTCGGATGTTATTCAAGGCAGATTGCTTCCACAAGTGGGTTTCGTTTCTTGAATATTTACCTATTTTTGCGAACGAAAATCCCGTCTACTTTTAGCTTTTAGCGACTGAGGCGGGCTCAGTGTTCTCTCAAATATTTATTCTCTTACTTAAGACCCCGTTACGTTTCGAACCGTCATCTATCTGACGTCCCTTCGTTCTCATATCTGGCGATTTCTTTGAAAAGTACCACTCCATAGATAACTACTGAAATCAATAAAGATTAGTCTTATTTTTATGCGGTTGCGGGACTCGTTAGAGATTGTTTGTAGCGTGTGACTGGTCTCGACTGGTTATGGCAGTTTAGTGTCCTGTGCAGTGGGAGCTAAACGCAGAGTGTGCTTCGTTCTCCTTCGAATAAACTAATGCGCTTTCATAGCTCTAGAAATCATGATTTTATTTGGATAAAATGTCATACCCAATGTCATGACATTGTTGAATTCCCTGTATACTCTGTTTTTTCTAATTTTCTAAGTAGGCTTAATAATCGACCAACGTTCAAAAGAATCTACATATTATTTCATTCTAATTTTCGAAACAGGACCTACCAAGAACATAAATTCTTTTTCAAGGTCCTTGACCACATTATGTAAACAGCTAGCACCAGCAACAACGAACAAAAGTTGTACAGAAAGAAGCGATCGCGGTTACCAACAATAAAACCAATAACTGGTGATACGTGACCTACCAAGCCTGCGAATTCTTTCTCAGGTTAATTTGATTGCAGAAGCTACACAGTTCTAGCATCAGCTACTGGGTAAGAAGCGATCTGCCAAGAATTGCCCTCGTACCCCGTGCAAGTTTGAATAGATAGATAGATGTAGAGAGATAGAGTATATGCTAAGAAGAGATGGAGTACCAACGAGTACCCGGTGCAGTCGTGTATGGACCAGGTGGTGTTAAATCTATGCGGTACGTTACCCTGAGGCTGGATCTGCGTCTATCGACCGTGCCCGTGGGATTAGCCGTCATGTGCAGGGCCGAGAGGGAGCTCTGATGATGCTGAAGGTGCAGCGCCCTGCTTCCACGACCGAGGCTACCCCCTGCGCTCACGGTGCTCATCGGACGACCTCCGCCACTGCTGTTCCTCGGGACCACCTCCAGCTGACTTCTACGCACACGCACACCACGCTTCATGCACGCCTTTCTGCGTACACGCACTCCTCAGACCCGCTTATATGCACACACCCCCTTTGGTGACACCGCGGACACACACACGTTCGGCACAGTTTGCAGCGAACCTCTTCCTCTTTATTTATTATTTATCTGCACCGCCCCCCTCCTCCTTATTGCTACGATAGCGCTCTCTTAAGTTTGCTAATAACTCCAGATGTTTATGCAAAATAAAAAGTTTGTGCACCAATTGCAAGACGCAGGAGCTAGATATAAATCTGTATTCTTCATTAATCATTTTAATGTGGTGAAAATAATATATTACCACTATTAAATTCTTTTAATATTTTCACTGTTTTAAATTGCACTTGCTCATTTCTGTTACAAATGCATAAAATCCGGAGTCTATTAATGACACTCAGCGTTACCAGATCGAGGGATCTCTAAGTTGAATAGCGGGGAAATTATGTACAGTATTCTCTCAGTAACTGTCAACATACTCATACTAATGCAAACGATCCTTCTCTACGTTCGCTACAAAGAATGTAGCACCGCTTCTAGAGCTGTTACGCTAGATACGGCTAGTTACGGAGAGGCTACTGTGGTCCAGGGATAATTTGAGATTTTTTTTATTATGGATCCTAAACTTTGCAAATTCAAGTGAGCACTACCGTATCAAGCTCGAGCACACTTTCGTGACGGGACGTGAGGTGCTTCTTCAGGGGTGCGAATCGAGGATGGTTTTTGCTATTATAGTTGCTGGTGTGGTGGTTGGGATGGGTTCGAGCAGAGTTGAGAAATGCGTCGAGTGTCGATTATCAACCCCAAAAATTGGTGAGTGGAGATTAATAAAACTGAAACTGACGATGCTACTTTAACCCCGTTGCATTCTCTATTCTAAGGAATCCGATCGTATCGTTAAAGTAAATTTTTTAAAGAACGAAATAGGGGTAGAAATGTAAAGAGTAATAGAAAGTTTTCAAGGGTTAGGGTTCGAAGAGGTTCTTCGTATGAAAAGAAAACAGTGCAGGGGATGTGAGGGAGGTAAGATTGAAAATCGTTTTGGCACACAAAATCTATCGTGATCAATAAACATTCGAAATTGAAGGCTCGCTGCAAGTGCTCGACGTTAGGACCAGATCGATCATAATGAATATCTAGTTACAACATAAATATACATACACAAGCATTTTGTGCACCATTGATATATATGTATATATAGAAGAATGTATATATGATGTTCGCTGGACACCGGATGCGCAGGATCGTCCGCGGAGGATCGACCGAGACGCAATCGGGGCCAACTGGTCAATTGGAATAAACACCGAACAGTCAAAAATGTAAATATCAAAGTTGGCAAATCAGAAAAAGGTAAAAGGAACCATAATGCATACTGGTGTAATCCATGGTTACGTATTGAATCAATATAACAACCATACATCTTTGCTGCTTTCCTCGTTTCACTAATCAAAAACACTGAAGATATTCGAATTCAAATTTTGGGAAATTGTCACCGAGAATATCTGTGCAAATTCATTTTGGAAATTTCGAGCTGTGTAGGAGCATCCAACCCTGGCTGTCCACAATGTCTGCAGCTTACAAACTTGTTGGAAAACTTCCGGTCCAGCGCCATTTTACTTTGTCCCCATCACTTCACTCCGTTTCCACTGTGCATTTAATTGAATAAATGTTATAGTGTATTGGTTAAGCAAGTTTACCAACATTGGAGCTTCTGGGCTCTGGAGTTGAACAGACAAACTCTAAAGACAGACGGAGACTAAAGGATGGTCCTCAAGATTTTAAACTCAGGTTTTATATGGGAACTTATGGGTTCTGTTCAGTGTTCTGATGGCTCGGTATTTCTGGTATTAAACAAACTCTAAGGCAAAGCAAGGAGTCTTTGATGGCGCTCAGATGAAGGATGATCCTCGAGATTCTCGAGCCCAAGTTTTCGATCCTGACTTATGGGTTTCCTTCAGAACAGCGTATTGAATGGCTTATTAAACGAACTCTGAAAACAGAGGCAAAGCAAGGAGGCGGACTCTCAGGTGTCGTTCAGCTAGAGGATGGTCCTCGAGATTCTCGAGCTCAGGTTTCTGATCGGAACTTATGTGTTTTCCTCAGAGCAGTGTTCGAACTGTTTCGGCCACGGATCACACCAGAATTACTAATATTAACATGTGCTGTACATAGCGCAGTGCAGTGCAGGCGGCAGCTGTGGGCTACGGCTCAGCTATGAAAGACATTACCGATGGATCCGCGATCGAGTGGACTGCAGACCCAGCGAATTAGCTGCGGTGCCGAGTACAATGTTTCAAGAACCATTTCATCCGGGTATGTTTGTATATGTACATTATGTCGACTGTACTGTACTGTATTTACGTGTGTGTATTCCCGATATATCCAAGTATGGCGTGTGTATTACGGATGAGAGTACTTAGGCTACGGGGCGGGTCCCGAGCGACCCCGACCCGATCTAGGCCCCGCAAACTTTGGCGAATTGGTCGGGGTTGCCGAGACCCTGCGTGTACATTTACCTCACTAGGAATCGATCATTTTGATCATGATCGCCACTCCGGTCTTTGTGAGACCTTCGTGACGGGTCTGAATGTTTGATGTCGATGTCTGAATGAACTTATGTAACGAGCAGCGACCTTTTCTGGGGAACCCAACCAGCTTCGGGAGCTTAGATTTTGGGTATTGTACGGTGGTCCCTCGTTACATGAACGCCACGGAGCTGCTCGGCTTGGCGCACGAAAAATAAAATTGTGACTCTAGATCACTGTAGTCTATTTACCGAAGTGAGTTCTTAGGATTGCACTAATTTTATCGATGGTGCGCCAAAGGCAGAAAATCGAGATTATGATTCGACCCCGTTATATGCGCGTCAGGCGCTCTTAACGAGGGAACGTCGTACCTTCGAGTACGCGTGCTCCGTTCTCTCACACTTCTCTCTCTAGCAAAAATTGTAAACAATTATTCGATTATTTACAATCTCCCGCCGTTAAGACTGCGTTATCTTAAACGATACCGATGCGGACTATTAGTATAAGCTTGCCGGTTGCTGTAGTTATTTACAGACGTCTCGGGACACGATAATTAATATTCGAGCCACGTGCTCTCTCGAACGTAGAACGTTGTTGCGATCATTTTACGATATACTTCGAAAGTAGAAACCCTGAAAAAATCGAGGCCTGTAACACTTCTACGCGCGACTTTATACAATAACAAACGTCTTCGAAGCTAATCGCGTGTGGCAGCTCTGCTTTTTTTTTCCACGGAGCCTGTCGAGTTTTCAACGTCTCGACAATGTCCGCCGCGAATTCGAAATAATTGACAGTGACTCAACGAACGTTTCCCTACGGATAGCTCTACCTATAGAAGACGATAAAAAAGGACCCGCGAGATTTGATATTATACATAGATAGTCTCTAAACGTCGTCCGTGCCGGAAGTGGCGGTTTCATTGACTGAGTGCGATTATTAACCGGTGTACAATCGACAAGCTGCGACGTCGGTGCTCGAACGAACACGAAATCTGTTTGAAATAACCTGTTGCGTGGCCCGAGCTCGAGAGAACACCGGGACACGCGTGAAACACGTCCAACTTGTTGCCATTAGTTTGCGCACGAACTACTTCGCGGTGTTTTTATCGGTTGACAAGTTTTGGTAGACCGAGGACAGTAGCATGGATTTTAACACAAATTTGTTATATGTGGATTTTGATGCAAGATGCAGCAGCTACATCCATCTCTTTTGCGAGTTCGAAATAAATTGTAATTCAAAGACTTCCTTTGTAACTATGTGCTCTCTCTCTCTTTGTTTTAATCTTTAATTCGACCTCTTTAGAAACAGCACCGATCGTTACCTTCTACTCTTGGGCGTCTTGTTAGTCAGAATTTATTATTCAAAGTTCATAAGTTCAAAAGAGGGAAGATTAGCACAGAATGAAGAACAAGGGAAAATGCTGAAGAAAAATGTTGGACTGCAGTTGAAAGAAGAGAATCCTTTTAGCAGTTACGAAAAAAGAATTAATGAGTCTACTGAGGAAGAAGATGTAGAGCATTACTGCGTTGCTTGCATGAAATAACACAAGCGAGCCAAATGAAAAATTTCCTTCATCAGTTACAATTGCGATATAACTGCAGTAATAATTACAAATTTTATTTTACTAAATTTATGTTACTCTGCTTGTCTTTTTGATCAATATCCTGGTCATCACTCGACCCAAAGTGAAATTATTGTCTCTCTCTTGGAAATTATTTTCCTGTAATTCTATTTTATAATTAATGTGTTGCTACTGTCCATGATCTACCCTATGGGTTAGTTTGTCTGCAATATTAATGATTTTTCTGCAATCGGTGCCATTTCATGAAGGGCAACGCCCCCGATGAGGATCTCTCGAGCAAGGACAGTTGAAATGGAAACGCGAGAACGATGAATCGTGTTTTCGGGTCGATCTCGTTATGTCGATTAGTGAGCGTTGTCCAATGTCGCCTCGGGATGATAGAAGACTGAGTACCTTGCTGGAACGACGAGGGCTTCCAGTTCGGCGGTCAGGTGTCGTCTGATCATGTGTTTAGCTGGTGGTATTCCCAAGGCTGTGGCCATCGTGTCGCCGGTGAAGGATGGCTCCAGCACGACCAGGGCACCGTGCACACCGGAATCTAGTTTTGGACGTTAATCAGTCTTCCTATCATTCGAAACGAGCCGAAGAAACGGGCCACTGCCACTACAAAAATGACACCTTGGCAAAACTTCATTGCATGTGGATTTGATCTATTTCTGTTTATACTAGAGATGCATTGGTCTGCGAATCTTCATGGTAAGAAGTGCCATTTTTGTAGAATATTTTCACAGAAGTCTGAACCAAAGAGAGTCACTTTGTTCAAGTTCGTGAGATCGTTGAGTTAATGATAAAATGAAACTGATACCAGGTATCAAGAAATTAAAATGAGAAAACTTAGAGAATAGATTTCCTTTGAATACTGGAACGAGCGGATAGATAGAATTATTCGTCCCTTTCGATGGGTTCGGTGGCTGATTATAGACGTACCTTTCAAGTTCTCAGCGTATTCAGTTAGATCGATGTTCCTCGCCCACCGAATGAACCTCTGGTTCGTCCAAACCAGAGGATCCGTGTCGACTTGCTCGCACTGGTGTCTTCTGACTGCTAATGCCTGTCGGGGAATACGATTAAGTGTCCTTTGAGCGTTGCCATGATCAAATTTACAGTAAATGAACACAGTCAGTGCCATATATATTCCTGAAACACTAGACCGGCTAAAAAATGTCTTCACATTTCCCAAAAGAATTTAGAGACTTTAAATTAAATTTATCAATCATCCTATTCAGTAAAAATTTTGTTTGGCACCTGTCTGATATCTTTCACTGTTCAACAAATTTTATTCAGGCAGTGTAGTTCATTAATTTATACAGACCAGACATTTTTAAAATTCTTTTTACCTGGCGGTCGTAGTTGAGCATCCGCAGCAAATGGATGCCGTGCACGATGCTGGCTTGATGGAACTTCCTGGTGACACCGAGCAGCTTCTCGAGCTCCTTTTTGCCGAGGTGATCGAGCATCCTGGCGTCCACCATATTGGTAGCGAAACTCTCGGAGTATTGTGCGAGTCCTAGGTCTGGCAGCCACTCGGAGCTGACCCACGTGTGACCTAGTTGAGCAATGCATGGATACCGAACTAGACTCGGATGTCGATGCTCCTCGATAGCTAAACGTAATTTCTTTCGGTGGAGGGGGTGCGTGACACCCAATCCTGCCTCCAATTCTGCGTCGCTGAGCTCCAGCAGTACCTAGACAATTTTCAACAATCAAAAACAGAACTCCTTCCATTCCCCATACAAGACATCCCTTGGGGACATTGCTGTACTAAATAATTTTCTTAAACAATTGTTAGACTTGAAGAGGCTAGATCCTAAACAGTTTCTTGCAGGAATTTGTGCTATTGTGGTTCTCCAGTTTGCAAGATCTCAAATGAAGAAAAATTGAGGACATGATCCGAATGAGTATTTAAATTGCTACTGAGATACTTATTTTGTATTTAATTATTTCAGCTTGTATCCAGCAGTATCCTATGCTTGTATCCTATTTATTTTAGCACTATAAACAGTGTTTTTGGCAAGAGTTGATGTTTAATCGAGCTACGTTTGATAAGATTTACCTTTCCAGACTTGACGTTCTCGGCGCATCGCGGACCATACTGCGGCATCCCTAGAGCAACCTCTAACCATGCTAACACCGTCGGTGCCCTCCATCGTTCCATAGGCACGGATGCGGCTTCTCTAAGTAAACGAAGTTTCTCTGCGTAACCTTCCTCGGTAAGAGGTGACCATGATCTATATGGATCGAAGCCGTCGGAGCCCTCGTTGCTTCCGCTCCCACCGCTCGAGTTGTTTGCAGCCTTTCGATGCCGGGAACGGGCGAACACTCTGAAAGCCCGATTTAAAATGCGGTTTTCAAACTTCGCAGACTCTCGAGAGCCATCTATTTTATTACCATCGTGGCCATTTTCGTGCTGCCATTTCCATTCGATTGTAATTTCATAGTGACTGCGGCTGTCGCAGTTATTATTATCGGATCGAGCCATATTTTTATCACAAGCTGCGCGGACCAATTTTATAATCAACGATCAATTTTATTAATGATCATTTTTGTGCTTCTTATAGTCAATTGCAATATTATGATAGGGGTGGGTACTGTAGTTATTATTATCAAAATCAAACATTTTTATCACAAATTTTGTACGGACTAATTTTTTAACGAAGGACCAATCTTGTTACTATGTTGATCATTTCCGTGCTACTTGGATCTATTCAATTGCAATATTATGGTAGGGGTGGATACTGTAGTTATTATTATGAAAGTGAGACATTTTTATCACAAATCTACGGACTAATTTTTTAACGAAGGACCAATCTTGTTACTATGTTGACCATTTCCGTGCTACTTGGATCTATTCAATTGCAATATTATGATAGGGGTGGGTACTGTAGTTATTATTATGGAAGCGAGCTATTTCTATCACAAATTTTGTACTGGCAATTTTTTAACAAACAACTGTTACTATGTTATAATTAGAATGCGGATCTTTATGCAAAATAAAAAATGTTTGCATTGATTGCAAGATACGGGAACCAAATGAAAATTTCTTTCTTCATTTAATTATCTTATTACGGTGAAACTAATACACTGGTGGATCTAAATCTTTTTAATATGTCCACTGTTTCAAATTGTACGTACCCCATATTGTCATAAATGCATAAAATCCGCAGTCTAGTTATAATATAATGTATATAATTGTATTAGAGGTTTGTTACTGTTATTAACAGACTCAGGCAATTTTATTATAAATATTACGAACCAGCTTTTAAAGTTCGAAAATTTAAGCGAGCAGCACCGTATAGAATTCCTTAAACTATAAAAAAAATTTTCTTTCTGATATTATTATTTTCTTTGTATAGAATGATCAGAACAGTCCACAGAGGTTCTAATATCACAGTGTGTTCGCGAATGACGGCTCTCACCTGGAAATAGATCCCCACGTGCCTCCTCGGGTTGCTGAAGAACGCGAATGCGCGGCAGGTGCCGCGATAGGTGTGTTTTGTTTGCTCCTCCTCGGTTCGGATTCCAACGGGCTCGACAGCTGTTCCACCGATCGCGATAACGAGGAGTTGTCCATAGACCTAGAGAACGCGTTCAGGGGTGACAACGTGGGGCTGCAGTCCTTCGGCGTGGTCGCTGCTGAAATTAAACATAAACAGAACCATAGATCATCGACTCGTTCCGCCGATCCCGCGGCTAACACAATATTATCGCACCCTGGAAATTGACCCCTCGCTTCGTAACATTTTTGCTACCCCCTTCTGCAAGAACCACTTCGTCTCTTATCATTTCTCAATGTTCATTTCAAGTTACCATCACATGTAAATCGCACATGCATTCATTACTGTGTAGCAGTATTTGTGCTTATTACTTGTTCACCAGCCTTTCGTAGCCGCTCCTTGATCACTCAAACATTATTTGAACATGGTACAAATATTCTATTCGCAAACATTTTTGTAACTTTCACAGCTAGATCGCAAAGGACGTCTAAAGTTAGAAATTTGAAAACTGAATTTTTTGAGGGCGAGAAATGTCCAAATTATTATTCAATGCATGGAAGCCAATACGCTCCAACTATAAATTATCGGAACGGGGAAGCAAAAATTAGGATATCTCACTGTGAAAGTTAGGGAAGTATGTTACTCTCTCCGGCGATCGGCAGCGGAATCGCGAGCTGCGATTCTCGACTATTTCATCGACACGGGTATCTCGTAAATCAATAGCTCTGCTCGGTAGTCCTCTCGAGAAAGACGAAGAAACGGAAGGAGAGGATGATCGTCGAGTAGAACAAAGAGAGAGAAGAGAGAACAGCCAGACAGAAAGAGGAGCAACGAAGAAAACGGAGGAGGACGGGCGAACAAAACGAACAAAACAGAGTCGGAGAAGGAGGACAGCTAGACAGAGAGACAGACGCAAGCAAGAGGAGTCCACTGGACAGTGGAGGACGACGATGAAGAAACGGAAGGAGAGACGACGATCAGCGATTATGTTTGGACACTTACACTGGTATATGTGGGATGGTGCAATGGAGGAAACCACGGAGATGCTGTCCATGTCGAGACCGCTCCCCTCGACCGTAATTGTCGGCGTGCCTGCGCGGAAATGTACAACGTATAGCCAAAAAAAAAAATGAAAAAAGAAATTTTGCGTTTCAAACCGGTGTATCGTTCGTCTCTCGACTTACAGCGAACAGTGAAAACACGAGAGGAGGATTTCGTAGTCGAATTTCAATTTCCGCTTCATCATTCCCTCCGTGTGTGCTTTTCGAGATTCCCCGGATTTGTCAACGAAACATTTTTCGAGCGAAAATAGTATTTGGAGATGAGTTTTGTAAACTCGACTGGACACACGATCCTGGGACAGTGCAGTTTTTTTGGGGGGACAGAATACAACAGACTCGCACATGTTTGTTTGCCATTCTTTTGTAGCACAATTCATTTCAAGCCTCTCCAGAACAATCTCTTTTCAATCTTTCCAGAATAATTTCTTTCAAGTCCTTCAAGAGTAAATTCTTTCAAATTGGAATTGCATGTATAGATTGGATTAGCGAACGCGACGTGTGAGCTGTTGTGCTTGGAAGGATGCGAAACTGGAGTTGCTTTAACAGAATTTAATTTATTATTTTCTACGTGTAAGAAATTCCAAATAATTCTGAATAAAATGATCGAGAATTCTTGCGTGTCTAACATTATCATGACTGCGTAGAATCGCTAAAAGAAAATGTTTGAAATGATCAAATCGAGGATTCAATTTCCGATTCTTCGAGTTATATTTTGTGTATCGATTTAGACCATTGTCTGCTTGGAAACGTTTTATTCCATGGACTGTGGACACGCGGAAGATATTCACGAAATTCGCGCGCACGCATGCGATCGGCTGCGAAGTATGTTTGTCGTAGACGAAATCGATCAATCCGTTTTAATGCACGGACACGGCGAGCCTCTGGCTGAATAATACATGAAGGAAATGCGCTCGATTAGTCCGCCACCTACGTTCGGCTAACATTCGCGGTTGACGGAGCTATCTTCTCTCTTTTCCTTTTTATTTCCCTCCCTTTTCCGGCAACGAGCGCGGCCCGACGATCCGACGGGATGCACCGTAATGCACTTTAACTAGGCGATTAATCTTGGCGCTCTCGTCGCACACCTAAGCGCAGGAATCGTTGCGAGCCGCCCTGACATTCGGATGAATAATAATGGCGATTACGTTGTTACGCGTCACTCGACTTCATTCGTCAAGACGATTACCCTCGGATGACTTCTGCGCGATTACGCTGTATTATAGGTTAATTAAAACCGGCACGCTCCGCTCCGGGGCCTGTTGCTTCGGTATGACAAACAGGTCTCCGTATACCCTGTTGTTCATTAAACATTTTTACGTGGCGCGATTTGAGCATTTTATGAAGACACAAGTCGGTTCGTGTAGCTTGAGTAGCTTGAATATCTTCTTGATGCGAAATAATGTGAGAAAAATATAGTTAGTTTGAGGAACCAGCTGTTTACGACAAATGTGAGTAAAGATAGTAAAAGAGGCTACAAAAAATTTTTTTTAATTTATGCAAAATAATTAACAGAGTGTATGCAGGTGATTATTGACGATTTGACTGCGGTGGAAAATTATTATTTACTATTGTATCACTATTTACACAATTTTATAAAATACATTTCGACCGTCAATGTATGAAACGTGATGACATTTTCTTCAATTTATGCAAAATAATTAACACAGTGTATGCATTATTTCCGTTGTATCACCATCTACTTAATTTTATAAAATGCTTAATTTTATAAATTCTATTTTAGATCTCGTTCTTCGCAACTCTAAATCTCCGGCGAGGAACAGCATAAAGTTTTTCTCACGGAGTTTTTCAAAGGACAAGACTCGAGATGCATCGATGGTCGCAACAGCTGTCTACCTCGCTCTTGTAACCCATATGTTACGAGTCAGGTGTAAGCGAAATGGGGTAGCAAGCCGTTATAGGTCTCCTCTTTCGAACGACAAGCTATTTACGAAGGCAGGTAAAAGCCATTTCATGTCGTTACGGTTACCGCTAAAAAATTCAATGTACTGTCGAGTTCGACGTGAAACTAGCTGGAACGAAATATGATATCGAGTCGGACTCGACAAGCAACCACAAGAGGTTAAACAATATTTCGCACATTTTCTGTACATACAGGATGAGTCACCTAACGTTTGTACCTTAAATATCTTTGTTCGTAATGAAAGGACTTTTACCCGTAAGGTGTTTTTGACAAATAAATCTTCTTTCTCCTGTTTCTCTAAATTTACGCCGTGATTCCAAACTTTTAGTTGGACATCTATTTAACATTAACCCGTTGCAGCATTTTATTGAGTCACGAAGATTTTAAACGAAGCCTAATAAATATGAATGTTACGCCTTTCTTTTTAAATGAAATAAAATTTCATACAAAAAATACAAATTTCCCTTTCTCTTCTACGACATTTTTGGGGATAAAGACGTTTCAATCGCTGTAACTGTAAAGAAAATGATACGGCAAGGGGTTAAATAGACGGTAAGACGAAACTGAGATGCCTTTCGCTAACTCCTGCATAAATTGATGCACGCAGAAGAATGTCATTTCGATAGTCCGCGACTTCCATGGGAATAGGCGAACCCGGGAAGTTTGTTCGAGCAGTTCGAGATAAAATGAATGAGACTTACCATCGGTGGTGGAGTCGGATAGGTTTCCGCCCACGCTGGTCGCGCCTCCGCTCTCTCGATCGCTGGATCCCCTCACTCCGCTGTCCGCACTGCAACTTCCGCGATCGCCCGCCTGTCCACCGGAAGAGCCTGCACCTGCCGCATTCCCGACGTTCCCAACTCCTAGTTCTGTGCTGCCTAATGGCGGTTGAGAATTCATATGAGGGATGATACCACAGCCGCCGCCACCGCTGCTGCTTCCGGCGCCCGGCGTCGCCGCCCCATTCACGCTGCCCCGGGGGAACGAGACCAAGGACTCCTGGTCGCTTAAGCAGATACCGCCGCCGCCCCTTTCCGCCAATTGACGCTGCAACTGTTGACAGAAACAGTTCCGTTCACCATCCGTTGTTCGCGCCCTTTCTTCCGCGCGATCTTGTTAAGAATAACATGAAAATTATCCACTGCTGAAACCTTGAAACAACAGAATCGGAAGCAACAAAGACAATCGCCGCGTTCAGATACACTAGGAGATACACGGGCAACATTAGTGCATACAATTGTAAGAGTGTGTGCGCAGAATTCTTTTCCTCTGTCTGTATTTTTGTTGCAATTCATTTTTATCGCATCACGTCACTCACGATTTGTATTAAAGTGTATATTAAATATGATACAGTATACAGTGGAGGACCAAAGTATTCGTACGCCCTTCAAAACAGAATAACTTTTTTATAATTTTTACATAATAAGAAAGATTTTCCAAAAATTACAATCTACAAGGTTGCATGCAAAAATAAAAACAGCATTTTTCAAAACTTTTCTATTTGGGACCTTACTGAAAATTTAAAATATATGTTTTGTAGATCTATATTAGTTATACACATACTGAAAATTTCATCAAAATAGGTTGACGCAGAAAAAAGTGGATTTTAAGCAGAAACTGACCAGAAGTCGCGAAAGACTATGACTTTCGCCACATTTAACCACTTGTAGCTCTTGGGTATGTTAATCGATGTTGGTGAAAGTTTCAGTATGCGTATAACTAACATAGATCTATAAAACATACTTTAAATTTTCCTTAAGGGCCCATATAAAACAGTTTTAAAAAATGCTGTTTTTATTTTTGCATGCAACCTTGTAGATTGTAATTTTTGTAAAATCTTTTTTGCAGATCATTTAGTGAACCGATGCTTCTAATTGCTTACAAAACATCAGATCGTTTGGTGCAATTGTGGAAAAGTTATTCAGTTTTAAAGGGCATACGAATATTTTGGTCTTCCACCGTATGTATATCTTAGGAAATATATTCCAAATAACCAACACTTTCCCGAGGCGTTGCACGTCGCATCCGCCGTTCGGTTGTCGTTTGCAAAACAGTTGATTAAAGTAGAAATCCGCGGGACATTTGCCAACCACTTCTATTTAATGAAAGTAGAGAGGACCGGGGGATGTGCGCAAGATCCTCGTCGAGGCGGGAAACCGGGAATATTTCGGAGCATGCGTGACTGTCGAGCAGATTCCGGAGGCGCAACCCTCGAGCCATCAGTTTTAAACTCGTTAGCCAGAGCGGCCGTTTATGCACAGCGTCGAGGACAATTTGAGAGCTCAAAGCCGGGGCTCACCCTCCGCGTAATTGCATGTGCAGGCAAAAGAAATGCTTCTTACCTAACTGCTCGTAATAACCGGCCGATCGATCGCCGATACTTTTTCCTCGCCCCTTTTCCCGACCACCCCCACCGAGTGGTTCTGACCATAAAAAGAATTTTACGCCGGTGTTCTTTAAGTAACGGAATTACAGCCCTCCCCGGAGACGCTCGATTTAACCGAATCCCCCCTCCACGACCCTCGATAATTAGTCGAAACTTTATTTTTTAACACCTTGACAATATACGTCCCCTGCACGACTAAAAATATTTCCGTCTATAAAAGCACTTCGGGGAAAACATCCCCTAAGTAACCGGCATAAATGTTGCTAGGAGATACTCGATTCGATCGGATCCTCCGACTACTCGTAATTATGCTTTATTTTCTAATAACTCGGAACCACTCCATTTTTACCGACCTTAAAGTGTACTTCATACAGCTGCTTTTAGCCGACCGAGCGGAATTTATGGGAACGTTCTACCATAGTACTGTGCAATCCTCGTACAGAGAACTTACTCGAAGCGATGCTGAACCAACGGTATTGGTAATGGAAAATTAAACGAAAATGCGAATGAGGACATTCTTGATTCACGATGCCTACTATTAAAAATAAAAATTTACTTCGCCCCGCTTTTTTTGAGCTAGCTCGAAAACATGGAAAACTGGAGAGACTGTGGTTGTACACAATATGAAATGTGGTCGTGTTTGAGAAGAAATATATATTCAATAAAGATAACAAAACTATTTGAAATATAGGTGAACGAATTAATCGTTTCTCGCGACACGTGCTCTCTTATTATATAACGGTAAATCTCTCAATTGTACTCTCACTCGCACGTTGTTCATTATTTCGCGATTAGAAACACATTCTCTCGTTGTCTCGATTCTCGCGTACATTACAATCAGTCATCGAACATTCTGATCGAACATTCTCATTGAACGTCTTCATACAAACCAAAACAAGCGTCGGTATGCTTACGCCTCATCCACACCACAATATGTCCCTAAAACCAGGTCCATAGAGACGACCCTGAAGAAGGTCCCTAAGAGCTCCGACGGTAAAAGTGTCAAGGGAATCACATAAAATAATTTTCCTATTTCCACGGGTTTATTCAGAACTGCGTTTTCCGCGGACTTGACTTCCTTCTTTTTGGCAGCGTCAAAAGCGAGAACCGGGGACAATTTAATGAAGCTCTTCATGGCGAAAAAAGGGAATTTCGAAGTGGATTCGAGGCGACTTTCCTAGCCGTATTCCCAGCAGCATTTAATTCCAGGAAAACTTGGTCGCGTAACAATTTCATCGTTAAAACCTTAGAGACCAAAGTTCGCCCGGGCGAGGCCAACTTCGTTAAAAGCAGAGTCAACGCGTCCGGTAAATAATTCAGGAAGTTCCGCATCCGACTGTCTCCACGCGTACAAAAACATCTTTCTCTCTCTCCGAGGAGTCCCATTTCAGTTATTCCTCGCGAAACAGTCGAAGATAATAGCCACCGAAGGCATTGAACTGATCAAAGTCACTTCCGGGCCGAGGTAATACATACTTCTTCGCCCGGGCTATTTACTTATCGACGTCGCTCCGCCATTTTCCCTCGGAACAGGGAACCTCATTAAAATTCCCCCGGACACGACGGAAAGTTCTTTTCGAACACAATAATACTTTCGCCGAGAAATGCCGACGAGCATAATGCCGGCGACACCCTGTCATCTTCCACCGAACTTTTCCGGCAAACTATGCCGCTCGGAGGAAAAAAATGTCTCGCCAACAAAAGTCGTTTATTCTTCGCTGACAAAGGGGCCAGGGATCCATTTATTTCAGACATGCACTCGGAAAGTGAAAACAATGGTAGACACCGACATTTTTCTTTAATTCGAATGACGCGCGAGATTTTCAAGGGAGGGCGTTCTTTCTCTGAAACTTCAAGGGTTGCTTCCACCCCTTGTGCGTACATATATTATTCTAAATACTTTTTTTAAAGAATCGTCATCATCAAAAATATTTTGAATGCCATCTTGCGTATTTATAGGAAATTGTCTCTGTATAATTTAATAGTATTTCATGTTTGCAACGCTGAAGGGTAGTATTCCCGAGGTCACGAATAACGGGAGCAGAGTCACCTATTTTTCAAGGAAACGGGGTCGTTACACTTGTATTATACGATGGTTCTTGTTCGTTTATACGCTGTTTCAGCTGTGTACGGTAGCTGATGAACGGGGGTGTAGCTAGCCTAGTTGAAAGGGAGATTCTTACCTCTTTTATAGTGGCGTGTGCGTGCGAGAGGGCGGCCTCTTTGTCGGCCAAACTAGCCGCGAGGCTGAGGCTTCGATCGGCTTCGTCCCTCGCAGCCCTCAGCAGACTCCAGCGTTCCCTTTCCCTCTCGCGTTCCCGTTCCTCCGAGGGCATACCGACTCCTTGCTGCTGAAGGCGTCCTAAGGTCGCCTCGTTCTCCCGCATCCGCTGCAATCAACGGTCAAAGAGACCCATATCCGGGCAGTAACTCCACCCAAAACCACCACCGTCTAACAATGCATGCGAGCATACAAAGTGCAAACTACTTGCTTCCTAGACAAAGCACTAATGATTAACGACCGGCCGACAGTTTCAACATCCAGTTTAATTCTTCTCTGCTTGTCTAGCGTCATTGCTTCTGCGACCCTTAATCTTCACTGACCACGAGAAGCGACACTGATGCTTTAGGATCAGTGATTGCTGGTTTCGGGAACATCGGACGTTTCGAAATAGGGGTTGCTAGTTGTTAACTCAACATCCACTGATCCTGCAACCCTTAATAATCTTCACTGATCACGTGAAAAAGGGACAATAATGTTCCAGGTTCAGTGTTTGCAGATTTTTTAGTATAGGGTGTTTCAAAATAGGGGTTGAAAGTTGTAAGAACGAATCATGAGACTTGGGGGACCTAGAAAATTTCAGAATGAACCTATTCTTTGTGTATCACATTTTTATTAAATCTTTTAGACACTATATGGGACACTACCTGAATGCTCTAAACAATTTTAGAGTTAACCTAATCTTTTTTACCACTGTACCTTCAAGAACAACATTTTTGTTCATAAAATTGAGTTTCAAAAATTGTCTAGTTCCAATTTTATTACTCCCCCTCCACTGACTTTTTCTTAGAGAACAAATTACAGCTCGATGCTGCAATGTTGAGTAGAGAAGGGTGTGAAGGGTGTGAAACCGATTTCGCATGGGAACGTCGGATTTCCGCGCGGGACGACGCAGATTGAATTCTCCCCGGTTATTTTTTCGTAGCCGGTCGATCGGTAACTCAATACAGGTGCGACTCGAGACCCGTTTATTTACAGGTGTCACGTACCCTTCGCTTATTATCCAGCCAGGATATCAGCTACGGAGAACTTAATCCACTTATCTTTCCCTCGGGCGTAAGTTACTTCACGCTACGTAGAACAGGTGCTGCAGCTGGTTTATCGGCTAAACTTCGGGACAACGCGATTACTGCCACTCCGGCGGATCGGTCAGGTGTTAGCCGCTGTTGGCGAGTCAACATGTTTCGGGGGTTAAAAACTGTCGATCGCGCGTGTTGCTCGCCTGCTCGACCGGAAAACCGTGCTCCCTTACGCGGAAACAAGTTAGACTTCTTTCGAGAATATTCTATACGTGTTCGAACGAAATTATCGTCGTGGAATCAGCATTGTAGCTTCCATAAACTATATTCTGTGAGGGAAACGTTTTCAGAAAGTAACGTGTTCAGAAAATACGAGAAATTCAACCATTTTCTAAATATGTAAAATTGTGTTTGTTTAAAGAGGTAATACGAACATCGTATTGTATGATATTTGAGTAGTATTCGCTGAAGATTTCAACATTTGAACATTTCTACAAAATTCCGGATTCATTAGAAATACAGAAAAATATTTGAAATAAAAAATATATAGAAAAAAACTTTTTAAAAGCCACACTTATATCAAAATGCACTAAAAAGGAGAAAATAATTTTTTTCCTGGTTCTCCATAAAATACTGAATCCAGTTAAATGATTAATAATATTTTTCCCCGAAATTTTAGTTCAAAATTTCTTCTGTTATAAAATTAGTGTCGGAATAGATAGAATAATTTAAATAAAATCATGACATTAGTGACTGTAAATAAAAGCGTGGAGCGCTAAACTATATTGACGTGTAATCTTCGTGGGCGTTCCACGCTTTTATTCATTATTTAAATTTTTATTTATAGTCCCCCGAAGATTTTACAAAAATTTCTAAATACCGGCGCCACTTCAGTTGGACCACCCTGTATATTCCGATACAATATTGTGAGCCTGCCAATCAGAGTACGTCAGTCGAAGACCCTCGAAAATCGATAAGCCTGTTCAAACAGCGGCCATGGTCGAAAAATATATATCGGCGGGGGCTGTTGATAATTTATTTAACCGTCGCGCGTTCCGTATTTCGCGTTCCGTATATCCTTCCGCGTATCCGCGCGCAGGATGTTAGCGAAACATCAAACAACGAGATCCACGGGAGCGTACATAGCGACGTTTACGATGTCAAACAACGGAAGAGAGCCGAGGATATGGTGGAGATCGACGAGATTGCCAGCGTGTTTCTGTTTGAACAGCTTCTGGCGGGGGTGGTCGGACAGGGGGGGGTTTGTTGGATGCGCGGATGTTAAGCCGACCGGATAAAAAAATCATGCAGGGGCCCATGGGTTCTTTCAGGTTCTTTCTCGTAGAAGGAGGAAGACCGGTGCGACACGTCGGACCATTCGCTCCGGTGATGAAGTGGATTACGCGCGATCCGACAAGACGGAAGAGTATAAAGCAAAAGGGGAAATTGACGTGCTCCGCGGAAGAGAAATTGCCGTAAGACCCGGAACAAGGTCTGTTTCCTTTCATGTTCCATTACGAAGAAGCACCGGCCGCATTCTAGTTAGGAGATATCCGATGATAACGGATAACGCGGGCCCCCGCCACCATTACGAGCTACCATGATGGACGCTGATGATGGACCCCCGAAGACCATGAAATTCGGTGGAGCAATAATAATACGTTTAACGCTGCCTCTCTGGGCCAGATGATATACCGCGAGCATTTGCTGCGACGAAATTTCGAGGATTTCAGGCTCGGAGTTTATTATAATCGTGAGGGTTGTTTTTTTCATGAATATTTTAATTCTAGTGAAAAATGGTAATCACTTTTTTCATAAACACGAAAATTACCATATTTTTTTTATGGTGAACACGCTCGTCGTTACGAGGTTAACTGTAAAATTATTTTGTGAATTACAAAATTAATGTTACTTGGTATTAGGTAATTATAATGTATAAAATTCATTTAAATGAGTGCACGCAAATATTTCATTCCGGACGAACCGAAAACTAGAATTATACTTTCTGTGATTTTTTATTAGCAGTATTAATTAACCTTCGGAAAATATTTCACTGATACCAGTAAGCACGTAAATGTCCGGATACTTCTGGACGGTGGTGCACGTCCACCGTCAAAACGAAGATAATGCGAGCGGAAAAAGTATTTATAATTAAGAGGGGAAAACAGAATGTAATTAGAAACGAGAGATATAGAAACGTAACAGAAATACGCGCGTTATAAAAATCCAGATACGGAAATGAGAAGGTACAGAACGTGGAACTGTGAAATATAATATGAAGAAAAAATGTTGATAATAATGAGCAGGTTTTCCTATTCAAATTAGAATCAAGATAATACAAGTACAAAATTAATATACCATCTGTGATTTCGCTTGCTCATTAAGTTTTTAATAAGGTGCTGCAGTGACTAATTGTATTCGTAACAAATGCTGCATATATACGCTAGTCTATATTGTTTGTATATTTACATCCAAAATAAAATCAAGAGATTTTTTTAATATTATAATGAACGCGATTAAAGCTAAAATAAAAGAAGATAGAATAACGTGGCGACTATTAATAGCCACTGACCTACTATTTAATATATTTTTTATTTCCTTTAATATCGCGAGGACACACCTGGCAGATTAAAAATAGTTGGCTAACCTTTCGCTCGTTGGGTATAGAATATCAGGTCTGAGGAACAGCTGTAAACATTGTTTGCCTCTTTGCTGCGAAATAACTTAGCGAATGCTTATCGGGCGCGAGAGCCGGCGTTTCTTTCGCGAAACGAGAGACCGGGAACTTCGAATCGCGGAGCGCAGTCTTGACGTTTAAAAAGGCAAGTCTCGCAATGCTAACGGAGACGTTCCGCCAGAGTTCCGGTGATGAAAAGTTTAAATTAAAAACGTGATTTTCCAAGAGAAAGGGGATGGAATCCCGGACAGAGTTCAGTCAAGGTTGTCGAACTGCAATGCTAGAAGTTCAATCATAAATCACGGAGGTCGTCGGAACTAACATCGGCCTCCGGAAACTATTCTTAATTAATTGAACCGCGCGCGGGCTTATTAAGTTTTCGGAGGCGCCGACGTTTACGGCTTGTTTCGAGGAACATTTGCGTCGTTTAATTTGGGACACGGTATTTACGATCGTCCGCGTGGAATATAATATTAAACGATATTAAAGTGCTCCTTCCGAGTTCCCCAAGGGAAGACACAGTCGCCGTATGATGCATGGTTCCAGTTCTTATGAGAATTTCTCTCCTCTCTCTCTCTCTTTCCCGATCCGCGGAGAGTAAATTCTGTATTTTTCGCTGGGAGCGCCATTACTGCGCCTTAAGCTACTTGCAAGAAACATTAAAGACTGTCTTTGTAGAACAGGGCATTAGCGATCTCGTTCTTTTGTGAACGTCGAGCTCGATTTTTGTCGACGGGCCGGAGAGGCCGAGAGCAAAGGGAGCGTGACAGAACGAGAATGTTTTTTAATTTTCCCGGCAAATACTTTAAGCCGATTTCCGTAATCCCTGTTTAGACTTGGCGCGACTGCCGTCCTTCGAAACTCGCGAATTCGGGACGATCACTATTAGCAAGTTCTGACAGCTCGCGACGCGTCGCTCGACCTGACGTTCTTTTGCGAACCTCGTGAGATTTTACCATTTTTTTACATTTATTTTCGACCTTATACACCCCACTTTTTTATAAACAATTTCTCAGTATCGATTTTTGAACAGTGACGATTTCGCTAAGATAAATAGTACAAGTTTTTCTACAGCTTTAATCGCTCCTTTAACGAGTTCAAAAATGGGATACGAGTAGGCTGTTTGCTTCACAATGATAGTTTTTCATTTTGCTCGTCGCACGAAATTGTGCGGCTAATAAAGGCTGGTTTTTGGGTGGGGGAAAGTCGTTTTCAGAGGGACAAAAGTTAATGGAATTTTCGCGCGAAAGCCGGATGAACGAAATTAGTTTTGGAAATGCAGTGTCTCGCGACGTGTTTTTGAACGTTTGAAAATCTAATATGAAAGACAGCACCGCGGCTGGAAAAGTCCGTCGTCGCTCGGCGTGCAACAATTTAATAACAGTCGGAGGAATAGCACACCTGATAAAAACGTACGAGATTGTGCCCTGGTTTCGACACAAAGAGCACTTCTAATGCGACGCACGTGCACCACGGCAGAAATATTCTTCTTTCAATCTGTTTAAAGCCTTAGAATGCGGTTCCCCGGTCGGAGCAGACATTTTTCGCTCAAAAATGCATCCTGGCTGCTTGAAACTTTGAATCCGAGTCGAGTGTATTCTAAGGATTGCAACGCGCGGCTGCTTTGAACGAATTGAAAGGGAAGATCTCGGTGTGCTTCCCATGCCAGCTCGGGAAAGACGATGCATTAGGCGTTCGAATTAATTCGGTGTCTACGTAGTCACTCGCTTCTAATGGTAGCTGTGCAAATTAATTCTTGGCCCTGGCACGAAATTGCATTAATTTCAGTGGTCAGTCAAAATGAAAATGATTTCTACAAGATGATATTACTGTACAGCAAACAGCTTGTTAAAATACAATTTCATTTTTAATTTGCTGGAGTAAGAAATAAGATGATGAAATTTTACTCAATTTATAAAAATGCATATCATCGTGAAGCAAACGGTTTGTCAAAATTTAATGCAATTCCATCTTTAATTTGCTCGAGTCTAAAGTGTAGATGATAAAATTTCTCTGGATTTCTGAAAATTTATATTTCTGTAGAGCAAACACTTTGTTAAAATTTAATATAGTTACTCTTATAATTTGCTGGGTTCATCAAGATGCTAAAATTCTACTTAATTTATAAAAATGTATATTATCGTGAAGCAAACAGCTTGCTAAAATTTAATGCAATTTCATCTTTAATTTGCTCGATCGAAAATTTAGATGATAAAATTGCTCTGGGTTTCTGAAAATTTATATTTCTGTAGAGCAAACATTTTGTTAAAATTTAATATAGTTGCTCTTATAATTTGCTGGGTTTATCAAGATGCTAAAATTCTACTTAACTTATAAAAATGTATATTATCACGTAGCAAACAGCTTGCTAAAATTTAATGGAATTCCATTTTCAATGGCCTCGAGTCTAAAGCAAAGATGATAAAATTGCACTGGATTTCTAAAAATTCATATTACTGTACAGCAGACAGCTTGTTAAAACGCAATGAAATTCCTTTTTTAATTTGCCACGGTTGAAAATGAAGATGATGAAATTTCACTTGATATCAATTTCGCGAAGTTCCGCGGAAAAAGTAAATTTGCCTAGCTGGAGGTAAACTTCAGCTCGAGTGAAGACCGTCGGTTCGACCAGTTTAAGAAGTTTAAGGCTGTGAAGTATCAACATCTGTTACATGAAAATCAAACGCTACCATAAAAGTTACTCGTAGTGAGATTTCAAATGGCTCGTCAATTTCTGCAACAACTTCGAGAAAGTGCGAAGAACAAGAACTCTATTTTTTCGAAAAACCAGAATACCCGGCGTTGATTTAAGTGTTGCGAATAGGAAAATGCAAATTCGGGTAAACGTTCTGTGCGCGCGAATCCCGCGGATTGACCGTGGGAAATGAATCGGCTTAGGGTATCGATGAATATTGCAGGCCGGTTTTCGCGAGATTGCGCGGCAGGGATCAGCGCGCGTTGTTCATTTGACGAAATTGAAATGACCGACAGCGTCGGCCCGTCCCGGCCCGGCCCGACCCGTCGCAACGCGCGAGCGATAACGGTGTCGAGAAAATGAGAAATTCCACCGAGTTTAATGAAAGTATTTAACAGGCAAAATTGCTGTCTCGCGTAGAGAACCCCTCCTGGTTGTTACCAGCGAGAGCTGACGCGCGCGCACCACAGGGAAAATTGAAACGCGTTTCCACGAGGCCGTTCGTTAAGCGAGTTTTCCCGCGGTTATTTTTCCACGAGATTATAAGGTCAAGTCGCTGAGAAAAATTTCGGTTCCCGAGGGGAATCGGTTCGAAGGCCACAGGGTCCTCTAATTAGCAGCTGGCCCCTCTGATGGGCGCAGATGAGTTTTAGATTGGCCAAACGAGCCCGAGGGCGACATTTGGCAAACATTGGATTAGCGGAACACGATTCGGTTGCTGGGCAAAATTCGGTCGGGCTGTACATCGAATTTTTTCGAGAAACGAAAAATGTGGTTAACATTAATTTTTCGCGAGAAATGTAATAATGAATTAATAGAAATTTTCGATGTAAAAATATCGTCTGGAAGGAAGAAGGAAAGCAAAGTCTACAAGCTTCTCTACGAAACTCCTCCACCATCCACTATACCAGTGTCATGCGAACTTCTCGAATCAACGGAAGATCGACTCACCTGTTCGTAGTTCCTGATGAAATCCCGAAGTTCCCGTTCCTTGTCCTCGAGGGTGCCGTATAGCGCCTTCATTTGATTAAGCAAGTCGAACTTTTCCGCCTTGAGCCTCTTCCGGTCGGCCTTCAGTGCTTGCAGAGCTTCTTTCGCGTGTTGTAATTCCATCTCGAGTGCAACGAATCTAGCCTCCTCTTCGAGCACTGCATCCTCTGAACCGACCTCGCCTCGAGCCGCTCCGCTGAACAATAGCTTCCTCAGTCTGGCAACTTCCGCTACCAAACGCTCGTTCTCCAATCGGAGTCTTCTCGTGCTGGCTAGCTCCACGGAGCCGTTGCTGCCGCTCCCGTAGATGTTGGACAGCCTGGATGCTACCAGTGGATCCCCTATTCCTGAAAAGTAGCGCCGCATGTTAGCTAGGGATAGTGTAATTTAGAGGATGTTTGGAATTTTTTATATTTCTGCCACATCAGTACGAATCCTTTTAGTCTAAACTAAATCGACCCTGTTTCTCTTCGCTGTATGCTAAATAAACCTGAACCTCTCCGCCGTAATAATTCCCGAGAAACCAGTGGGAGAAAGGGGGCTCTAACAAGGGTAACCCTAAACAGCAAAGGAAGACACGCGCGACTACATCGATCCCTGGAGCCATCAGCGAAGAGCGCAGGCCGAAGGAGTAGATTCGGTAAGGTAACAGAAGGAGGATGGTGGGGATAGGAAGAGACTGAGAGAGCTAGAGGATCAGCGACGTGTCATTCTCAATAATGCACCGAACCGGTGGCTAGGCGGAATGTCTCAGAAAGGCGTCACGTTAGTCACCGAGGTCTCCGCCACATTGAAGAAAGCTCGGGCTAGAATTCATCTTGCGCCGGAGACCCCGTTTAATTCCCGGGATTCGTAGGAACGAACGAGTCCGCTGCCAGGAACAATCGCGGACACCGAGTGCACGGAGGGCGAACTTGAAAGGGAGGGCCTTCCATAATTAAATGCTGGGGTTACCCACCGAGGGAATTAGCCGGGGACGAGGGTCTGCTGCCCGGGGCTGGTCCAGGTGGTTCATTGTCCTCGTCGCCGGGCCGCACCTCGCCGTCCACCAGGTCCTTGTCGATGTCCTTCTCGTGATCGTTCATCTCCTTGCTGGATCGAAGGGACTCGCGGTTCGTCGATATCCGCAGCCTCTCGCCGCTCGATCGATCGCTGCCACCGCGGTGCAGGAAGCCCGATCTATTGCTGGATCCTCGATCCGGGCTCGCGCTGCCTGATCGAGAGTCCACGCTGCCGCCGGAGCCGCCGAGGCGCGTCTTCTCGAGCGCTGGGGCGTAAGGACGCCGAGTTTTGTCGATCGGACTGCGACTCGGTGACCCATTGAGCTTCTCTGCGGTGGAAACAAACTATTTTGGTGACGCTTCTGGCGATCACGCGGAAATGTTCGTGTTTGGACATGCGTGCCATCAGTATGGGACTACGTCTGCAACATTCGACGAGGACCGGTCGCCTGGGCTTATTGCGTATTCAGCATCGAGCAGTTTTTGTGCTCTGTTTACATTCGAAGTCGCTGTATGCTTCACTAGCAGCTGATGACTTGCTAGGTTATGGTGGGATCTCCTAAGCGCGTCTGGACACAGCGTTTTGCGATCAATAATTCATTCATCTTCAGGAGATTCCACCTTTAGATTGCTCTTATGCCGGCGGCACGCTTTTCAATCGATGTTGAATAACTCGGTCAGAAAAAATTGTACTGCAGTGAAACCTAGTTAATAATTTGCGCGGAACGAAATCAAATGTACTCCGCAAATTGAAGTATTAAACCGGGTAGCTTAGACGGAGTACTCGGCTGGATTGATAATAAAAGTTTCACGAGCCATTAAGCAAAGTGCACGAGCTCCTTCGTTTACATATCACCGACTAGAAACGATCGTACACGGTATCCTCATAAATTAGGCGTAATGTGTATAACAACCGGTAAAAGTTTCACAGTGTAATTGGTCCGGCACGCGGTGAATCTTTCATCGAAAGGCGTACACGTCGGCATACTCGACGACAAAGGGGCCGAAAGAGAGGAACAGAGTAAGAACGTAATGAAATCTCCTGCTGGTCACAGAAGAATCTTCACAAAGGCCATGACAGCTGGCGCGCGGGGTTACACGCGTTGTTCCCATCGTATTACAAGTTGTAGGAGAAAATGGTGAATCATGAACCGCCAGTCGTAAAACTGGCAGCAAGTAACTGCGAGATAGTGAGGTATATACACCGTGTTCCGGAAATCAAGATAAACTTTTAACCGTGAGCTATGCACGAGAACCTACAGTTTTGAATTATACCGCCCGGGGAACTTTTCCCGGGGTAAGATTTACGTGTACCCTAAACGTAAGTTAAAGGAACGAACATTTATGGGAGAAGTTGGAACGGTGTCGTCTGCGAACACTTTTAAGCCCCGGCCGGCCCCCGGAACTCTTTTGTTGTGTCGAACTACTAAATCAACATAAAGCATCCCCCTTTTTCCAGAGGCGCCGGCAGCTAACGAATGGGTCAGCTAATTAGCGAACCCACAACCCTCATTGTTTCCTAGTGTTGCATCCGTGGGACTTTGTAATCCTGGCTGAAAGGATCGGCGGTTGTAATCCTTAGAGATACTATTGTTCTATTCGATACTTAAAATAATTTCTATTGCATTAGTTAGTCTTTTTGCGTTAGTTAATATGGGACATTAAAATACTCCTGATTATTTGTCATCGTCAGACAGCTCATAACTCCGGTTGCAATAAATATTTCCAACATTTTCAAACGGCTATAAACAGCCAAAAGACACAGCTAACAGTCCACAAAATTCCGAAACCATAACTCTTTCCCAGAAAAAAATTCTCAAAGTCATCTCTGTTATAGGTTATCCAGAGAATTTGTCGCCGGTTAGAGGGGAGGGATTAATTATGGTGCCCATACTAACCGACGGGACTGGATCGCCGATCGACGGGGCTGGTCCTCTCCTTCCTATCAACCGGACTGGTTCGTTTTTCTATGGGGCTGGCTGATTTGTCGCTAGCCGAGCTTCTCTTGTCAACGGGGCTGCTGCCAGCGCTGAGCCTCTTGGCGTCCTCTTGTTGTTGCTGGACGACCTCTGTTGATTCTTGGGTTCCGGAAGTGGTGTTGTTGGTGCCGCTGGATGCCCCGTTGTTGTTGCTGTTCCCCGGGGCAGCGGTGTTCGTCCCGGCCCCGTTGTTGTTGTTCAACACCACCGGCAACGCGCCTCGAACATCCCTCAGCTCGCCGCGGAGGGTCGCGCACTCACCCCTTGCACGTTCCAGCTCCCCGTCAAGCCGGGCGCCAGTCGCTGCGTTCTCCTCCACCATCACGCGAAATTTTGCCTGCAACAACAACAAAACGAAAATTCAAACCCCTTGTTCATCACTTCATCATCAATATCTTCAGAAACTAATTTTAAGAGAGAAATGAATATATATTCGCGATTTATATCCTCGAAAAGTAATTTAACACTGAACCTACCCATCACCAGTCAAAATGACCGGTTCCAGATTTTTTATTTTACGATTATTGACCTAATAAAAATAATTTCATAAGAAATGATTCTATAGATAAATCTAAATAAAATCAAGCTTGTCATTTTTATAAGGGAACATGTACCAGTTACTTTTAAAGCCCGATAGGTTCAGTGTTAAGAAAAGAATTGCGAACTTAACGATATGAAATATATTCCTAATTTACATTCTCCTAAAACTCATTTAAAAGGAAAATTGTCAACTTTAATGATACTGAATATATTCACGATTTATATTCTCAAGAAGCAATTTCAAAAAAGAATTGCAAACTTAAGAACATGAAGTATATATTTCTTTTCTTTTCTATTTATATTCTTGAAAAACTAATTTAAAAAAGAAATTGTCAACTTAATGACACTGAATATATTCGTGAGTTATATTCTCCAAAAGTAATTTCGGAAAAGAATTGCAAACTTAAGAACATGAAGTATATACATTCCTAATTTATATTCTTCAAAAACTAATTCAAAGAAGAAATTGTCAACTGAATGACACTGAATATATTCGCGAGTTATATTCTCAAAAAGTAATTTGAAAAAAGAATTGCGAACTAAACGACAATATGTTCCCAGTTTAAATTCTTCATTTAGAAACGCATAATTCTGCACGGTGCCTCGGAGAAACCCCAAAAGAAAAATTGCCCGGTGAAATCGCGAACCGGACGCCATAGTGGGCGCGCCTCGGAAACTTCGCGGAACCGGAAGTCCCTGGAACAATCGTCGATTCGTCGACACGGGCCGCAAACTTTCCGAGCAAATTTTCGAGGGGCGTTGATCGAAAACTTTTTAGCGAATTTTTCGCCCAGCTAATGAAATAATGGCGGCGACCCTTTGTTTGTTTAGCAGGGCTTCCACCGCCATAGTTCGCAGGGGAGAAACGGGGGTGAAAGTCTGGCCGAAAGAATGCGTGACGGAGAAAGTATCGGAAGTTCTGGGAAGTTGCGATACCGGGTGCAATCGCGTTGCACGCCCGACCTTTCGCGAAATTGCGAGCGCTAATGCGGGCCGAAGTAAAGCGGGCAAACAGGACCGTAGATAAAAGTTAGCTTCGAGCCTGAGCCCTTGCAAAATTAATAAGTCTATCGCCATTGCTTTACTTCTGCTCTGCTTTTAGATTGTACAAACTGCAGTCTCTTCTGTTAGCACAGTTTCTGTAAATTAATCATATTTCTTAATAAAAAAAATATCTTTATATTCTGTGAAGATGGGCAAATTTATCCACCAGTTTTGAAATCCATGTATTCAATATTTTCGGTTCAAAAAATTCCGGAAAGTTACAAACAGGGGGAGGAAGAACGCTCAACAATTGTTGGGGCGAAGAACGCTCAACAATTGTTGGGGCGAAGAACGCGATTTTCGAAACGGGAATGCAGCGATGCATTGTTGGGCAGCTGAAGCAGGAGAAGTCCGCAGAGAGACAGGGTAGATTTTCAGCGGGCAGATGAGCCGGAATAAACAATGCAGTAGATAAAAAGCTCGCTGCAACGGCGAAGCGTGCAATATTAATAAGCCTACCGCGGCGCATAGAATAGGAATCCCATTGTGGACCCGGCATTGTGTCCGTCGTTCCGAAAGCTTCGCCGCATGACGATATTGACTGTGCTCGGGGAAGTTTCTGTCTGGTTCTCCTCGTCGCAAAATCCGCGCCGCGGCTTCGACGTACGCGGGAACAAAGGATTATTTGGATATTCAACACGGGACTGTCTTTAAGTCTTTGCCACGGCTAAGACGCGGCCTTCTGTATCGGCAGTTCAACCCCGCGAAGCTCTCCAAGTGGCAAACCGGTAGTTTCTCGTGTAAATCATTTCGTAGAGATTAAACCTAATTGCCGTCTGAAGCTCGGCGCGCGGAATTATTATACAGGATTATCACAGTGTCCTCCGGTGTGTGACTACGGTTCTTTGGAATTAACGTCGACTGATCCAGAACTTCAACGATCCCCGCACACCCTAGAACCAACTTTCGGTTAATCAGGAAAAGAGCTACAACTTCCGGCTTCGTCTTCTCTTTGCCTCAAAGTCACGTTTCCTCGGTATCTAATCAGCAGTTTCGTTTATGCCCACGGATTAACGGATGACGTCTGGTTTCTATTTTCCCTATTCAATCGAATGCGAAAATTCCGAAAGATATCGGTCAGATGTCCAACACACAGTTACATATACTGCAATTAATACGAATTTTTACGTTGCAAATCGTAAAATCGTATCAGTGAATAGATATATAATATATTACACGAATAATAGGTGTATGGTATAGGAACATATTACATGAATTTTTTCAGATTTTTTGGTAAGATGTGCCGTGGTAAAAAAGAAAGTAAAAACGGTGTCCTTTTCAACGTTTTTCCCCGGGAGAGACTAATGTGAAATTAAAGTTTTTCGATTCCGTGTAGAAGATTTTTCTAAAGGATCACCGGAGGATTTACGGACGTATGATACAGGATTTAATAAACGAGTTTCACCGCCGGTAAGTTTTCGCCTTTAAAGGGCGGCGCAGGCCCTTTAAGGAAAGCTGGCGGCGCGCCGGTCTCCGGAAGGTCCGTTCATTAACGTGATCAACGAAATGATTTATTTACGAAAGCCGGCAGATCCTCCTCGGTTCCCACGGCGGGGGTTTGCACGGGAGCGTTGTTAATTGCACCGAATCTCGTCGAATCTCATCCGAGGGTTTATCAGGGCCGATCGGAGGGCAACGTGGAAAAAGAACAGCGAGGAATCTGTTCCGGCGTGCGTCCCGATAACGTCGATAACCATCGGCGACGCTGGTTCCCCGTCGCTTTCATTCGCCTTGCCGAAGATGTAATCTCGGAAACGTTGACCTACATGCCAAACCCGAACCAGCCACTGATACACAAGCCTCTGCCCGCTAACTGGGCTCGCTTTATATGTGCACATGGTGCGCAGCCTGCGCAACACAGACCCTTAAACACATAAAGCGTCCGCAGGCATTGTGGCGAACTTCTGGTAAACTAAGCCGACGTTTGCTTCGCTATTCTTGGCAGCCCGGCTACCGGGCCATTGTTTGCCGACCGGTGCGTTTATTTAGTTAATGTTATTAACTTCCGCGGTTGTTGACCGGCTACGCCTTTTTCCATGCTTCACTCCCCTCCTCCTGGGATCGAAATAATTGCGCACGAGGATCGCCGAACGCTCGCTCGGAAACCGAGGAGTTCTGATTATTCGGTTCCCAGGGTGAAAAATGAGAGTTTTTCTTGAAAATGTTATATAGGAAGAGGAGATCTCACTATTGAGCTCTTAAAGGGCAATCTCCGACTTTTCAGCTCTATAAAAGAAATTTTTAGATACTACGTTTTCGGGTAAAGTATTAATACTCGATAAGAAAGAAAATAACAGATCCATCGCGTTATCTAGAAAACGTCCGAGAAGGCGGGCGTAATAAAATTCAATTTGAGACGTTCTCGAATCGGTCGGGTATCAAAGCAAGGGGTTCCGGATATTACTGTGGCGGGCAGAGTCATATTTTACCGGGGAGGGTTTGATTAAAATAGGTCTGATATTTTTGTTTGTATGCGGAAGCGTGCCGATACGTATGGGGAAAGGTGCGGGGAAACGATCGGGACGGTATCCGAAGAGTCTGTTCGCATTGAGAAGCAATTCGCGAATGAAATTCATAGATGCTGTCCCGGATCGCGAGCGGAGAGAAATGCGGCGGAAAGGAACAAGGCGGTGGATTATTTTCCTTGCTCGGCGCGCTGCGCGGATAAATTGCTACCGGGAGCTGAAATTGCAATTTCATAAATTCGAGTGGCTCCCGTAATGCTCATTCTCCGGCTCGTTCCTCTTCCGCGCGTTTCCTGTTCACCGTCGGGGTTCCGCCTCATTTTTTCCTCCTCCTCCTCTGTTCCACCTCTGGCAACTCTTATTTCTTTCCCCGGCGCTAATGCAACGGCGAACCCGACGATTGCATCATCGGCTTCAATGCGTATTTGTCCGGGGAATCACGTCAAACGGTTCGCGTCTCGTTGTTACCTCCATTCCGGATCGCTGCCGCGACTTTACAGCAAAGTGGACGCTTTCCCGGAAACGGAGAATACACAGAGAATAGAAAATGTGAATCTCCGTCTGAAATAAAAATGTTCTCGGTCAATTTTAGGGCACTGAAGTTCAACGAAAGTGTATCTATTTGTTCGACGCTTTCGCCAAACCACCAAAAGACTCGATCACAGGTCTCCTCTGCGACAACTCGACCGTACGAACAATGGGCTGAAGTGACGTGCGTGATTGAATCTCTAGATGAGCCAATTCTCATTCAATTACCACGGAATCCCCAGTACGGAATGATAGACAGTTCTCTCCTGTTCCGGCTAACATGGCAGCCCGTTCATTGAGATAGGTCAATGATTGCGGAATGTAGCTAGAGCTGCGGTTAGGCGCGGACGACATCGGTGAGGCTACCGGACCGCATCAGAGGTATATTAATCGTGATCAATCGTGTTGCATTTGACACTAGGCCTTCGTTCGATACGCTCGTACTCTCTCCGTACTGTCTAATATAAATTCCTAGTTGCGCACCCCTAATTCAATTGGGCTCGCGCGTCTCCCTTAATCAGCCCGCGATAACCAGACACTGGTGGTTTGCTCGGAATCTTCTTATCAAATTATGTTGTTCAGAGAAAGATAGATGAACATACAGAATCGTCATCTCTTGCACGGTGGTCCTAGTGCTCATACAAAGTCCTCATCTTTTGCTAGATGGTTCTTGCGTTAACACTTTTCTTTTGCATTAAGCAAGTAGGTATTTTCTCCTTTTCTTTAAATTTACACAAAACGAAACATAATAACGGTTGTTAAATTACAGACGCAATTCTTCTATTTTCCTTGAAAATGATATAAAGTAGGATCGAAACGTCGAAAAAAATTATTCTGATAATTTGCGAATAGTGTCTTAAATAGCAATTGATCGAACCAGTGCGCTGAAATCATAATATTAATATTGTTATTAACACTTTATCTACCGAAAGCCTATTAATAGGATTTTCAATAATTGCGCTGTACCAAAAGAAAGCATAGAAATTTTCATTTATATTATAATCTTAAATGAAACTATTAGATGACGTTATTGAGGGTGACCTGTTACTTCACAATGAAAATTGCTATTGAAGGTTCCATTAAAAAGTGTTTAGCCATGTAGCATAGACTTTTCAAAATTATGCAATAATCACCGGTCGGTAATGTGTTAACATAAATTCGTCATCTTTTGCACGGTGGCCCTCATATAAAGTCGCCAAGGAGTTCTACAACTTTAATTACCCACGATAACTTCGCGAGAGGTTCCACGACAGCACTTTCGACGCAGCAATTTTTGCCGTGAAACCGAGATAACGTGTCGGTCTAAAGTGCAACCCTTAAACTCGCCGTCGCAGCAGAACGATCCGCTTAATCGTTGGCCGGAATCGGTTCCCGGCAAAGTGGAAACCGTTGGCGGGCTCTCGTTACACGGTCAATCGCGTCCGAACTTTGCTCGTAGCAGTCGGTCGCGAGAGAGTGATCGCCCTCTGAAATGATTGATTGCACTTTCGGGTTAGATAAGAACCCGAAGGCGAGGGTGGTCGGAGGATAAACGAAGGGAGGAGATAGTCGGACGGGCAGCAGCAGCAGCGGTGAGCCACCGTTGGCCAAGTTCCAGGGACACAAAAGGATAGCCGACGAGGATAAAGGGATCGCGAACTTGTTGCGTTCCCGGAGGCGCCTTCCGTTTTCTCTTCATCGCAAGAGAGAGAGAGAGAGAAAGACCAACGGCGAACTCGTATTCACGCCCTCTTCGCACCAGGCAACCGCACGATCATCGATCAATTTCTACTCGACGACAGAAACCCCATTGGACAGCGAGTCGAGATTTATCGACGATGCGCATGCAACAATTCCGCTGCGGGTTTTGGACATTAGTACCCTTCGCGAAGCTCAATAGTGAGATTCCCTTAATTTCTGAGCGGTTTCACGTTAGCACTGTTTTGGGCAGATTAACCCCTTGCCGTACTTTGACGAGCCAGACTCGTGATGAAGGTTTCTAACAAAGTCTAACAAATATCAATGTTACCTACGCGTTTCATTTTAAATGAAATTTTGATTCGTTTGTAATCAATATTTAAGCATTAATATAAATGTAGCCATGCGCGAGACGCTCGTGTGATAATGGTAATGGAAAGATTTCCAGCGGATTCCGTGAAGCTCACGGACACTTACGGACCCCGGTGTGGGTTTGATTTAAACAATAACGGGGGACGAGCAGCGGTTTCACGCTAGCAGCGGAAAAAGTATTACGGCCATTCATAACCGCGGGAGCTTACGGAATTAGCCACGACGAGGCTGCGTGACACGGAACAACAGGGAACGTGGACCGCCATGCTATTTAAATCATACGTCCCTTGTCGAGTCGCCTAATGTAGGTCAAACTCGAAATTATACTCGACAAAGTATTTCAGGCCATAATTTCCATGATCACCGTGCTGTTCCGGGATTTCCGGCGTTCAAACCTTTTCGGCCTCAAATGCGAAATATCGTTCCCGATAAAAAAGAACCGAACTCACTTGACAGGAGAGGAACTATTTTTTCCGACTTCAATTTTTATAAATTAGTTCATAGCATTTTATATTTCGCAAAGAAATCCACAGTCTAATTATTGCACAATTATTGGAATGTTCTCATATTTTTCTGTCAAAGAGAAATACCTCAATCTAATAAAGTATTTCATTTAAATACTTCTTTGTAAAAGAATTATTTCAACGAAGCCGCTCGCAGAAATAAAATTAATTTAACTCGCAGAACGAATTGCTCAAGTATCGACAGATTTACAGATGCCAGTTAATTGGACGCCAGCTTCGATCCACTGGATTTTGCGGAGCATTAATGTAAAAATTATGTGGACATCGAGGAAAAGTTCAAAGGAAAAGCGCCGGTGGAAGGAACACACGTGAATAGGAGCGGAAGAGCGTGACAGAACGAAAGTAGAAGCGCTCGCGCTGTGTTTCGTAATGATTACGAGGCAGCGAACTGAGACCACGTAATAAAAGAGAGCGTGGCTTCCTAAAGCGGGGTTAACGAGAGCCACTGATTTCATTGTTCCCAAGAAGCGTCATCGCCGCCTCGATTCATTACAGAAACTTTTCTCATGGTTTTTGCGCCGTTTTTCATCATCGACGCGTTGCTGCTCGTTACGAAACACCTTGTACGCGAAGGATTAGCCTGAAGTACACCGGAATTTCTTGGGCTTCTCTTATCTAGACCACGGGCGATTGCGACGGTGTGAAAATCAGATAGGTTGAATTTTGTTCATCCGTGTTCTAATTTAGCTGCAACTCGAGATAAAAATTGATAAAATAAAATTCTATAAAATATTTTTAAAAGTCGACGTTTCATAATGTATTAGCGACAGACAATTCCGAACTGCTTCGTGAATTAATGAAATTCTGCCTGTCAAGTTAACGAACTAGAAATAACCACATTAATTTATGAATAACGGAAGCTACGTGCGAGTGATCGTTTTTAAAAATAATGGAGGTTATTTTTCGTGAAAATCTGCATCGAGAATTCAGAATAAAATTTTTCCGTACGATACTCCGTTTTCGAACGAAGCGAGTTTGAAAATTCCTATCGCGCACACAAGTAGAAACGGCCAGCCATGATCAGACACGGTCGATTCTAGTTTGAACTCAATTTTCTGGGAAACGAAGCCTCGTATGCGAAAATTTTATTCTGCACTTTCGATGCAGTTTTTCGTGAAAAATAACCTCCAGTAATTTTTGGAAAGGCCACTCCAACGTAGCTACTGCTTTTTAATCAATTAATGTAGTTACTTGAGTTTTCCGAATTGAGAATTGTTTCTCGAAGCAGAGACTCGAATGCAGTTCTTATTTTTAATAAATTTCGCGAGAGATATATGCTGGGTGTCCTTTTATTTATGGAACAATTGATAAAAATTCTGTGACTCGAAGTGAGGAGCAATAAACAAATAACTAATCTAAAATCTATAATCTGAAGCTGTTGAAAATTAGTTGGATCAAACGACGGTCTAATTGATTGAAATGCGAATGCTGTAGCTTGATGAAAATGTTTGTCTGGGTAATGCACGTAGCGGCAGAAATAGTAAGATGTGTTCGCAAGGTTAATTGCGATGCGGGACGCGAATTGTGGCGAAACGCGGATCACGAAACCGGAAAGTCATCCGGATCGGGATGAGCAGATGGAGTGATGGGAGGCGACGAGGATAGGGGAGAAGTAATTTCCGGAATTACAAGAAACGCCGCGCATCAAAACGGCCTTTGACGATTCTCCGTCCAAGATTAAGTCGGCACGAATTAATTGGATTGATTGCGACAGTTACAGACCCGTAATCCCGCCACTGTACAGTTACTTCTGTTACTTTGCTCGAGCGCTTTGATGTGTCCGCAAGCTTTCGCCAGCTCCTACGAGCGATTTCCGGTCCGTTGGGACTACGGCGTCAGGTAAAAGCAATGTTAATGAAGGTGAGGAGGAAAACTTGAAGAAAGTCATCAGAGATCATTATTATCATACAAAAATTATTTGCCTAAAAAGAGGCAAGAATAAGATAAAAATGTTTTTCTTCTTTTAATAATTTTAATAGGCATAAGATAATGTAATGGGACAAACAGCCCGGATAAATTAAAGCCCGATGGATAATCGAGACCCGAGGGAAATAATTAAAATGTACATTATATTCCAAAATAAATTTTTTAAGTTTGAAAATTTATTTCCCTTCATAATATAATCATATTTAAACGTATATTTGTTTATAATCGGGATCCGGTTAGTCGAGGTCCTACTGTATTATTAATTGAATCTAACCACTTTTGTCATAAATTCATAGAATAAAAATTGTCTAATTTCTAAACGCAGTAGTCATCTAGAATTCTTTTTCGTTTAATAATCCCAACAAGTTGATTATTCGAGGATTAAGGGAGGCCTCGACGGTGAGGCTTTGGAAGGGCCTGTATAAATTCGGTGGGGGCGAAGACTGTACCACTTTCGCAGGAATCCGATGCGTTCGAACGGGGCACGCCGGGTCGCTCGCTAAAGTCCGGTTAATTATAGACGGGGACGCATAATTTCGGCCGCGTGTTAAGTTTATATTCATCTGTCACGCTCCGAAAAGGTTCACTGCACCCGGCATACTGCGGCACCGGCTGATACGGCACGGCCAGCGGGTTCGCAATTAAATGTTCCGCCGTCGACGTCGTGCAGGAGAATTCCGTCGACGCCTTTGCCGAAACTGTGCCGTGCTAAGCTTTGATCTTCGCTCGCCCCGCTTAACCCTTCGACTGGCAAGTTATGGCGGCAATAACGCGTCATCGGTACCGCCCGCGTACTCCCTACTATACGAGGATTAATCTGCTGCGTCGGGAACCTTGCTCAACACCCTTGCAACAATTTATGTACCTTCTTGAAGCCACATCTTCCTCGATTGTTGACTTGATTAATTTTCTCTTTCTTTTCCGTCTTATCTTTTGTATTTGTACTTCCGGTTTTCCGATGGTCTTACTCTACCTAGGTGGTTTCATTGGGACATTTTCTGGCTTTGTGTATTTGTTTGTGTATGGCTAAAGATATCTATACAATCATTTCTTGTGAAATCATTTTTATTATTTCAATAATTGTAGTAAACAGTAAAAAATCTGGAGCCGGTCATTTCGACCGGTGGTGGTAGATTTAATGGTAAGAGCTCACTAGCAACCTAACGAATTCCGAAAACGCGAGAAACGCGCTCGCAATTTGTGTTTCCTCCTACAAAGAAAAACGCTAGAATGCCGGGCGATTGTTTCGCGTATATTCGCACGAGATTTTCTAATGACTGTAATTGATTAGTAGAGCGTGGTTAGCGAGTTAACGAAATGCCCGCGGCATCGGTTCTCGGTAGCAGATTCGCGGAGAACTAGCAACGAGCTGAGAGAGAGAGAAAGCGAGAGGGGAGATCAGAGTTTCGAGTGGCGATTTTTTTATTGCACTTTCGTGGCCTGATTCAGCCCCGGGGCTCGCCGTTGGAAAAATAAAGGAATGCAAATTTAATTACCGGAGTACTCGGCAGGTTGACGAGCACCGAGCACACGTTTCGCGAGCCCCATGACGTTTCGCGAATTTTAGTTTAAATTAATCTCGTCACCGTAATATCCCCTTGCCCCTCCATTTCTCCCACTCCCCCTATCCTCCTGGTCACCATACTGTTCGCGCTTGTCCAAGATCCACGGGGATACGGTAACGTTGTTATAATCCGCATTATGCGAGCAGAATGTATTGCAGCAATTCCGCGTTAATTGAACCGGGAACGGCCGCGCGCGCACGAATGGACGAATTACCTCCTTTTGACGCACTTTTCGGCCGGTAACGGTGGACACGGTGAATCTTTAATTCGCGTTTGATCTCACCAACACCCAACACAGCGTGTCGCATAATGCATTTTTCACTGATCCGGTTAGCCCGAGCCTAAATTGTCGCTTGAACCAATTCGCACCGCCATCGCGGCTGTAATGACGAAATGTAAAAAGGACCTTCATCGGGTTTCGACGAAATTATACCGTCGAGCATTTTAACAGTTCTGGCGAAAATGAATTGCGAAGTTGCGGGGAAAATGTGCGCAATCGCTCAGACGAAGTTAGTTCCAGACAGCTCTATTTCTCAATTCTTTAGACTAGTAGTTCAATGAAAAATTTATTCGAGAATGCCATTCACTCAAAAAGTATAATGACATTGTTTGTTTGATTAAAATTATAGTGCCGCGACTGTTGACAGGGGTTTCACGCAGCGTCGAGAATAATTATTTGGAGAATTGGTTCAATTTATTGCCTTCATTGCAACAGTATAAGGATATTTATTGAGTGTGATTAAAATTATAATGCCGAGAGTGTTCACAGTAATTTGACGTAGCGTCAAGAATAATTATTCGCGCCAGCGGTTTAACAAGTAATTTGTTTAAACAGCTGAAAGCGTCATTGTATTTATAACGCTGAAAGTATGAATAGTGATTTAATATAGAGTCGCAAACGATCATTGGAACAAACGGTGTAACGAGTAGCGGATAAACGAATACAGACATGGAATTGTTAACACCATGCAGATTCAAGCCATTCAATTTCTCGGTTATTTGATTACTCGATCGCGTGTGTAACTTCTAATTCGTTTCGCTGCTCATGCGAATTTATCTAACATCGCGTCGATGTTATTATTCGGCAGAAATAATAGAGTTCGATTGTGCAAAATTCACGCGAAATAAAGTTCGGATAATACGGGGAATAATTGAATTGTTATTATTGAGTATGCGTGTTTCGGGGGGCAAACATCGATTCCCATTTATCGGCGGATCCGTTTAAAATGCGCGCGAATATTGATCAAATCAATTTTTCCAAATAACTCCGATAAACATCCCACGATATTTCGCTGTTTTAATGAAAAGTTCGAGCTCCGCTGCCACTCGATTTTCATTTTTATACTCGCCGTCCGTCGATAATTAATTGCTGCGACCGAGCAAACAATTCTTGTTCGACGGTGTACGATAATTTCTGCAAACCTGACGGAAAATATAAAACGACCTGACGGAAAATATAAAACAACCGAACGTATTGTGTACTATCGGATGTTTAAACGTTTCGAGGTTCACTTATGGTTGTAATGGCTGTCCATCGAATTCCAATTACTTCACAGTTGTAGCATACCATTAATAGTTTAAAAATTGTATTCACATCGACAAGTTCATTGCGACCTTGGATTACCTCAAGATCATTTCAAAGACGTTTGCTGAACTTGCTCTTTCTGAACTTTGATTCCATTTAAAAAACACGAGGTGATCTTGAAATGACCTTGAAAAAATAAAGATCAAACTTTCTGTCAGACATTCTACGAGCAGAAATTTGAAAATACGAAGGCACTCAACACCTTCTTACCGGAAGCCTATTAATAAGATTTTCAATAATTGTGCTGTACCAAAAGAAAGCAAAGAAATTTTCTTTTACATTGCAATCTTAAATGAAACTATTAGATGACGTTATTGAGGGTGACTTGTTAGTTCACAATGAAAATTGCTGTTGCTATTGAAGGTTCCATTAACTCTCATCCGTCCCTCATTTCACAAACTGAATCGGTCCCTCGGTATCAAATTGAGACATTGGTAAAAGATCGATGAAATAACAAATTTTTAAAATCACATTGATGTGTTAACGTTCTCATCTTAAGTTTCTCGGTTATGTGTTTTGCATGAAAAAAGTAAAAATCACGAAGTTTCGGGCAAATTCACTTACAAATAACAGAACAGTATAACTTATTTCGGGAAAGCTGTGTCAAATTGACACAAGGGACGTTAACCCAATGAGGGTTAAAAAGTGTTTAGCCCTGTACCATAGATTTTTCTGAATAATAAATTCTGAAGAATCATTAATAATTGTGCAGTTGCAAAAATAACGAATGCGACGAGAGATGCGTGGTCCGACGATGCAAGGTGTGCAAATAGTTGCACATACGGTGTACATATGTAACAAGATGAGAGCGGGACGAAGCGGAGGCGAGGAGGCAGAGGGACGTTTTCCCGGAAACCTTACGGTAAACGTTTTGCGGAAAGATCCCCTGTGAAACCGGAAGCCGGTGGTGTTTCGCGGATCATGCACCCCGTTGAACGGGCAATTCCCTGTTTCGTTGTCGAGCTGAAGGGCTCTGGTACACGGAGGTGGAGACGACGGGGGTGAGGGGGGAGCCGAAAGGAACGCGGTGTAGGAGGGGCCACGTTTCAAATGCAAATAGGAACACGCCAGCCGCATAAGAGGCCGAGCTTAGCAGTTTTCAGGGGTGGTGGGCGCGAAGTTTCGGGTTCGATAAAGAGTAGAAAAGCAATTTGGTGGTGGTACGCGGCCGAGGGCTTATGCGTTTCGCGGAACGAGCGGGAAACGGGAAAATGGTGGGAGCGAGAAATTACGCGCGAGAAAACGGATCTCACGATCCGACTCGCCCAGTTCCCTCTTACTCTCTTGTTGATTCGAGGACAATTTTATTGTCGTACCTCTGAAAGCAACACCGAATTCTTCGCGAACCTCCGCAAACGTTGCCCTGTTCGCTTCTGCTTGCTTCTGGTCGCCGATATGTACACTTGTTGACGCGATCGATCGCGAACGCCTCGGTGTCCGGCGCAATCTATTGTGACGATGTTTGTCGAGGATGCTTCTGCAATTTTTTAATTCCTCACCGAGAACGTGGTCATTTTTCAGACGATTTTTAGGTAAGAAAAAATTGGCCATTCAACATACTATACATTCAGTATTGTGTGTATCCGCAATATTACCAAATTTTATTTTCTACAGATTAGCACCCTTGCACTCCTTTGTCGAGTGTGACTCGACATCAGAAGAAGAAAAATGTAAAAAAACGGGTTTTTATATGTATTTGAGAGGTTCTTCCATCATTTATTTAATTTCTTATTTTTTAGTTAAAAACAAATGTGAGCTCCACAAATATAAATTATAACAAAGTTTGAGAGCTATATTTAGTATAATTAGCAACTGTCCTTCGAAGTAAATTTCATATAAAACACTTAAAATAGTGGGGAGTTGTCGGCAACAAAGTTGGAAAATAATTCGGAATGCAAAGGGTTAAGACTGTGTTTTATTTTATTATTGATTTTCGAAACATTGGATTGGATATGAGCTGCATAAAAATGATCAGAAATGAATATAACGGCGGAGATTATACCTCCTACCTTCAGCATATTTAATCATAAATAATTGAATATTTAATGAGATGCTAATGAAATGCACCGATGTCCGTGGTAGGTGAATTTCACTGGTTTCATAATGCAATATTGAATTTAATGAAATGTATAAAAGATTTAATTATTGTGTACAGAATCGTCAATTAGCCATTAATGCATAAAAGTGTACAGTGCGCATTCATCATCGAACAATCATTATCTTTATGTACATTTTCTCTTATCAAAATAATACTTATTGTTACTTCAACAATGCCACGAAGTACCCTGAAAATTTCAAGAGAATCGTTTGCATAATTCCCAAGATAAAAAATTCGAGAAGGTCACGCGACTTCCAACGACATATACGAAGTTCCTCCCATAACGAATGCAACGAGGACGTCATTATCGTTAATATTACAACACGAAAATTGACATTGTTGCTTCCGTATTGCGATAAGATACTTGGACAATTTCAAAGAGGAACTGTTTACATAATTTCCAAGAAAAAAAATTCCAAAGTTCACTCAATTTCCAGCAAGTTACACAAGGGTCTTCCAGTAATTAGAACAACAACGACGCCGTTGTTATTAAAAATAAAATACAACCATGTTAAAAGATCAAACGCGGTGATAGCTATAACACCGTCCACGGCGGAAATAGTACAGATAGGCACCGAAAATAGAAAAATAATCGAGAAACTCACCCCCACAGGATCTCAACCCCCGCGTTTCGATCTGCAGCGAATTCCGTCGCGCGAACGGTCATTGTCGTCGGAAAAATCTGCAATATTCGTAAGTGGTCGGGCGAAAACACCAACGGTGGCACGGCCAACACGAATTTCCCGTGACATATATCCCTCGGCCGCCAGGCCGAAGTTCGAGCACGCTATTTCCCCGGAGGTTTTCCCTGATAGCGCCGCCGCCGCGAGGAAAGTCGTTCCCGCTAATGCACGTGAACGTATTAACGTCACGTTCGGAATTACGACGGGGATACACCAGTAGCCTGATTAAAAACACCAGACATCGTGACCCACTATCTCTTCTCCGATATGTTTACCGAGCACGGGCATTTTGTGCGGGGCGTGAACAATTCTTTCGCCTCCTCTGGCCCTTCTCGCCCTCCTCGCACCCTTCGCGAAACAGCTTCCTCCGGTTTTAAATGCAGCGGAATCGATTGTCGGCGTAATGCGTTTCGCGTACGCGCCGACACTTTCGTCTTCCGGCGTGCGAAATTTTTTCCGCCGTTTTTTCCGTCCCCTGGGTTGAACAAACGCGCGAGAACGCAACCCCTGTGGAGGTCACAGATGACGGCATTGTTTAAAGCGATCCTCGGATCATCGCGAAAATATTTTTGTGAATTATTTTAACACGTTTCTGACCAGAATTTATTGCCGAGAGCTACGGACTAATTTGTTCATCACGTTATGAACCGGTGTTGTAAAAGTGAGCGATTCGTTCCGGTTTTACAGCGAGCGTCACGATCATGCTCTCGCATGCGACGTAACGTTACACAACGGTTAATTCAATAGTCGTGGGAGCGTGGCTGAAACGGAACTAACAAACCGTCGTGCTCGTAAAATTCGCGGCGCTTGTTCGCGCGCGTGGATTCACGCGTCGCGCGAGCATTATACGTGCCTTTACACCATTGGTGACGGATTAACCCCCTTCGAGACCCAACCATGCTACCCGTATATTACCCACAGGACTTTCTCCGTCTCTCTTGCACGCTCTGTCGCGCAGCAAGAAAACGTCATCCATCACCATTACCAGCGGAACCATCCGTTCCGTGAAAAAAAACCTGACAGTCGAACAGACAAGCGTCTCTGTTCGACGTAAGCTGATTTGATGGGGGCGCACGAAAGAATACATTCGCATCCGGCTCTTTACTCGGTGAATTCTTTAACAGTGAAACTACAGAACTCGCCAAAATGGCGGGCACCGAATCTTTTAACCCTCGTGTAGTCGACTGGCTATCCGGGTACCCAGGTACCCATTTACTGTATTTCTTTCAAAAATTTGTTAATGTTCCTCTAAAAAATATTACAAAATTTCTCTGAATGTCCATTCTTTACTCTCTAATATATTAATTTATAGTTAACAACCCCCGCGTCCGAAGGCTTCGCCGCTCGGAGTTTTTGCGTGACAGAACAACAGAACTATAGAAAAATAATGGGAATTTGTTCAAACATGTAAATACAGAAAGGTTTTAAATCATCTATACATTTCGGTTGACTACATAAGGGTTAATTCACGATTATTGATAAATCTGTCTGAATTGCAGTTCCACCGAGGATCTGATAAATTTTCTTATTCCACCGAAAGAAGACAACCAAGATCGCAATGGATGATTCATCCCCAAAATTGGCGACGCGAAGGGAGGGTGTCTCGAACAAAGGGGCGGTTGTTCACCGGTGCGCGGACGCCGCTGAACTCTGTTTGCATTGTTGTCTTGAATTACCGGTTTCTATGCTAACCAGAGATCCGTGGCGAGTGCATCATGAATCATGGGCACTTGCCAATGCGCTCGAGCGAAAGGGGGACAGGGACTAAATGAAAAATGCAAAATCAGGAGACGCAGCGCCGTCGTTCTCTCTTCCACCCCCATCCTCTTTTCCAGCCTTTTTTCCGCGTACCGCGTGTTTGTCGAGCTGCTAAGTGGTACCCCGCCATGCCTCACAGTGAATCCTCTCTCTTTCTCCTCTTCTCCTGCTTCGTCTTCTTCGAGCTCCCTTTCACGTTCGCCGCAACCACCCCCGACGCGCACCCAGTCTTCTTCAACCTCCAATGGAACGCTGTCTTTCCGCCCCAGAATGCCTCGGGAACCGGAAGACTTTCATACCGAAACCGAACGCAGAGATACCCACGATGAAATGCGCATTGTGCTCGAGCTTGCGCCCGCTCGAATTTTTCACGATTTCCTCCTTCCGGTTCGCGGGAACACTATGCGCCACCGTGTCTTGAAATATTTTAGCGCTGAACGCGCTCCACTACCGGCTTTATGTCGACTTTGTACTGATAATATTCTCGCATGTTTTAATGCCCTTTCGCATTAAATCTCTCCTTTTCTGTAAGGTGGAACCTCGTTTATATCCGAGCAAGGTAAATCGATACAAAAATTATTACAGAAATTATTTCACTTTTTATCTTTTTCGTGAATTTTCGGACTCAAAGTCGCGTGAAGGTCATGGTGTTATAGGTCGTTGGATTCGTCTTGAACTCTATTATAAACTATACTATTTTAAACAAATATGCTCTATTTTTAAAAAGTATGTTCATACTTCAGGAAAAGCATTCGTCCTGAACTCAACTATCATAGAGTTGGAAATATACAGTCCCATTGTTAAGAAACGTGTATTATTCTTATACTATTTTAAACAAATTCTATCCTGAATAAGTACGTTTTATTTTGGAAAAGTGTGTTTGCATGCAGGGGAAGCATTTCTCGCGTGAAGATAAATCCGTTGGGACGCTTCGAGGACCTGCCATCTTGACGCCTCATTACAAAACCAATTACAGCGGTATGGAACGGATTTCCATCGTTCGAGCATCGCGATCATGTATTCGGGCCGACGATTTCCATCAGGCCGTTTGCTTTTTGTTATTTTTGCCGGGGGTTCCTCGAGAGCTTCGAGGGGCGAGAAAAACCGGGGGATCAGAAAATCGAACGCGACGCGCATAAAAGGGCGATTCCGACATCGAAATGTCGGACATGGAATTCTCGGTTCGTACCCGGTGCAGGCTCCTTCCGTTAGATATTTTTCAGCGGGCTATTGATCATTCCGACGACACGGTGTAAGATTGAATACGTGTCTCGGCTCGTGCTGCCGCCGCCGCCGCCGGCCAATTTCCGCCGTGTCCTCGTTCCCGGGTTGCGCGGCACATCTTTTTCTTAATTTTCGACAGTCGGCCGCGATTTTTCCCGGATACCGTGACTGCAATGACGAACGATTCCTCGCGCGAGTTACACGGCGAATGATACGATGCGAGAAATCGGGATTTACCGCGATCATGCGACGTCTGACCAATGGCTGATCTATACTACTGGCGCAAATAAAATCACTTACGATCGCTCTAACGACGAAGTACTTTAAAATTATAAATATTTGCGATATGCTACATGGCTTCTGGGAAATCTCTGCCATTTTTTGATTGGCGTCTTGCTCAAATAATTTTTAACAAAAATTAATCGGCGTTGAAACAAGTGGAATTTGTTTGTATGGACTAAACGAAGTTATAAATGGATTTTAACATGTGCTACTTGTGTAGTAGTATTGAATTTTAATTTATAAATTCAATTCACTTACAAATGCAAACATAATTTTGTACAGAAGGACTTCCGAGGACGTCTGAGTCCTTGCATTTGAAAACATAATTTAGAATCCCCGGTCGGAAGAGACAAAATTTTGAAACGCCAGTGCAGCGTGTGTGCCGATTAATTTCGATCACAAAAGAGTGCAAACGTTTGTGCCAGCGTTTCGTCGAATCAACCGAATTCCAGTGAGGTAAGAGAAAGAAGAATTTTCGAAAAATTCCACACGGTTCTGTGCACCGGATAGAATCCTCGGGCATTGAAAATATCCAACGAATTCGCGATCCGTCATGAAAAAATTTCATTTGCGCGATACGTGTCTTCTAGATATTCGAGCGGGTCGCGGCGAGAGGATGCCGGTAGCATGATCGCGAGAGTCACCAGAGGAAACGATTCCATAAATAACGGAGGAGCGTGGCGCATTATTCCTTCTCGTCGAACCGGGGACAACCGCGATCCATGACTATCATCGGCCGACTAATTGTTAGCCGTGTATTTAATTGCGTTAATTTCGGAATCACCGCAACGGCCGCGGCAGGACCCGATTTACCGGATAATGTGTTTATACGGGACGCGATTCGTTAATTACGGCCGCCCCTCTCGTTCCTCTGTTGCTTCCTTCAATTTTTATCATTTTCCCGTGGATAGGGGACGCCGGATCCCGTTTTCAATGCCGGGGAGCAACAACGGACCTGGGAGAGCGTCGGAGGGCTTGACAGGGACCGTCTGGAAAAAGGACCAACAAAAGTCAACGAGACGGCGCTTCATTTCATTTCCCGTGGAAAATTGTTCGACGTACCCGGTGGCGCGTTAATTCGTTGCCCGAGTTCAGATGTACATATTATAAATTTTACAATATACTTCCTTTGTTTCAAATATTTTGAATATACAAACTGCAGAATTTGATTGAGTTCTCTTGAATTATAATAAAGCCCGTAGTTTCCATAAGTGATTAATTAACGGACGACACCGGAAGGTCCTTGTTCCATACGAATATAGATTTCCAAGTTGGCTGAGGAGATTGGCATCTCGTCGATTTTAAAATATATATAAAAATGAAGTATCACACGGGTAAAAATAACAGAAAAATTGTCGAGCATCTATATCTCTCTACTCGATCGATTTCTCGGCATCTACTCCCAATAAATTGCCAGTGATTCCATCTGTCCGCGTTTAATCGAATTATCGTTCCCATTCGATTCATATTTAATGATTCGGAATGTTTCAAATCCGAAACGTCGATGAACACCTCGTCGCGAGAAATAGAATCGCGGCAAAAATACATATGTATAGTCCGTCCGCGATGGCCAATTTAAAAAGCAATTTACTGTGACATTTTATGGAGTATTCGTGTCATTTCGGGAGATATAAACTTCGGTCATTTCCAGCGGGAAATGCAGTTAGGGAAATCCATTTTCTAGCTGACGATGGACGGCGCCGTTTAGCGCTCGTGACGAACAATTTTTATGACGTTCAATATAAAATAATTTATAAAAAGAAAGTATTATTGGAAGTAGATTCACCTGTGCATCTGCAAGGATGCGTCGCATCAAGGCCAAGGTGGGGTGCGTTGTAAGATCATCCTGAAGGGCAAGGGCCTCGCCTTCTTTGTTCAAGCGGTTTAGTGTGTTGAGAGCTGAAATAAAAAAAATCATCAAAACGTCAGAAAACGATGAAATTCATTCGCTAATTGCATTGTTATCTTATGTTAGTATTTTACATCCACAGGGGAAACGATAAAGCACTATGTTGATACCCAGCTAATATTTTTGAAGAGTATACTATACAATGTTAGTAAATATCATTAATTTCTAAGTAATGGTACTTCCGCAATTTCTATTAAGTCCGGCGACGGCCATCTTGCCGAAACCGAGTCCCATGGTTCCTCCAATTCTCTCTCTCTCTCTAACTCTACCTAATTACACCGGTTCGACGTGCGCAGTGGCACGCATCCCTTGATATTTCCTGTATCCCGATTCCGGCCAGATGTACCCGGTTAATGAGAGAATATGTAGGTCCCCAGCAAATTATGTATTAGCCTCGCGTAGTGCTGAGTACAAGATTAGTATAATTAATAGGTCGCTGCGTATCGAAATGCTCTGTATGCATTGTGCCACGCGCACATTTCTGTACAGCTAATTTCACTGTAACAGGCTTTTCCCTGCTGCCCAGTGAATTTCTCTTGCGCTGTGACGCCATCTTGTTTGGAGGAAACATCTACTGTTCGGGGACAGTGTGGGTTAACGAGCTTTCTTCTTTGGGCCAAGTCTTTTTGTTTGAATGCTGTCCTGAAATCTTCTATCTTCGTGTTTGAGGAAACAAATTTTTAATCATTGCTGGTACAAACAATTATTTTTCAGACAGGAAAATGATGGAGTGAGAAAGAGAGAACTGAAGGACCATGGACTCGGTTTCAGCCGACAAGATGGCCGTCGACTCGTTCATCTCGCATTACCTTCACCGAGTCGTTCTCGGCGATGGGGATAATTGAATTCTCGGAGAGCACGGTGCTCTCGCTCGTGGCGCGAACGCAGAAAGGCCCGAGGGGTGCCAAACTGTTATCGACAAGTTCGTGGGAGAAGCTCGTTTCGGCCGCGCAGGCCACGGACGCCATATCCCTCGGCCGTCCTACTCGCCAGCGTCATGATACATCACGTTGGACTTCCAAGTGCTCTTTGATGTAGATCGCCCGGGAAACTTCCGACGATCGAATCGTGCCTCGATCCACTTGGCCGGCGACCATTTTAAATCTTCATGCTGCCCTCTCGGCTTCCTATGCGCGATGCAACCATTCCCTTCAGTGACCCTCTCTCATTCCCCTCGTTCCTCATTCTTATAGTCCTCGTAGTGCTCGTCTAGGATGACTCTTTTCGTTTTCGTGATACATGATTTTTACGAGTCTTGCGGTGACCGAATTTTTGTTACTTGTTTAGTGCTACTCATTGCTGTTCTCGTGTTAGGAAAACTTTTCATATTAATGTCAATAAAGGAAAAGTAAAATGATAATGAAAAGAAAAATGATATTTTGTATGGGAAGGAAAAGTATACAACAATTAAATGTGGAATATTGAAAATGAATTTAGTGTCGATGTTATATCAGAAGCGCGAAAATCAATACAGAGCAAATTTCCTGAATTTTACGAACAAGTGTATAGTTCTTCACGCGTTCGATGAAGTAGGAAGTGCCATAAGCGTTCACCTCGTGAATTCAATTTCTGCGGCGGGAATCTCGTTCGCCGAGCCAAATACGTCGGCCGTAAACACAGTTCGACTAATATTGCGGTAATAAATGAAAGTATGATGAAACAGGTATTGGACTTCGAACCAAATGTTCGATAGGAGTTTCGAGTGTGCTTCGACACTTATGAAAGCTCGAGATGCCGGAGAGCACGATACATTTACGAGGGCCAGAATAATAGCAACTTGTTCATCAAATGTCAATCATATTCGTAAATTTTTTTAGAGTATTTCGAGCCAGAGAGAACAAGAAATTGAATGATTGAAACAATTCCGAAATACTGGCGGATTAATTTCTTTCTTTTGCTCGAAAAGAAGGCGAGCCGAATTGCAAATGGACAATTCAAATCGCTTTATTTCCACAGCTGTTCGCGACTCGACCGAGAGTCATAATTGCGCCGATAATTAATTAACCGAGAATCTTAAAAGCTCGTTTGGCGGCTCGCGACGAATTCCTTATCTCGTTGCTTCATTACTGCAGCCAGCGAAGTTCCTGATGAAAGGATGCAGCCGCTCGCTTCAAGTGCGAACTCGGATAAGCTTAACGCAATTACGTTGTGAATTATTTGTTTCTCGGCCGGGGAAAACGAAATGAATTTAACCGGGGAAACGCGGGTCCAGAGACGGTAACTCTCGAGCACGGTAAATTGTCCCCAAAAAATTTACTGGCATCGTCGGTGCGCGCGTGCTTAAGTATTAAAACACTTATCAAACATGACGCGGCACCGATACGGTGGAACAGTATGCTTCTGGCGCGAGGAAGTTTATGAAAAACTAGCGAAACTGCGCAAAAAGGAGATGCGCGAGAAAAATTATTTTCCTAGAGGAACTTCCCGAGCAAAGGAAATCTTGCTTTATACCGAAGATACTTCATTGTATACTGATATTTTTATTTTATGCATGCCAGATTTTTATTTGAATTTTGTATAACGATACTCTGGATCTGTTGCTAGCAGAATAATCCAAGTTGGAACTTCCTAGATAACAAACATTTTTATTTCATCACCAAAGGGCTTATTAAGTTTATGAGAAATTTTTATCCTGTAAGTTTTAGATTTTTGTTTGAAATGTTGCACAGTATTTAATGCTTCTGTGCGATTTACAGGGACTGCAGACTCGGAATTGGCTTCCTGTGCGAAGAGCACTCTGTGGACTCGACTTGTTCGCATCGTTCTTAATTAGAATTCAGTTTTCTTTGTTATTAACGATTCCCACGCGAGGCAACGTTGTGCATCCCAGCGAAACGGTAATAGAATTAAGGAAACTTTGCCTGGGAATAGATGACGGTGTTAGTAAGTTCCTCGATATTATACGGCAGGCATATCGCCATCGGCGATCGGATCTAATAATACAATTAATGCGCAGCTATCGGCGTGCAACGAGTATGTTTGGATCCGTCGAGTCGCGTGTTTAGATGGGAATCGGCAACTTATACGTGCGTTTCGAATGTTCGGTGGAATTGAATCAATAACTTGGAAATTCGGTGGCTTCCGAGGATATTGTGAGTTAAATTGGGGATCTTGAGGCGAGCCGAAATTATCTTGAATTGCGATCGAGGCGGTCTAGGTGCTATTAAGATGTATTATTCAGTGCTTAATCATTTCCAATTATCTAGCAAATTATATCTCCGGTCCTGGGAGGCGAGACGGATTGTACAGATAAAATGGAAAGTGCATTTAAAGATTCGACATATTTTCGACAATTCAGCAATTCTGAGGATTTCACAATAGTGATAGTAAAGAAAATAACATTTTTAACTTTTTGAAGGACCTGAAGCTTTCCCAAAGGGCCTTCAAGATTTTTAAGAATTCAATCGTTTTCGAAAATATGACTTTTTTGGTAGGATTTCAGGACGTTGAAAGCATTCAAGATTTTCAAGATTTTTTGTCCCTTGTAGCATCTTGAATTTTGAGGATTTCCAGAAGACCGTCAACACCAATTTCCACCGCTTCTATTTCCTCGCCTTCACTGCAAAATATCTCCAAACTCAATTCCAAGGACATTGAAAGCTTCCAAATTGTTCCCTTTGCAGATTTGCACGATCTCCACGAGATCGCAATAACTTCGAAGTGTTTCAAGCCGGTATATCGACGTCGGAGCTCGCTCGAGCGTTCCCGAAGGTGTGCGTTGTCGGTTGGAAAACGATTTGCAAGAGGAGCCTCGCGTCTTGGAGTCCCATCGCCAGGCGGCACAAGCATCGGGTTACGGTCAGGTATGTGCATTAAAGACGGAGGCCTGGGCCGACTCTTCCAGGTGGTATATAGGTCTACGTGCAAACACGCGAGCATGTTAAGTGCGCTTCCAGCGCGAGGTCGCTATGATACCGGCGAAGGAAACCGCGAAAGGGTTAGTCTGATATATGGGATGGGCCCGATATTATGCACGTACGCAGCGGAATAGCTATTCTTTACGAGCGTCCGCGGAAACTGAAAGCCTGTTCGATATCTCCTAGGGCTGGAAAAGTGCGCGAGGATGTAAACCTTTTTTCGCGAGTGTGTACGAATGATTAACCGAGGCGCTCTCTGGCTTGACGCCATAAGCATTTTGCTATGCGAAAATAAATCACAATTGAACGAGTTCGCTACCGGCGTTGTTTTATTACTGGACAGCGGATTTGAAGTCAGAAAATGAATAAGTGTAAAAGATTAGAGGAATTTAGAAATACTCCGAAATATTCTGCAATTTTATAATATTTTTGTTGTCTTGTTGTGAATGGTTCTTAAGTAAATTATTCATTTGGCTGTTATTTTATTATATTTATAATTACTCTGTAAGAAATAATCAATTGAACAATCATTACCATTTTATATGTTAGCTATTATAGTTAATTTAGGGACTTTCTGTTAATTCTGGGAAAATGGAAACGTACGGAAACCTACAACATTGTGATTTATGGTAGATAATGATGATAATAATTACATAAAGATGAATTTCATTAGTTCCAATATGTTCTCTCAGATTGTAGAATAGCTTCCTTAATAATTTCTGTCTCAATTCACATTTTCAGATAATCGTAAGAAACCAAGATTTCGACAATATTCAATCGACAACAGTAATAATAGTAATGGTTACGAATTGTGCAGTATCTCTAACTGTATGAAGTTGCGAGCATATCCGACAGTATCGACATGAATTAATTATGAATCGGATGAAGGTGTCGAAAATAGCAACCCTGAGCATCACCACCACAACCCCGGGACGTTCGATCGCCGTATGTAACGTTGTGCTTCACGAGGAGTAGGTACTATGATACAGGAACCAATCACCAGAAAAAGCCCCATGTGCACCGAAGTAATCCCTGAACCATTTTGTGCGTCTCTCACCGGACTCACCTTCCTCGAAGGGCTGCGCCCGTTTAGCGAATGCCTTCGAGAAAACACCACGCGGCTTCGAGGCCTCCACGCCATTTTCTACGGCTGCGCTCATTTTTCTGAGTGGTCCTTCACAGTGGTGCTTCTATTGCCACGACGGGGGTAAAGGGACCATCTGAAATTCACGTCACACTCAAATCTCTCTGCTCGAAATTGGACGCTGTTCGGCAACGGGACCGTTCATCCTCGCGACAATCGGTAACAAATAATCTCATCATTTAGACATATCAACATCTTTAAATAAATAGTCTAACATTTTTAGTAAAACCATCTTTGAACAAACAGTCGAATATTTTTAACCGAACGTCTTTAGAAAATTGAATCTTTTCTTAAAGTAAAATTCACATCGTAGTGTCTTGGTCGAAACGGTGGAGAATTCGATCCTGAAACTCGCCCCCTTTAAAATGAACATGTTGGAAGAAGTTATGACAGACAGGTTTACATCAGTTGAATTCTGTAAATAATATTTCAATGCTGCTGAGTTTGCCTGCGAACACAATTTTTGTACTTGAAATTAATTGATGCGCTGTGACACCTCGAATGAAACACTCGAAAACTGGATCTAAATCACTGTTAAGAATAATCGTACCAATAGAATAGTAATAGTAATCACTGTTAAGAATAATCGTACCAATAGAATCGTACGAATAGTCGTTCGAGCATCACAGACGAAAATTTCCGACGATAACCGACTGTTCTTTAATTCAGCAGGCCAGTGCATTCCTCTAAAATAACACCGCTCGCAATAACGAACCGCGGAAGCTCGCCAATTAAACTCTAATTAAAATTCTTCTCTCGATTCAACAAACAAGTCTCTCGCTCCGCGATTCACAATCATTTATCTAAATAAAAGTTCCGCTCTTTCTCTCTCTCTGTCCTCTAATTACGCACGGCGGCACGCACCGTCGCGAATCGCAACGAAACCTTAACTCACTCCGCGTTGGAGACACCGGAGCATCGATCCCCAACGTGCGTTGCTCGGATCGCCGGGACGCATAAATCAACGCTAACTTCGTCGGAAAGTCCGGCAGAATTTATCGAGCGCGTCCTTTCCCGTGTGTAATGATAAATTATGACGATCGAATATCGGGTTCCAGGCTGGGGGACGCGAGAAACGTGTGTGTACATAGTGTGTACCCTGGACCCCTTTAATAAGGGTGGCACTGGCCTTGCGCAGTTTTTAGGGGATGCTACGCTCAAGGTATTACTGTATTAGTGTGCCTACGGTCGACGTCGAGGCGTAATGACATTAACTTACCGACAGGCCGGTAAACAAGGGTTATCGAGCTCGTACCGGCACCAGATGTCTGCAAACATCGGCGCGAAAGTATCAACCCCAGGTTAGGCCTAGACTACGCAAAATCATGCTCAATCCTTTCTTAATTATTGAAGTTATAAAAATAGAGAACTGATTCAATTCCTTTATTCAAGCATCTTTATGCAAAATAAAAATTTCTTTCTTAGTCTGTTTAATAGGTTGAAGAGAATATTTATTTTTAGTAGCTGTTTTTGTGTATCGAGACTAATTAAGCTCGAAGGAATTAATTGCAGCTGGAGCGTCGATACGTCACTTCCTAGTGGGAACAAAGGGATCGAGATTTGATGGGAATCCGCGGAGAAGAGAGAGATACAATAACAATCCCAGGGAACCAGGTGGAATCTCGTCATGAGCAGACACTTTGAGCAACAGCAACAAGCGCCGACGCGTTTCGAAATAAGCCAGTAATTTCAGATATAACGGAGGGCCGAGTGCTGTTGTCACGTTTATTCCCAGTCCCTGCGAGTTACGAACCTTGCACGACCCCCCAGAGTTCAATTCCGAAATGGACATACTACCAGTTTGTCGATCCCTTTTGTCAGTCGGCGGGAGAGAGCTCGGCGAGTGACAGTCTCATCTACGGGGATCCTGACAAAGCCCCATGCAGAGCACCGATTTCTTTGTCACCAGGGAAACTGGTACGACTTCCTCGGCTTCTTCCTAGGCTTCAAGGTCATTAAGCAGATACGGAATTTCGCTGGAATTGGAATGTCGATCGATTTCGAAGTGGAATACTTGGACCAGAAAGTTCAAATTACAATAAAATTGTTTTGCAAAATACGAGAATGCCTCCAAGAGAGACCACCAGTTTGGAAAATACTAAAATGGTTCCTCGCGGGACGGAAACATCGAGTTATCTCGAGGGAAAGACCAGTTCCGAGCTTCAGGTGACGTCGGCCAGAGAAAGTCCGTCGTGTTTCAATGCGGTCTCCCCGAGTAATTCGAGATTTCTGCGCCGCTTGGCTCCTCAGAATGGCAAAGCAATGCTGATGTAATTTGTATTTACGGTCCCCCACGGTGCCATTGTACCGAATTGCTCAATGGGCCACATATCCTTTTGAAAGAGGCATCCATCGGCCGACAAAGCGAAGAAAAGGGACCGTGGACTCCTGGTGACGCAGATCCTGCCTATCTAAAGCCTTTCTATACCGACCTTGATACATTTCATGCGAAGAGTCACTAATGGGTATAAGACGTCGAATAGAGCCGCAGATGAATATCGTTTCCACTAATATATACCGCAGATTTTTTCTCTCGGCTCTTGTGTGGAGACGTAGCTTAAGAGGTCCTTTGAAACGGTGGATGATAATAGAGTACGGAAAATGTATGCAATTTAATGTGGAGATCAAGAATATAATTTTTAATAATATGCATTGTAGAGTTACTTTTTCGATAATGACTCTTGCGTGGAGATGTAGCTTAAAAGCTTTTTTCGAACGGTGGACGATAATAGAGTACGGAAAATTTGTGCAATTTTAATGTGGAGATCAAGAATATAATTTTTAATAATATGTATTGTAGATCTACTCTTTCGATAATGGCTCTTGCGTGGAGACGTACCTTAAGAGGTCAAGAACCTCAAGCTGCGTCTCCATAAGAATGCCACTATCGAGAGTAAAACATCAACATATACCACTATAAATGACGAAATTCTTTTTGAATTGATTAAATACTGCTCTCAGAACACGAATTAAATTTAAGAGACATAAATAAAGCTGTTTTCCGGGAGAAGATTCTATAAAAGGGTAACGAGGAAACCCAGTCATCGCGCTGATTATAACGGACAAAAACAATTCAATCTGATTGCTAATCTATCGCAAAAGGAACGGAACCGACTCGTACGTGCGGTATTCAGTAAAACCAGATTTTCCTGCGACGACATTCGCACAGTTATCGCGATACGGGTCTCGCATTGCACCGTACACGTAGAACAGGAGAATGACATTAACATTATATCGAGTTTCTCGCGGCTCCAACAAGAAAGAATCGGCAAGCGGCGAAGAATTAACACGTCGCGGGGGCGGAATAGCCTCCTTTCTATTTATTCGTACCCGGCGGGAAGGCGAAGGGGGAGGAGAGATTCGCGCCCGTGAGATTACCAGAACGGTATACGGTCGGCGATAATTAAGCGGATTCTGCCGTCGGCTCATGAATATTAATGGGAGCGCGCGCGTGTACAACGCCGGGAAAAGCGTGGACGGAGCCCTCGATGTTCTTTGAGCGGCCCGAAACAAGGAGCTACCTCGTTACCAGCTACCTTTTATTTCGTGTCCACCTTTCATCAGAGTCGGACACGATCGACGAATCTATCAGACTTTCACAAAGCTCCGCACACATCCACTTTTGCAATGGCGTAGTTCGCACTGGGCACACCTTCCGCGAAGTTTGCTCGATATCGTCGTCGTACGGGATATCGATGCGATCGAATTAACCTTCTGCTGGCTCATTCCTCGCGGATTAACCGATGCAAGCTCACTCTAATTGCTCTGTCCGGCGGACGAGCCTGTTGCGATGCTCGGTAGACAAGTCAAGTTCAACGAATCTTGGAGGATTGATCGAGTTTCAGAATTTTTTCTGCGAGAAACGCAAGAGCTATGCGAATGAATTTTGTAAGGGACGATTCTGTAGACTCTTCCGAATGTGACGGTATTTTTGTTTGGTAGACTGGTGAGCGTTCGAGTATTTTTAAATAATTTTTAAACCAGACATTGACATCTCAAAAATGCTCGAGACGTTTATCCCAATTTTGAAAATTTTTTTACAAGGTACCCTTAATTTTGTCCCCAACTATACAACGTACTATACGACAATTTCCTTAGGGAAGTTGAAATTGATTGTGAGCGTTCGAGCATTTTTAAATAATTTTTAAAGAGAACCATACACTTAATCTTACCGATGAAACTTTGTGCACTTGTATACTCTACATCAAAAAAGCTCAAGACGTTTATTTCAATTTTAAAAAACTTTTTATAGAGTTCATTTAATTTTGTCCCCGACTGTACAATGTCCAGACAATTTCCTTAGGGAAGTTGAAATTGCTTTAAGGAAACGAATAGACCGTGGAACGAAAAATTTGATGGGAAGGTATCGTGGACGCCCGGGGGAAAAAAAGAATGGAGGATGATTATGTGACGGGCGGGGAAGCGTACACGATGCATTATCCGCGGAGCAAAAGGTTTAGATACCGTTCGCATTGTCGTGCCGGTGGTCACGGATCGTCGATCCTTCCGGTCCGGCTTTCACCGTTAAGGCTCATCCTGAATGCTCTTTCGAGCGAGACAGATTGTTCCAACGCTTATTGTTCTCGTGCGACGTAAATCAAGCCGGCTGATCGGGAACAGTACCCCCGATCGTGAATTCCGTCTTCGGGCTTACGTGCGCCGTCTTATCGGATCAACATCTTTATAGATCTCGTCGTACATGGCAGTCCGGTGTCCTGAAAAATTGCTTCCTGCATACTCGTGTACGGGGTGTCGCGTAATCTCTCTGCACCACTAATCCGATCATTTCAGTGCGAAGAAGTGTTTTGATCAAGAAGACCTTTCGCTTTTCCTGTTCTTTGTATTTGTACCAAAAAATTTGTTCGCAACGTGTACCTTTACTATTGTTAACCTGCTCTCTACACAGAGAGAAGGTTAATACTAAGTTTACGGAAAAGAGACTATTTTATATTAGCTTATAAAAATAACATTTTTTGAATAACTTGTACCCATGGAAATAAATTTGGGGGATAATTCCTCACCGATCTTCACGATTCTAATAATCATATTATGAATTAAAAAATTTAATTATACTGGATTTGCAAAATCCTGATTCGGCACCTATAGAGCAGCAGGAAAGGCTGCGGCATCAGGCTCGCATTGGAAACAATAATTCCTCTTTGCTTTTGGTGGTAGGGTGCTATCGGGGCACATTCGCGATTATTGAACACGTTCCTCTAATTCGAAGACCTCAGTGAGTCACTGTGCAAGCGTCCCTGCTATCGATTCTCGTAGAACGAAAGCAAACAGAGAACCGGAGAGTGCGTTAAAGAGAGAGAGAGAGAGAGAAAGCGCTCGCGAGTACATTCGTGGGAGCGTGCACGAGCGGCGAACAATCGATACAATTACGGCGCAAGCTTTTAATTACAGCCGCGCGTAACTCCGCTTACTCAATACGTTCTCGCCGCGCAGAAAAGCGAGTGCGGGAGTCTTTCGACCGGGCTTGTCCTTTGTGCCTTGAGCACTTTTCATTTCTCTGCCGCCCGTTTCCGCTCCGGGTAATCGAAAGCTCCGCCGGAAAAACAGAAGGGGAATCAGGCGGAAAGAAACGGGTCGTGGGTTTTCGGAGACTCTTATAAAAGAGAGGGGAGGAGGAGATCCGCCTAACGTCGAAAACGCCGCGTTATAATTAAAAGCCCGCGGTCGCGGGCCCTGGGGCCGCTAATTAAGCCAGAAGTAAGAGAAATAAAAGCCAGAGGCCAAGTTCGAGCCGGCTCTCCTCGCTTGCTCGGCCAATTCCTAACTTTCTCGGCGTGTCCTTTCGATCCCGGCTCGAGCCGATTCGATTAAAGGCGACACCTGCTCCGACGAACTTCCTCCCCGACGATTTAATCGTGTTTCAAAGCTGTTCGTGCTCTTAACTCTGCTCTGGTCTGCTCTGCTCTGCTCCGCTCTGCTTCACTCTGCTCGGATACGCGAGCACCCGTCACCAGAGACTCGCGCGATGAAGAATGCTCGCCGAATGTATTCGAAATGTTAATTATCTCGCGGAGACGCGTTTTTAGGTCTTCCTCGTCGTGAAGCGTCCTCGTGCGCCAAGAGCAGCGTAATTATCGACTTGTCGCGAGCGTCTTAAACCCTTTTCCCACGGTAATTGGAGCGAAATTTTGCAGCCTTGTCGAGCCCGCAAGCGTCACGAGTGAATTAACCCGCTACTTCGGTTTGGAACTTTTTAAAAAATTGAGTTTTGCTTCGAGATCCCCAGTTTTTAGAACACGTCTGTTTCTCAAGATCAAAAGCAAAATTCATGGATGCTGTATAAAAATTGTCCAACTTCCCTATCACTCAAAATTCAAATTATGAAATTAATGGAACAAAGAAAATTTGATATTTTTAAATGAGCAAATGGAGCTCTTAAAAATTGATTTTGAAGATCCCCAGCTTTAGGATCATCGAAGGCAAAATTTATTGTTATTGACAGATGTGTATGATGAAGTTTGGTATTGCCGATTTTGGGGAGGCCTGTACAGGGTGCCCCACCCTGTATAGCATAGCTGGTCTACTGAGCCAATTATCGCGTAGCGTCTCTCTCTCTTTCTGCCACAGCCTCTCGTGCCGGTACAAGACTCGTCAGGGTGACACGCGAGACGAGGCAAAGATGAAAAGTGGAATGGAACAGGCCGAGGGAAAGAAGACTCGGCGCGTTAAACGCGCGAGAGGAAAATGGCTTGAATGTGGAACAGAGATGACTGAGGGGAGGATCCATGAATATTCATGCCGCGGTTATATCGCAGAGCCAGCTCGGGGAAAAAAAAAGGAACGCCACCCAGCGTCGGTGACCCGAAGCAATACCACGGCCGAAATTATTGAATAAAAAAAGCCACTATCTGGCCGCGTAACAGGCGGGATAGTAGACTGCGAATTTCATGGCGACACGACACTCCTGAAAAAATTCTACGCCCCATTATTTATCTTCTACCAACTATTTTCATACTTGGAACTATTTTCAAAGTGATTTTTTAACTTAAGTTATTCATACATTTTAGGGAGCTGATATATCTAATATAAATGTAGAATTTGTATTAGATTTATTTCATTCAATTCAATTCATCAATTTTCCTACTGACAATTTTATTTGAAATTTCTACTGTGAAGTTTATTTTGAATTTCGGCCCTCTCAAAAGCAATTATTTTCAATTTCTTTTTTATTGAATTAATATAAAATTTAAAATGTTTATTTCATTTGTAGCATTAACAAATTCCAGATAAATTAAATGTTGACCTGCCCCTGAAAATTTGATTTCGGAGTTTACTGGAGGCGAGCGCCGAGTTCAAGGAGATAAATATTTAATTGTGCTTGCAGTGTTATTTTCAGTTCGGAAGTTCGAGGTACACGCTGCTGCGTGAAATGTATAATTCAGTTACGAATTGATTTATTGCTTTCGGGCCGAGTTATAACTTAAATGAACACCTAATTACGTCGTTACTGATGACAATTACGGACAAGCAATTATTAATGGCACTCGCCTGTGTGCGTCGCCAATGGCCGCATAATCGTCAATCCATTACTGTGATATATAACACCGAACGCTGATTGTTACGGATTGCATTTTAAATAACTTTAATGCTACTTTCGTTTCGCGGTCATACTGAGAACTATATACACCCCAGAATTATTTTCAGATTTAATATGAAATTCTTTCAGGTAGAGATACTCTAACACTGTTGCTGTAAAATGAAAATAATTAAAAACTTTGCGTTGAATTTTATATTCTTTTCTTTGAAACAATGTTCGAAGTGGCACAAAAACAATAAATTCTCTCTTCCAGGGAAATAAAGTAAAGAACAGTTACAGCGCACAGATAAATTCCTAAACGAAAATTTCATAAACTACAACGATGAATACGTAACAGACCCAATCGTGTTATTTATTCTATGAAATATGAAATTCTCCGGCCAGGGATGCTAACGTGAAAAATTGTTATACAAATGAATTCCTACATGAAATCTTCACAAAGAAAACCGATGAATACGTGGTAATATCAAATTCGTTTGACCAGAGAGGCGAGCCCGTACAATTTCGACGGAAAAATAAATTCCTGCATGAAAACGTTGTGAAGCTTCGTTTTTTCTCTTTGGAAAACGGAAAACACCAGAAGAGATGGAAGGAAAATAGAAACGCGTGCTTATTTTGCTCGAGTTTCGTTCCTTGTCGGAAAAATATGGATCACCGCGTGTACACGGGATCGAAAAGACCGATTGCGCGGAATTTTCAGTTACCAGCTGTTGCGTTTGCTGTGTGAAAGCATAGGCAACGTTAGCCACCGCTCGAGTAAGGATAACTTTAATACGTATAGCTTAGCCACGAAAGCGCTCGGATAGAGCTTTATCGTCGCGCACGCTGTTGCGAAAGCTCGTTCGCGGGAAGGTGCACTAAATTGCTTCTTAATTGCCAGCCACGAAGTTGCTTGTATGCACATGTATGCACACGTGTACGCCCAGCCATTGAATATACGGGGTGGCGCACCATTAAAATCGGCCGGATGCGCCAGAACGATTTCCAAATCGCGGAAAAATTAATAAAAAGTCAGCAAATTTTCCGGTTTGAGATCGACGAATTTTTCTGTTTTTTGATCGTTTGAATTCCATTGAAAAATATTGTAAAAGATCGATCACAATCTTGTTTGAATTAATTAATTCCTCTGTTTTGATAGTCTTATCTGCTTGAATTAATTTATTTCTCTGTATTAATAACTGCATTCCATTTCTTTATGGAGAAAACTGATTTGTATTTGAAGTGATTCGGTGGACTAAAAGAGATATCAGCAATGAATTAATTTATTTTTCCGTTTTAATGTCCCTTATTATTTTCTCCTCTTTTTTAATAAAATGAGAATATTATTCCCCTGAAAATCACCAAGCTCAGTCACCGAAAAAAGTGTGGTATAAAAAGTGGATGCTGTCTCTCAATTTTGGAGGGCGCTGTAATTGCAAAATTCATCACAAAACACCTTGAGTTCTTAATTCAAGTGCATCCTCGTTCACCGCGATAGAGACAAGGACTCGCTTAACGACCGGCCGAACGGCATCGGATTTATATGCAGTTCATCGGGAGAGAAGAGAGAGAGAGAGAGCGCGAGAGAGAAAAAAAGTGTGTTCAACCGACTGCTATATGCGTCACGACGATTTAACTCCAGGACTATAATTAGACTCCTATGTTTATTAATGAGCCGGCGTACCGTAGTTCCTGTTTGCATCGGGGCAGCCTTCAGACTTTCGTTCCTCGCTCGCAGTCATTCAGACTTCGTCAACTGCAGTTGGACAGAGTTTCTGTGCAGGTTGCCTGGCATCGAACTCGACGGATGATAGTTCGAAACTGAGACAGACGCGCGTTCCACTTGGTTAATTACGGTAATTGGCGAAAAGAAAGTTTCGCGGAAGAAGTGTCCGAGCGATTACGTTAACGCAACTAAATACCGCTAAATGATCTCGTTTAATAATCCTCAATTGGTGTCATTTTGAATAAATGTTCACAGCAGAATCCATTTTTATGGCAAATATAAGTATTCATGATAAAAATTAATTTGTGAAATTTAATGCACCAGATAGAGTGTACTGCATAGATTTATAATTAATTCAAGAAATATAACAATTTAGAAACATTAACCCCTTGCCCTGCGATTTATTTTACGGTTTCAATGATTAGAACTTTTATTGTAGTTCGCAATTTCCTAAAAAAGAAGAAACTTTATATCTATTGTATGCCTATATGTTCTCCAATAACTATACAAAAAGAAAATATCAAAATGGAATTGCATCTCGGTTTAATGGAGATTAATAACACACATATTTATTAAACTCTGTCCAGAATCTTCATCACGAGTCTGACACGATTATGTGTCAGGGCAAGGGATTAAAAGGATTGAAAGCTGTCTATACATTAAATTAATTTCATTAATATTCGCTAGTGAGCCGACATTATTGGAGGAACAATTTTTTCACTTTTATAATGCAACACACACTTTCAGTGAATGGAATCAGCTTTAATTTTAATTAATTCGTGTAATAAGATAAAGTCATGAATTGTTTAAAGCAATTACTCTATATTGCATTCGAAATAACACGTGTCTTTTTGCTGGCTTTACAGGGACAGAGTGTCGGACGAACAAGAACTGTTTCCGGTACCCGTACACCTCGAAACGGAAGATTACTGTCCTCGGACCATCCGCGGACGTCAAACTGCACATACGTCCACCGTGATTGCAGGAAGCAATGCGTGTGACGTACAATGATGCGAGATGTGGTTCAACGTTGCACGCCGGCGACTGTGAATATTGTATAAACCTGTTGTGCGAGTCTGACGGCCCGTCATGTTGCTGGATTTCATTCTTTTTTTTTCGGTTTCGCGTCTGCCGAACCTCGTTTCCCCCGACAGTGTGTCTTTAATCCTCGCAAGGTAAGGTCTAATAACACATAATTATTGAAATAAAAATAAATTTTTTAAAAATACGTTTTTAAGACGGACTAAAAAGTATAAAATAATTTTTCCTAGCCCCATTCAGATTCCTAACCACATACAGATAATCCTGAAAATTTGTGATTGTGAATTTTTAATAGCTATGAAAATACTTGTAAGATTTAAACGTGGGGCGCATGCAATATATAGTATGATGCATGAATAGTTCACGTAGATCACTAACAATCTTATTGCACTGCAAATGATATGAACTGTAGTGCGAGTTTTCTCAACGGCAGCTACTCTCTACACTCCTTACTATTATCTTGCGCCCCACGTTTTTCATTTTAAATCTTACAAGTATTTTCATAGCTATTAAAAATTCACAATCACAAATTTTCAGGACTTATGGAATTTTCAGGAATTATGTGTTATTAAATATCTACGTAAACTTGCACAATTTCAAGAAAATTGTGGTTCCGCGGAATAAATTTTTTTCTGACATGCTATAAATCACTTCCCGTAAAGTTGCAGGGCGTGTGCGCGCACGGTCACCGTAGAAAATTGAAGGATGCCGAGAGGGAACGGAAAACGCGGCGCGCATTCATGCGCATTCATTGCGTCACATTCTCGTCGCGGCGGCATTGAAAACGAGCAAAAGCACCGCGGGCCATTTAAGGCACTTGTGTCTCGTCGCCGTGTTCCCGTTTTACCGTAAAGGTTGCTCTCTCGCAACCGTACGAGGTCCCCGGGTGAACAAACCAAGTCGAGAAACCACCTCGAGCTCTCGATCCGATCGAGGTTGACGGACAACGAATCCGTGCCCCTCCAACAGACACCTTTTACCCGAATCCTTCAACCTTCGGCCCTTAAATGGTCGCGGGAACGATGTCTTGCGTAACTTCTCGGAGACCTTGTACATTTCAGACGACTCGGAAATACCGGTTTCGCTGCCACCGTTTCGATACGGAACGATTTGTCAACGTTTCGATCTCGGTGGTGCTAACCCTGAACGTGGATTATTAATGTAACGTCCACGAAGGAATCGCGAAGTTGCTGTCATTTATTTTGCTAGCACGAAAGTGGAAAAAATTCAATTTTAATCTTTATCTAATGCGTCCTTTTATCCTTTGTCGCAATAATTATTTAAAAAAATTTTATTAAAGGAGTACAATTATTCTGACTTGTTTTCTACTTGTTCAGTTTCAGTAATTCCTTCTTTTCTAAAATTCTTTTATTACTGGGTTGTAAATATAAATTAATTTTACTTAACGGTTTTATAATTTATCGTAATTCTTTGTTAACAAATGAAAAAATCAGCACTTGAAGAGAATGAATTTATGTTACGACTCGGTAGTTTCTCGAGGTAAACAGTGGAACCAGTTCCTTTATACAGTTCTGTGTTATCGTCAATAGAGAAAAGCAGCTTTGACGTTCACAATAAAATTTTTATTTCTGTATTACGGAGGAAAAAGGACTACGAGAGGGGATGAGAACGGACGAAAAGGGACGAAGTGGTTTCCAGCTGCTGCGCGTGGAAACTGTCGACCGAGATTCAGTTCGAGACATATCGATTTTTCAGCGGCACTCGTCCCGGGCAACCGGCGCGTAAATTCTAATAAATATTTATTGCCAGATAAAGTAGCATGCAAATACGCGGTCACGCGGCGGAATCTCGATCATCGGAATACATGTTAACCGAACTCCTTCCGGTTATCTGAGCATTCGACAACCCTCACCGGTTTCGTGCACACTATACTGTCTCCCTGAATTTCCCCCGACACCCTCGCCGTGACTGACAAGTGTAATAACGTTGCCAATAATGTTCATCTGTCGGATAAACCTTTTTGTCGAACGTCGCGCTGTCAAATATATTTCAGAGCCTGGATACATTAACGCCGAACCCACCGTGCATTAAAATCAGCTGGTATAAAATAACAAAACTGAATTTATTTCGGTTTTGTCTAATTTTTATTATAACTAGCTTGCGGATCTTTATGCAAAATTTTGTGCATCGATTGCAAGAAACAAGAGTTGCATAGACATCGATCTCTTCTCTTAATAATTTTACAAGCATATTGGAGTTCTCATTGAAAATGGAGCAACGAAATTAATATGGAATGGCTCTTTCATGCTCACGCAATTTTATATGCTACACAAATTAATACGAGCCTTCAGTGATCGATCAACGTGGAAAATAAAGAACCGTACTCTAAATTTAAACCCGTTAAATTCTGAATAGCCACTCTAAAATTACACGCAAACACGATCAATACTATCCACCGGGTGTTTCAGAAATACACATCCACATATTGGAAACACGGGTAAACATTTATATGGAAACATTCGAATATGGAGAAAAATATTTTTTGCCTCAAAACTCGTATCCTATATTTTTATTTGTAGATCATGGATACGAGTTGGGATGAAAATTGAAAAAAAAATTGAATTTTTAAAATATTGTTTATACACAAGTGGCGATATTTGAAATCCGTTTTCGCAGATCTATTGCCATTTCTCTAGCTCTAGCCGTTTCCAAGGTATTCAGTAAAATATGTTTTTGACGTCCAACTTCGAGGGCTGTCTTCGCCCGTTCAGCGCGGACGATGGCAAATGAAATAAAACATGTGCCGAACATTTTTCTAAATAATTAAATTTATACAGTTTTAACAGGGTACTTCAATAAAGAAGTTCAATGAAAAGGTATTAACATCGGCTTGTGTGACTTGAACGTCTTTTATGCGATAAGAACCATGCAAAATCTGAAGGAGCACGCTACAGTTAGCGATCGGCCGCAAAAATATCGAAACGATCCGGTGCTTTAGAAGCATCGCGAGCATCTCGGATTCGTTCCGTCATCGTGTCCGAGACACACAAATTGCCGAGCAATCGGCGGAACGAATCGCCGTTTAATTAACTCCGATCAAGATTCAAGATTCAAGAGAGCCAGCCAAGAGAAACACAACCGGCCGCCGCAGAACAATGCAAAGTGTTCCAATAACGACCGGCACGATGACCCGAGGAGCGGAACGAATGCAACAAGAAGAGAGACCCGCGACGGTTTATCAGTTCGAGGCTCTCCGGACTCGCAGATAAAACGACGGGATGAGGTCTCGGGGCGAGAGTGAGCGTCGAAAAAGAGAACGACGACCGACCCGACGGGAAAAGGAAGAAAGGAGATGTTGAAGGAAGAACTCGCCGGTGAGCATTCCTGCGCTCTGAAGCCGAGAAGAGCTCGGCCTGATCCGGAACGCGAGCGTTCCCACGCCGAGCGGATCCGCCTCGGAACCAAGCCGCTCCCTTCGAGCGCGCGTCCACTTCCGTTTCCCAGTTTCTAACTGCTTCCCTGTCGTCCCCGCTCGAAACTCTCCGCTTTTCTCGCACCTTCTCACTTGGGAAATGTCACCCTAAGATATTGCAGACGAACCTGGCAAAGCGAATCCGCAGGGTACAATCGAAAAGAGCTTGCAACTCGAGCGAGAATTTTTATTAAAAAATGTCAATGCTTCAAATGAATAGTTTACTGTGTTACTGCAGATTCCAGAAACATAAATGTACAAATTTTGAAATCCGCCTCGGAAACCAAGCAGCTCCAGTTTCCGGCTGCTTCTCTTTTCGCACCTTTTCGCTTGGAAAATGTCACGATAAAATGTTGCAGACGAACTTGAAAAATTTGCGAATCCACAGGGATCAATTGGAGCGAGGATTTCTATTAAAAAATGTCGTAACTTCAAACGAATAATTTACCTCGGAAAAAATACTACAGATTCTTGAAACACGCATAAATGTACGTATAAATAGTGAAATCATTTTAGAAAATGTTTGAATACAGCCTGTCTTTTTCAAGATTGTAGGGGAAGCCACCCTTAATAAGTATTCGGGTGAACGCACCCTCCACGGACGCTGGCACACGATTTTCAAAGCGCGACTCTGATCTGTGGGAGCCGAAAAAAATTAATGAACACGTCCGCAAATGATGCAACGCTGTCGAGAAACGAGAAACTTTGGGCTTTCGCCTGGCAGGCTGGGTTTTTCACGTCGAGTTACCGAAAAAAGTAGACATAAACTGTGTCCTTAAAAACTGGGTGTCTCCAACAGAGTCTTCCGGTATCTTTTTTACGAAGTTTATCCCCGCATTACTCGGGTCAAGAATATTTACCTAGATTGCGTCCCATTTGAGAATTTCTTCGAGGTTTACTGGCACCTGCGTTTCTTAATTATAAGAATACCGTCTATTAGTATTTTCGTAAAAAGAAATTGAAGATGAACTTCAATTCGTTTTAGTTAATTGTTTTAAAATTGCTAGTGTGTCCAATTTATTCCTTTCGTCTTTCTGTACTTATTTATTATTGAAGTAACGGATTTCATGTATTTATAACAATTCGTAACAAAGGTGAGCAGGTGGAAATAATTTAAGAATATCCGTATTATTTTCATTTCTCACAAAAAAAGAGGACCGTGAAGTGGAGTTACTTGATTCAATGAATATTAAGATTTGAAATTGGTGATTCGAGGAGGTTCTTGCGACGAGACCGAGACAACTCGAAGTTTATTTAACAGACTGAAGATATTAATTCGCGATAGATATTCCCAGCGCCTGAATATTCATACGTCGATGAAGCGAATCCATTAGAAAGCCTTCCGCGCGTCCCACTTTCCCCGCGGACAAAATCAACAAACAAAACGCCTCGCGACCACAATAGAAATAATCAGAGTGTAATAGTTCCGTTCGATATCTCAATTAAGCGAACACGGGGCACGTCTGTATCGTTAACGCACGCCGGTGGTCCACGCTGGTCCAAATTACACGTTCCGCGCCATAAACCAGGTTTTGAATTGCTATGAACAGTAGTCATGCACTCGGGACCGACATCGTCGAGATAGAGAAAGCTGTGCAACGAAATCCGACGAAATGCGCAGAATCGTCCATCGAAAAAACAAATTACACAATTTCCTTGTGTAACTGCTGTGAAATTCTAAGTCCGACTTAACATTGGATACAAAATCACTGTACTGTGGATTTTTTAAATTCATTTAGAAACAATAAAAATATTAAGAAAATTTAAAGCCAGAATTGTTAAAGAATGATGTTTTTATTAACCATAAAATTACCATAAAATTCTACCATATGCACGTATGTAGAAAATAAATAAATTGCAGATTAAATAAATTCATTACAAAAATGAGTCTCACCGCAGACTCGAGACACGAAAAGAAAGGAGCCTGGAAACATAAAAGAAAGAAATATTCGACTGTGTCATTCGATGTAAATCTCGATTTCCCATAAAGTCCCGCCGTATTCGCGAACAATATAAAAAAATCCTTGTTTAATGGCCGGCATCGGGCTTTTATAGTCGGTCCACGGAACGATGTTAACCAACCGAACTCCCCGGGAGTCGCGAATTTAATTAAAAACTTCGGAACGCGAGAGTGGGCGAATAAATTAATCGAGTTGAATCCCCACCGTCCTTAAAAACATTCTGGGTCGGTTCTGTTCCATTAGAATAATTTTCGAGCGGCCTCTTTTCACCGGGCAATCTCGCGTCGTCGATAAAGTAGCAATCAGCCGTCGATTCGGCGTCTCGGACTCGCGTTCTTTTTCCAATTACCGAGGAGGAGTAGAGTCAGAGCCGCGGTTTTCCTTTCTTAAATTGAATTTTCCGGTAGGAAGTTCTGGTTTCTTTGTGGCCGAAGCTGCACAAAACGCATCGGGCCAAGATGCGGGCGAAACTTTTCGCTCGGCTACGTCCGCGACCCACGCTAATTATCCGCTCGAATCGCGAAATGAAGCGAACGCAATTTACGGGCGCACTCGCCCCGTAATCCGCGGACAAAGAAGCACTACCACGATAAATATAAAACGAACAAGCGGATGGAAAAAAGAGAGAGAGGGATGGGAGTGGAAACCAATCGTAATACGTTTATCAGCGGAGTCACATTTACGATGCCCAGGAGTCCTGAAACTCGGTCGACTCGCCGAGCAAAACAAGGAAGAACGATCCCGACACCGCACCACTTCCATCTACACGGTTTCTCTCGCACGTGTTTTCTAATTTCTTTCGATACAACCCCGCACCGCGCCGCGCTGCTCGCCGTTGCACTTTCATCTCGTACAATTTTTATTCTCCGCTGCCTGCGCTTTCTGTGCAACCGTCACACTCCATCTGCTCTTCCCCACACGACACCCCGATCGATACAAGCTCCACCTTTTCTTTATATTCTTCTTATGTTATTCCCACTTTTATTCTGTCTTTAGCTTCGCTGCGGACGATGTTGCACGCTCCGTCGCGTCGTTTCGCGCGTCGAACGGCGTTGATCGATAATTACTGCTTCCCCGATGTTCCATCCCGGGGATTTTCCTCAAAATTGAGGATGATGTACTGCGCGCGAAATTAAAGGAGGTCTAATTCATCATTTTGCTCGGCTCGAATTTCTTCGCGAAATGCACATCCGTAAATCTCGCTGTTTTGTGAAGACTGGCTGTGCTTCTGGATTTTTAGCTTGGGAACTACTGGTTGAATTAAGACGAACTATTTTTGTTCGAATTATAAGAATATTTGTGTTTTAGTCGGACATATTATTACAAGTATTAATTAGATATTATATTTAGTTTCATTGTAATATTCATTTTCCAGTATTGGAAATTATATTTTGTGACACACTGAGCAAAATTCTTTTTAAAAATTTTTAAAGGTATGATTATATTCCTTGAAGTCTCTTCTACAAGATAAACTTCGATCCACTATGATAGCTACAAAATTGTCGTTAGAATGAATGGTTAAAGTGCAAGTTTTATTAATCTCACACGTGCAGAAAAATTACGACCATTCTAATCAGTGATAGTGGTTTGAATAATTGTATAGAATTGTTTTGGAAAGTCAAAAAATATCAAGGAATTTTCTTCCCTTAATGTTCTCGAAGCTTCCAGATTTCTCCCCGTCGAATAGAGAAGCTTTTTGGTTACAGAAGCTTGAGTAGTTCGGATAATTGAGCGGATAATGGAGTAACTCCTCAATTATCCGAACTCCCTAATCGCTGATTCGCTTCCGTTCACTCGATACACTTGTGACCCATTCAAACAGCTACGAAACAATTCCGATAGACCAGAGCTAGATCAAACTATAGCGACACTGGCTGAAACCCCATATCCTTCTCTGTGGACGTACAAATCGCATAGACGTGCGGAATCAATTACTATACGGGAGTAATTACATCTACACTAATTGTAATACACGATTGTATCTCTCGAATATCCAGAAGGAATTAAAATCGATAATCATTTTGTATGAAAATTGTACCTACAAAAATGTAGCTTCAGAAAAAAAATTCGATTTTTTGGAACCCAACTTATTTGTTAGGTGAATTGTGGGTCGATAAGATTCTTAATCAGAAAACACTATCTCAGATAGGATCAGTCACGCGAGATAAAATTTCGCAAAATGGCGCACGCTTGAAGCTCAAACATCGAAAATTACGATCGGAACTTTCTGAAAAAGAATACGAAATGTTAGAAACTTTGTTAGAAACTTGTTTCTGGAACGTGCCGTATCCAATGTCTTGCAAAATAACGTCGGAAAGCTTCGGTCGGATTGGTCGAACAGTCTCTTTTATTTTTGCTGCGACGGAAGAGGAAGCTGTTCTACGAAAATCGAAAGATTTGTTGCTGGAACTTGAAGTTCTCGGTAGAGAATTTTGGAAAAGTCGAAATTAAAGTTTCTGTACGAAATACTCTTGCATGGCAATATCTTCGATAAAATTTTATGAAATGCCGAATTATTTTATCATGTCGAAAATATTTTGCGGAATGTGGAATTACTTTATAATGTCGGAAATATTTTATGAATGTCCTGGTTTTGTTAAAAACGTTGATAGAAGCACGCCCGTGGAAATATATCCAGTATTTATTGCGAAGGGATTAAAAGAATGACCCATTTTCAAGTCCTGATCGAATGATTAAAAAATATTCATGGAAACGCTTCTGTAGAAATGTATTCGGTAGATTGAACCACTCGTACGCGGACTACATATCAATTAATCAAATTCGGATTAGAGGAAAACCCATCTTCAGAATTCTGGTTTTACTGTTACGAAAAATATTGATGGAAGCAGTTCTGCAGGAATTTATTCGCTAGGTTGAATCATTCATACACTACGTGTCGATTTATTGAAATTGGTTTTAAGAAATGACCCATTTCAAAGTCCTGGTGCTGCTATTATTAAAAATAGGAATAAAAGTACATCCGGGAAATGTATTCGGCAGATTGAATCATTCATACGCAGGACACATATCGATTTATTGGAATTGGATTAGAATGGCCCATTTCAGATCTGCGATTGTTGAAAATATTAATAAAAGCACCGACAGAGATCTGAACAAATGCATTTTTGCGATTGATACAACAAGTCCAATCGGTTCGGAAATTTTTCATTTGATTTGTAGAAAGCGACCAATGAGAATGTGAATTCGCTATGCTTATTTATTGCAAGGAAACTTGCGGAAGAAGACAGTAGAGAACGCGCGGAGGCGACGTTTATTGCTCGAGCGGGCAAAGTAATGTTGATTGCTTGCGTCGGTGGGTGCAAGGAATCGGGCGCGAGTGAATTTCAAATTCATGAGAAAAGCCTCGTCTCTCTCTCTCTCTCGCTCTGTGGTGTGTTCCGCAGCGGATATCGTTACAGGCGAGGGAATATTAAATAAAAAATGTCGAGCCGGTGCTATTAACTCGCTTCCGTTCGTGCATCCACTTGTGCCCCATTGAAATAACTACGTGCCGCCGAGAGAATCGAGTAGGTTACGGGTACTACACGGTTCGTAGCGAAATTCTCGCCGAACAAATCAAGGGAGAGGGACTTTGGAGAGGAAAGAGGGGCCCGGAGGGATGGGACGGGATTCACGGCGCGGAGATACAACGACGACAACGCTGAAACAACCGTGGGGGAGAAAGAATTGCACCGGTGAATGCACTCACGGTGCAATTCATACAAACTCAACGAACCGGTCGACCCCTGTTGACACAATATCATATCGGGTCCTCTTTCTCCCTCTCTCTATCTCTCTCTCTCCCTGTCTCTGTGCGAGTCGAGCCAGCAGAAAGTAGAAAAGTGTATTTCTGAATGTTGAATTCAGTGACGCCGCTGGAAAAAGTCAGATGAGAACGCTTGATTTCGAAATATCAGTCGCTGGTCGAAAAGCTCGTCGAAATGTTCTATTTCCACGCTGACAAGCGGGATTTTCAGTATCGGACACGGAACCTTTGAATGTACCGCCGCGTCTCGATACATGTAAACGCTTCGGGATCGAAATGTCACTTACATCGTGTACCGAAATCATTTTTGGATCTCCTGCCGCTGGCGTTCGACGCGGAAAAGGATAATAAGTAAAAAAAATTCTACAATCTTTCTTGTGGAACTTGTACCTACGTATTCGTGACATTTTTCCGATTAAAACGATACCAGACACGAGTAATCGTGTAATCCACAATATATGAGAGTTTAGGTAATAAGCATAATTTGATTAAGGTTTTATCGTTTTGTATAATGACACGTGTTGAAAATGAATCGCTTTAAATATCGCCAGTTTGGATGACGGAGGTTCCACTACTAAACCATCAATTGCACAAGCAATAGAGTTTCTAATTGCGTCGTGTTCGGATTCATTTTACTCGGAAAAATGTGGCGAATATGTTGGCGGATTAATTTCATAAATTATTGAATAACTGTTGAATTTGCATAGTCTAACGTGATGCGAAAATAGGGAGATAAAGTGTACCGTGGAAATAGCGATGCAGCGGAGATGAGCTTTCTACGACACGGGAAAGGAGAATAGAAAGACCTGCTCTCATCCCCAGGGCCTCCGACATTTAAATCTTAATGCATCGCTTCCGAAGACAAACTGCATCTGATTGCAAGTTTATCTGTCTCAAGTTAATTCGCTGTTACGTTATCGAGGATTGAAATAAGTTAACGTTTCAATAATAAATGGGCCGACCACTGCAATCGCGAAGTGCAATCTCTTGTAATCATTTCACTGGAAGCTAACACAGCTCGAGACCACTCGACGAGAGAGAGAGTCGGACAAAGATAGAAAGAGAGAGCAGACGACCGATGACTAAAATCTCTCTCCGGTGAAACGTAATGCAGAGATGCGCCAACGATAACGATGAACAAACGTTGTGTACACTGAGTGCACCGGTACTTTCAATCGGACCGTGCAATCTGAGATGGCAATTTCGGCCACTGGGAAAACTGCATTGGCCCGCGATGCACATTTCTGGTCTAAAACAATCCGCAGCTAATCGCGAGAAATCGACTCCGTCGCGGGAATGCAAGCCTCGACAGAAATCGACTCGAGAAGAATTCGATTTTCGATAATATCTACTTGTCCGGAATTTAATTACTGCTCTGCTGTCACGCGCAGGATTTTAAATCCAAGCCCCTGTCCCACAAATTTTCTTGCAGAAAAATGTGCATCATTTTGTGTGCAGGAATATCAAATTCGTCAAAGAATCTTTGAACTAGAAGAAATTACCTAGACACATTTAAAAAACACTTTCAAGGTAACATTAATTAACAACATTCAAATTTTTCAGAAAAATCAGGACTATAAAACACGCGTTGAAAACATGAGAATAATAATTTCTTCTTTTCTACAAGCTTGATGGAACTTCGCAAATTGACGAAGTGGATATACAAAAATTGCTCTTAATACCTGTAGTCTTCGAACACACGTTGTATTAAAAAATATTATAATAATATTGTAATAAAATCAATTTCTAGACATTTTCAGAAACGAATATTTTTGAGATGCACCGATTCATCGATGCACACGATATTAGAATAGAACGAGGTAAAGTAGGCAGGTCTCGAAAAATCGACAAGTTTTCTCCCCGGAGAATATCTGAATTCTTTTTTCTCTCCTGAGGAGCGTCGTTTGCGTTACAGAATTTTTCAATCGGGACAAGAATAGGGACGAGGAAGAGTGCAGTTGTTATTGTACGCGAAAGCTGACCGATTCCATTGCATTGTGCACGGTTTCGTAGCGAGCTAACAGCACCCGTCGTTCCTTTTTCCCCCTGTCATCTCGCGGCTTCAGCCGTTTCCAAGAAGAAGATTTCTACCTTGAAGTGGACCGTGAATAATAGCGTTCCGGGCGAGAAGCATGCTTCACGGGCGCAGCGTGAAAATGCATCGAGGCGAAACCGAACTCTCGCGGCCGGCACCGATGAGATCGTGGCTCCGATATTATGCAGTTTTCATTGATGAAAACGAAACGCCTCGGATAGATTGCTGAATATTTGCGCAGGCTCCCGCGTTTTCAATCGAAGTCCCGCGACAGCAAAACCGAGAACACGGTTTTAATCGAAAATAAAACTACAAAAATAAAATAAAAACTCTGCAGGTTATATTTCTGTAATAATTATTTTATTTTTGCAGTTTCTCCTTTCGACTGAAACCGTGCTCTGTTTTGCGGTCGCAGGAGACAAGTGAAAGACAATGTATAATTAACTTGTCTCCAGCTCCGACTTATACACTATGATGAGTCAAATGTTTCTTTGCAGTGGCAGGTTTGTGTAATGTATTCCGTTTAAGTTAAAAACAGAATCGCGCATCTTATCTTTTAGATAAGGCATTGTATTGTCCTCTGGTATCTTTCAAATACATTATATTATTTCACAGTGCTAGTTTTCTTTTTAAAGAAATACTAAAGCATAAAATTGAGGACAAATATTATTTCGAATGAAATTCATTTTCTATCGTTTATTCTTTGTAGAACGTTCTGTTCAGAAATAAAATCTCTCAATATTTTTTATTGTTTTCTGGTAAACTTGAATAAATCAGAACATTATTCTTGTACTTTTGGCATTATTTAACAAGCGAAGATTTTAATACGAGTTCGAGAATGTAAATATAAAATGATTTTGTAGAATTATTTGGGAAATAATGGACAAATTTTTAACAGAATTTTTTCATGGAAAACGGAGTTTTGCGGAAAGCTCAGGATCACTAAATCGGATCGAGTAATTCGCAACGATCGGAGCAGTAAATCCTTTCGAAATAATCGCGCACCTAGTTTCCCTTTGTCGACGAATTTACGTATCGCGTGCAAGTCGTTCAAGGTGATTTGTAACAGTCCCGATTGCAAAATTTATCGCATCCAAAACGGTAAACACCGCGGCGTACACCGGGCGAATGTTTGCACAGCAATTGCAATTTGGAGCGCAGCGCAAAAACAGAAATTGAGCAATCGTTTGAATCAACGAGTCAGCGAGTATACCGCGCACTCGGACACAACCTGTATTAATATGTTTTGTCGTAAGGTACACACACCGTGTACCAGCCTGAAATCACAATCGCGTTCGTCCCGATATGTATGAAACCGTGGACAAGTTTACATTCTGCTAATATTTGCTCCGAGTAAATACTGGAGTAAACAACGTATCTCTACGGCGCTCTGCGAAGAGGAAGATCAATCGTCTTTTGCGATCGCAGGAGATCCAGAACAATTTGTCACGACCAACCATTTCACAGAACATACCTACCTAGCAAGGATTTTCAATTTTTACAAGAATAAAAAATTATTTCTGGAAATCGTTTCACTAAAATGAATATTTGAATTTTATTAAATACTTTCCTTGCAAAAATTGCGAACTCGAACGAGAAGTGACGCGTTGAAAATTAAATAGATCTTGCAGGCTTGACTACTTGATTAGATAAGATAATCGAATTTGATTGAATGATGACCAAGACAGATTAAAATGTTTGAAGAAAATTATTTTAGTTCCAAACGTGTTTTACGAGTGTGAGAATTGTGTAGCATTGAATATTGACTAGTAGAATGCATTTTATTTCGAGATTCTAGGTTTTAGACTGATTCTGCAGTTGATGATTCTCATTCACGATATACAAGAATTCGAAACGAGTTTAAGATACGCGAGTACGGGAACGCCCACGTTTGCACTTCGGGAACATCGACATATACGCCAGTTTCTCGGTAAAATAAGGAAACACAGTGACGTGACGTGGTTTATTTACGAAACGTGGCGACGTCGATGAGAGGCTTTCAAGAGAAACTGTACAGCAATATTAACAATTGCGTTTTATACGTTCACCAGTTGCATTGCCTTCTGAAATATCGATTTCAGGAGATTTCCATTTCTATTCAATTAATGTTCTGGAAGATAAATTTGTAAAAATGCACAAAAAATATTTAAATTCAAAATACGAAGTCTTTTGCTATTTCCAAAATATTCATTCTAAAAAAATTTTATTCGGAATTTACTTAAGAATAATGCCACGTTAAAATTATTAAGAACGTTAAAATTAAGAACGAGAATGCAAGAAAACTGTTTGATTGTCATCCGATAAAATATTTAGAAGACGTGATAAAAGGTTATTGCTCCCCAATAAAAACTATTCCGATTAAATTGAAGGGCAAGGTAACCGAGACAGCAATATTGCACTAGGAAATCCAAAGTGTTTTTAACACTGTAACGGGTGCGGGTCCGTTCGGAGGTGGACCGTGCCACAGAAAAATCAACCCTTCAAAAAGAGGTTAAAACCGGGCTGACACTTTTTATTTTCGCAACGGTTTCCGTGTATTTTATTTCCCGCAGGGTGTCGCCCGAAAAAATACCGCAGGAAAATGGTCGGTCGTGTTTCGAGCAGAACAAAGAAAGTTTCTTGAGTAAAATCGCGAGTGGCTTGAAAAGTGCTTTACCACGATCAAACAAACGTAACAAGCTTCCCGAGTCGATACAGAAAATATTACAACCCGATGCACCACATTCGAAACACTACCGAAACAAACCACTCGATCATGGCTCGCATCGGTCAAAAGAGACCCTATCGAGCACGTTCTCTTCGAAAAACCGATGAAAAATGGACCCCGGCTTCCTTTTCCGTTTCAATCAAGCTTTCACTCGCTGCAAAACAAAAATGCCGTACCTACACCGTTGATAACATAAAAGGTACAGTGACGCAAAAAGTCTCGTTTACACGGAAAACCTCAGAGAACCCAACCGCAAGAAGTATCCTTCGCCAAATAGTCACATAAAACCGGACTCATTATCCTTGAGGGCAATTTAAAAGAAACCTAACCACCAGCACGAAGAAAGGCAAGCAACCACTGTGAACACACCGCAAACTTATCGGAATCCTTCAGAAATATCGATCCTCGTTTACGGATCGACAAAAACCATGAACATCGAGGAGGGGCAAGAAACCGCACAGAAAATAAGTAAGGCACACGTGAAAACGGCACTGCACCACCGATTCCCAGTATAACGGGCCCAAACCACGACAAAAAAGAACAAATTACTGAAACCGAGAACCACACAACAAATTTTGAACGAATCCATTAAAAGACAACCTCACAATCACCCATCTTGCGAAACACTGACGGCCCAACGGGTCTCGAGGTCCAACCACACGATAAAAATCAAACTATTCATACGGATAATCACACACAACAAAATCCATTAAAACACAACTCCAGTGTCTCCCATCTTACGAAGCACAGCAGTCCCAACTGGCCCCGGGGCCCGAGGCGACAAACCAAATAATTGCAACCGAGAAGCACACTCAACAGATTCTCAACAAATCCAGGATCTTCCATCTTATGAAACACAGTGGTCCCCAAAAACGGGGCCCTTTAAATCGGGGGCCCAAGAAAGTCTCTCGAATCTCCACCGTTTATGACCCAAGACCCACTTTCAGAGATCCAATTCTCTCGAAGAATTTATTAAAATAAAACTAGATAGATACGCTACCGGTCATTGGAGCATCCCGGGCGGAGTTGGGCCTTGTTTCTATGATCATTTAGGAGAAAACGCATCCGAGGAACGACACTCACGACACTGACACAACGATGAGGCACTGTGAGAAGCACTCGGAGCACCGGTCGCGGCAGAACTGACTGAACTGAGGACGGAAGAGGAGGAGAGGCTCGTCGGACCTGTTCGGGCCCCTGCACCGGGCCGCCAAGTGGTGGGGGGAGCCCCCAAGAGCCCCCGAGCCGCGGATCGGGTTCCAGGGTTACCACTGACCCGATGTCAGCGGCTGAGCAACGACTCCGAGTCATTATCGTACCCGCTATTGTCGTCGACCGCATTTCGGCCCCTCTCCCAAAGAGGAAACAATTGGGCTACGAACGGGATCGCTCCGACGGATCCTTCCATTGTCAACGGGCATATCCAGCTTTCTCTTTCATTTGGAAAAACAGTTTTTGTGATGACGTATTGTGTGTGCAATTTTTTTCAGAGTTTATATAAGAAATAAATATATTGCTTGGATACATGAAGACATCTCTGTAGAATAATTTCCGAGGACCTGATAAGAGGCAATAGCGAAGGGCAAACAGGAATTTCGTGTGGATCGGTTCTCGATGGGATCGGTAATCCCTCTATTTCCTCTGAACAAACAGAAATCACGGATCAATCGCAGCGGCCGCAGGGGGCAGGCTCTCGATCCTCGCTACACAACTGATTCCTGCGTCAATACGATTTGCGTTATCGCCGGCGCAAAACTCTCCCCGCTAATTCCGAGTCCTCTCTCGCTCCCCGGTCACCCGCCGGCAAACCAGGGGCCCTCTTCAACCCTTATCTCGAGTGGAAAGCGAGGTTTTCCGGGGGCGAGGCGCGGTGCCAGCCGTCGCGTCGCGTCGGCAGGGTCTCTCTCCTCGAGCCAATGCTTTTCCAATAAGCCTCCAGATATTCCCCGCCGAAAGGAAGAGAAATTCGAAGGTCGGAAGCTGGGCCGACGGCCACGCTCGGAAAGGGTGCCAGACGAGAAACGAGGAAGAAGACGCGCGGCGTGGAAACCACCCCTCCCGCAACGTTGAATAATGTACGACACGTAGATCCTCAGTCGGACGTTCTCTCTTCCCCCGTGTCCTTTGGACTTTCGACAACCGGGGCGGAATCAGCTTTCGCGAATTCCTCTGATCCCCGTTGTCTATCCAACTCCTGGCCAGCGTCAACAGTCGGCGAAAACGGTGAAAAAGAATGTTAATGAAATTTTTTTCGGTTTTTTTTTTCGACTACCCCGGGGGACCAAGGTCACCAGAAACCCGAGATACGTGTCTGGAACTTTTCACCGATGCCTGGGGAAAAGATGGACATGCATGGGGTTGCTAAGAGCCGTTTTAGGGGTCTGAGGGTGATCTGCTTTTTATGGTGAAATTGTTACCGGTTTCTTCTAAATATAAGTATAGAAAAGATAGTACAAGATGAAAGAGTGGGAGAAACAGCAGGCTCAGGAGTATCGAGGAAAAAAGGAAAGAAATAATCAAAAGGAGAGAGGGAGGGGCAATATTAGATGTAAGACATTAGGATAGATTAGATTAGATTAGATTAACATATATTATAGACAATAAGGCATATGGTAAGGTATGCGATATGGATGGATAGGTGGAAGAATGGTGGATGGATGGGTGACATAGAAGAATTGTAAACCAAGTCCAATTTCTTGGCCGCGAGGTCGAAATAAATAAAAAATACATACATACAGACATTGTTATCAGTTTCTTCTGGAATATCGAGCACCTAGGCCGAACAATAAATTATCGGGTGCCACGTGCTGACTTCTAATCGCGATTCCTCTTCCGCGACAGTATCGTAAATTCTACTGCTGCATCAATGCACTCATAGCTCCCTTAAACGGGTTAACGAGTTCGGAATAAGAAAAATGAGTAACGTCCTGGCATCGTTTCTGGTGCACGCCCGGTGAAATCGGTCGATCCTCCCCCGGACTAGAATATTCTCTGTACACGAGACAAGAGACAATAAAGTTTATGAGCTGCATTTAGTGGGACAATAAATATCGGTGTGCAGGGGAAGAACGCGCCCGTGCACCGATGGCTTTTGTGTATTTAAGTGCCCCGATATTTATGTACCTACAAATTACACGGGACATTGCGGGACGTTCGGAAACCTTCGTAAATCGAGGCCTCCTCTCGGCCTTCGCGGAGATGTTGCAAATTACCACTGTATTATTATGGGGTAATCGACTTACTACGTTGTTTTTTCCATGTTTGCACGCTTTCCATATGTTCTACGCTTTTTATACGTTTTATGAAAATAATTTCTCAATTCTTTACATCTTCTATCGTGTTTCTATATTTTTGAATAACCGCCTACACATATTTTCTACAGTATCTATAATATATTCATCATTTTCCGTTTCCTTTTCTGCATGTTTTCTACATTGCTTTTATTTTTATTGTATGCTTTCTTACATATCTCGTGGTTTCTTCACATTTTCTCAACATTTGTTTCTGTCTAAAAACAAAACTATACATATATTTCCAAAAATAATAAATGTAAAAATATATGTTCCGGCTGATAATAAATGTACAAACGTATGTTCGCAGCAATAAATGTATGTTCACAGTAATTACTGTAAAACCGTACGCACAGAAAAATAATAAATGCAAAAACGTGCGTTCCTGACAGCAATGAATGTAATAATTAACATTCATATTTCCGCGCATTTTCCGCACTCCTTTGATCGTTCGAATTCTCCGATTTCAATTTCAGCGTGCGCGTGGAATAAATTTCGCCGGAATAAAGATATTCGTAAACCGTTTACATTTCGTGCTGAATGTTGAAATTTAAATAACCATTGCTGCGAACATCGTTCCCATGGAAATTCATACGCGTTCCGACGTGTATATCCATACCGTGTCGTACTTTATGCGATACGGCCCTTCTGCGCGATAAACGCGACAACTAATCCTCTTAAAGTTTTCAGGTCCTCCTTTAAACACATAAATCGGGGGACAACGTGTAATCTCATAAATTCGAGGGGGCGCCATAACTTTCGCAACGGGTTACGAACCTAAGGAAATTTTATTACTAATTATTTCGATACTTATCGGCGTCGGCCCCCGCCCGTTCCGCACAATTACGGCAAATACGCGAAACGCTGTAAAGCGTACGTAATTTCCATGGTTAATGAAGCCTACACCATATACTCCGCTTTGTTACCGTCATTGTGAAAATCTCGCACGCAGATTGGTACATGAAACAACGTGAAATACAAATATACAATTTTTCCTTCAGTTTGTCAAATTGATTTTTATGTTTACGTTTATGTTCCAGTTTGAATTTTTCTTTGCTCTTGAGACTGCAGATTTTTATGCAAATAAAAATTTGTTTATATTAATTGCAAGATGCAAATTATCAAATTAATTTTTTTCCTTAAAAAACGGTATTTTTAAATTCTTTAAATACTTTCGCATTTGATCTCGTCGTTGCCATTTAAAAATTATCAACGCATTATTTCCATATTTCATTCAAGTCGGTTGTGTCTAGTGCTGATTAAAATTGCATAACGGAAGAAAATTTAATGTCTAACAAATTCTAGTAGATTTTTTTGGAATTTTCGAATAATGGAGGAGAGAATTAATTTTTGGTTTTATCAACACTAGATTTACCGACAATTAAAATATACCTATTTTTTAGTCAAATATGTATATATTTTTTGAATGAATACTCAATTATATAATTTCATACAGTTTAATATTATTATATTGTAATATAATATAGAGTACAGTTAACAAATAAGATAAGTAGTAATCCGAAATTTTATTTTAATTCTCAGTCGAACACTGTGGTATACAGAATGACCGCGTGAAACGGCATCGATGTTATGTTACTTTACATCACGGCTATGTTTATGTTTTGGCGCCAGATAAGACGTAGGGTGCGATAACATTTCCTAACAAAAACATCGATAAATCTATCTACATATCAAATTAAAGGTTTCAAGTTTAGGAAGTGGATTATAGGGTACTTTTCCACTCTGAGAAGTACCAGTAAAAATGAGTGATATTGGTATAGGTAGTTACAAGGTATAGGTATCCTACAAAATTATTTTGATTCTGTATAAATAAAACAAAAATAAAATTCATTATAATATTACACCTTTAGTTATCGCTGTAAAAATCATAATATCATTGCGAGAAAAAACTGTAACATGAAGTAGGAATTTCAGAATGAAATTGTAAAACCAGTCATTTTGACTGGCGTGTGGTAGATCTAGTATTAAAATTCCGCGAACAGTTGCGACGTTTGCAAAGTCACTTTTGGCGTGCAGGTGTTCGTTTTGGCGAGACGAGGGTTCAGAGCAGTTTTTCACGAATCTTGGTCGAGCGACCCACGTGGCCCGCACAGTATATCGGGCTTATGGTGGCCCTGAAGGCAGCAGGTGGTGGCTGTAGGTTCACCTGGACCTTTCGGATTTCAGGCGTTTCCGAGTTCATAAATAACGAATTTCCCCCATGGCTGTTGGCTGCTACGAGTCCCTTCTTTCCCTAGCTCTCGCTAACCAGCTTCCGCCGTATTCTTATTAAATTATTTTTTAATTTTCCTCTCCCAACATTGCACGTTTCGCTAGAAATCCTCCTGCTACACTATATTTTGTTGCTACACGACTGTATACTGTTTAAAGCTCGAAATTTCATTTGCTATTCCTGAAAAAGATTTCATTCTGCTGATAAAAAAAACTGTAGTTACTCCAATTAACAAGGCCGACTAATTCCGACTGGAGAATATAAAGAACTAGCATACGCTTATCAAATCTCATTTAATTTGCACGAGTGATTGAAATAAAATTGGAACAAATGCATGACAACGTTTAGTCCGAATAAATGACAAAGCTACTTCATAAAACGCGCGGAGTTTAAATTAAACAATGCGGCGGTCGCATTTCGCGAAGCCCATATTGTACAATAACGAATCCGACTGCCGGGTAAATATTTCATTCACGATTTGACGAGCGCGAATATTCATTTCAAACGGAATAAATTGCAACATTATTTCATTGTCGTGAATATTTAATCTTCGCGATACCTAGAGACAACCTCTCGCCGCACAATTAAATTATTTCATTCTCATAACGCTCGTAACGAAATATTCGCGTACAATCGGCGCAAAAGCTGAAGCAACAAAACTGACACAAGCACTGTGGAAACCGGCGCCATTTTAAACCCTCTTCAAAGACTTGGATTCAATTTGCAGAGGTCGCTATGTATTAAAATCCTCGAAAAAATCATGCGGACAATTTTGTAGGGAAAATAAGCCTTGTAAATCAGCCAATATTGTCAGCATCAAAACGCGGAGAAAGTTGAATGGAACCTTCTGGAAAAAGATTCCCTGTGAGTGCGCAGGGCCTTTGCAGGGCGAGCGCATTAAAAATGTGAAGGAACGTTTATGTCGTTTGTAGTTTAATGTTAACCTGTCAGACAGCATTCGAATAAAACGCCGACCCGTCTCGTTAACGATTCACAACCAGACCCGCATTTTCCGAGACGTCTCGCGCGTACGAGTTCTCTCGCCTTATTGCCGAAGGAGACGACGCGTGGGTGGATTGCAAGTGCGTCAAACGTGTCAGCTCTCGTTAAACACCTCGGCGCATTCATAGGTGGCGAAGTTCTCCGGAACCTATCGCCGTCGTGCCAATATGTATGCGCATCATCCTCCGGATCAGCGTTGTACACGGGACGGTGCTGTTTGCACGCTTTATGCTGCATGTCGACTTGGAAATTGCTCTAGAAACTAAACATCTCTGCTAGACAGACACTTACGAGCTGTTCCTACCATTGCTCTCGCTCGTAAAAAGAAACGTGACGGAAATCTGCAACCAAATCGATGGAGACATCCGGAAAGTTTTGTGGATACGCAGCCTAAGATCTCAATATTGAACATCTGTTACGACAATTTTAATTTTCATGTTGCACTTTTCAGTTTTGTACTGGAGAGACATTTTGTATCCTCGATAGTTGCTCTTATGTGGACACGCAGCTTAAGCTTTAGACCTCTGGATGCGTAGCATGAGCTCTAAGTATTGAGAAGCTTTTAATTTAATTTTAATTGTCATGTCATATTTTGTTCTGGAAAAATTGTTTGTACCCTCGAGCTTTGTGGAGACGCAAATATTGGCGATTGTGGAGACGCAAATATTGGCGATTGTGGAGACGAATATTGAGAAGCTTCTACTTCGTCTTTAATTTCTACTTCGTTACACTTTTCTATATGATTCTGTAGAAACTGCTTCACACCCTCGATCGTTGCTCCTATGTGGAGACGCAGCCTAAATTGTATTACAGTAAAAATCGAGAAACACCGCTCATTCGTTTGCCAGTCTATGGAAAGGGAACGTGTCACGTGAGAGTAGACACCATGGGGCGTGGAACCATATAGCGAAAAGACTAACTGAGGTAAAGTGGGGGAACTAACGGAGATAGAGTGGGAGTATTAATGGGAGCAAACTGGTAGAACTAATGGGAACAGAGTGAGGCTATTAATGGGGGTATTCCAGGGGAACTGATAGCGGCGAGGTGGGGGAAATAATGAAGTCGGTGTAAGAGGAAGGATTAACGTAAAATGAGAGAAATTAAAAAAGGTAATATGGGGGACACTAATGTGGACAAAGTGGGGAAATTGATAGAGACAAAATGGGAGAATTGATAAGGGTAAAGTGGGGAACTGACAAACACATAGTGGAAGAAATGAAAGGTAATATGGCGGAATAGATGGGGGAAATGGGGATCTAATAAAGGCAGTAGCAAGTGGCAATTGCAATGGATGTAAACTGGAGACATAATAATAGAGTAGGGGAACAGAGGCACGGTGGGGGAAATGAGTAGAGCCAGAGTAGGGGACGCTAACAGAGTTAGAGTGGGGGAAATTAGTAATGCCAGAGTAGTGGAATCTGATAGAGCTGGAGAAAACAAAGCCAAAGTTGGTTAGCTAGTAGAGGCAGAGTGGGGAAGTTAATACAGCCAAAGTAAAGGACCTAACAGAGACAAAGTGAGCAGAGAGACTACAACAATACGCCAGAGTGCTTCAAAGCTGTGCCACGTGTCCGAGTGACTCACGCGAAATTTTCGGGGTAAAATTTGATAGCCGTAGCTACACGTCGACTAGAGATGTCCAATGTTTGAAGTGACACTCCTGAGTCAATAGATAGCGTGACTCGTGCATCGGACCGGCGAAATCCCTCGAAACTTGAGAGTAGAAGTTGGACACCACTGTCTCCGGATACTCGTGTATCCCGGGAACTATCCTCATCTATGCAGATGCTCGGGAACGACGACACTCGGGGCTCGGTCGCCTCTGGTTTTTACTACGAAAGCGACAGCTGTTCTACGGAACCTTACAGCGCTCGCTGCGAAGACGAGGGGTCCAGGTTGTTTTCTGTGGCCAAGTTTTAACAAGCCTCCCATCTGGAGATCGGTCTCGAGAAGAAAAAGGAAGGACGACGGGAGGGCGCCGGGCACGTTCCGCCACTGATAGTACTTAAAAATATATTGGTTCCTGTTTTTGCTCCTCCTTTCGTGACGGGAAAGCGGAATGAGTTTCGTAATCGGGACTTCCGTTTCGCCGCTGCGAACGGTGTTCTTTACGTTTCGAGATCATTACCGGCGGACTGCAAATTATTAGCAATTCCAACTGAACCTGGGATTTTTATTTTAGTATACCTAGAATCCGATAAGCATTAAATGAACATTCTGTTCGATCCTAGAGTATGCCGATCCAAAATTTATACTTGAGAATGATTGGAGATAAGTTGACAGCGAGTGCCATCAGTCCACATATGGAAATAAAAATGTTTCGACCCTAACAAAAGTATACTGCACAAAGACCACGTTGCTAGCTTCGCTTGAAGAGTGAACTGCAAGCGTCGTCACTCGTCAACGAAATAAATTATTAGGCGGACGCTAATAAAAATTGTAGCGTCTTATTCATTTCGCACATGGAAAGAAAAGTGCTTGAAATATTCAGCACACTTCCACCGTAAAAAGGGTAGATGCAAAGAACATGCTCGAGGCTTCAATGGCGGAGTAGACAGCGAGTTTTGTCACACGTCCAACGGAATACATGATTTGCAAGGAAGATACGAGTTTTCCGAAATACACGGAAGCTGGTGAGACATCGTTCGGCCGCGTTCGGAAGGAGGTTAAACGAGTCTTAGGGAAATTTCACGAGAGTAGGATCCTGCCCCTCGATCCCCTCTTCACGTGACCCACCCTCGTCGCACTTAGTCATTCTCCCCTAACCTCGTTTCAGGCTCGTGGCGACGACGACGGTACAGGATGTTACAAAGGGCAAGATAGAGAAGGGCCGAGGGCTGAGCCCGAGTGTAATGCGTCGCGAGAAAATACGATATCCGGAGGATTCCCGGCATCTCCTCCATTTTCCTTTCTCCCGAGGCCGAGGCTGCTTTCCTTCGTTTTCATTTCATTCGAGAGTTACCACCCGTCGAGTCGCAAAAGTTACGCGAATCGATGGAACACCCGGGGATATTGCGTTCTCTGATGAGATACGCTGAACGGGATTTATGATCCGTTGTTAACATGATGTTGACCGCCGTGCTCTCCTGAAATCGATGGCGCAGTGCTTTGGAATTGCGAAATTAACCCCTGTTTAACCACTTATTTTTATAACCGCGGCCGGTTCGATGGTCGCGAATTAATTTCGAGGAAACGGTCGCAACTATCCAGCTGAAATTTTGTGGGCGTGTTTTTGCATATTCGAAACAATAGCGCGAGTTTTTGTCAAACGTTTCGTTCCGAATTGTTCCGAGTTGTTAATAAATGTACGAGCCCTGTCGCTGCGTCCATTCGCCGCATTGATTCTGTCTGTTGCAGTCGCCTGAATGAAACAAATGATTTTTTATTTGTCTGGGATGTGACCATTGTGCACCTACATTCAATAGCTTTTAAGCAATTGACGAAATAATGGAATTGTTTAAACGGGAACCTCTGGATTTGATTAAACAATTTATAGTTTTTCACGTTTCATAAAAGCTGGGCTATTATTTCGAATTACGTCAAATTCCTTTGTACTGAAATACTTGAAAGTAATGAGAGACGAATTTGTGAAGAGCAAACAAATTTTCTCGCACGTAAAAATTGTTTGTTCCTAAAATTGAAATCGCAATTAGCTCGGCAAACGCAGAGTTCTCGTCCCGTCAAATAAAAGTTTAAACTTTGTACGAGTCTTTGAAACTATGTTTTTTCCGCGCGCGGTCCGCGTAGTAACAAAGGACGGAGCATCGTTTAAATTGTTGATTCTCCAACCGGGAGAACTGACAAAAGGCGAAAAGATTGGGTCCCGTGTAATAATTTGCATTCTGCCGGTTCGTTCGTAGCTGAAGCTGCAATTGCAGGAATAAATCGCGCGTAGACAATTAAGTCGGCTGGTGGGGGGTATTTTGAATTCACGATAAGAGAAAGGACATCAAGGCAGATCGATATCTTAATTGCGATCGAGCTCTGTTCGAGACTTTATTTCGTTCCTGCTCGGGGATAAATTAATCCGCGATCGGAGAATTAATTTTGCCGTTAAATCGGAGAAACAATCTTGTTCGTTCTCGGTCATGAAGTCCTGTCTAATTGAATGCCGCGTTTCGACGAACAAACAAGTAATCACTCCGACTACGAAAAAAATATTGCAGCGAAATTTCGTTGAAATTGCGAGGAAACTTGCCGTCCCTATTGAATCTTCAGGTTTGTTCCCTGCATATTGTACTTTAGGGCCATAAATTATACCCTTTTAGCAGCCCTTCATCAATCATCTCATCAGACTGTACCTCTTTATGTAAAATAAAAATTTTCTTGGCTAACTTCAGCAGACAAGGAGCAAATAAAAATGTACTTTCATTTTGAATAATTTCAGTGAGTTGTGAAACAACAATACGTATGTACATGTTCTTAAATTATTTCTGTTTACTGTTTCAAATTTCATGCTCCATATAAAATGCGCAGTCTTATCATCACATTTAAAAAGTGCTGAAATATTCCATTCCACCGGCGTTGTTAATTTAACTTCAGTCAACTTGTTCACATGGGAATAATTGTGCTTCCGGCAACAGCGCTTCGTTATTTTAATACAAATGTTTTCCTGAAAGTGTAGTGCTGGATAAAATACCTTCATCGCATACATGGTAGCAAACTTTCAGTGTTAAAAATAAAAGAAAAGCGAGAAACAACCATTTCAACCCAGATTCATTAAGACATTTATTTATACCCAGATAAACCATTCTATTTCACAACTGAAGATGTCTACCTTCAGAGAAAAACATTTCGATAAATTCTCTCTGATCCTAAGATCCAGTTCTCGATAAACAAAGGCGAATCCCCAGCGAAAAAAATGTTTCGCCGACAGATCCGCCTCGGCTAATCAAGAAACACCGAGATATCCTCGCTGTATATCGACCGATCGAAAATCCAGGATCAGACTTACGATTATGAGCAACGTTCCCCTGGTTTTTTCGTCTCTTTCGTCCCATCGACCCGCAATCACCGTCGAATTTCCGGCAGAGCGAAACTGCTTTTCCCGAGTCGATGTTCATTCGTACGTGTTTTCGCGCCACCTTGTATCCGACGATGGGGGTGGTCGGAAAATCGAGGGTGGAACAGGGTGACTAACTGCACGAGTACGAGGAGGGTGGCCAAGAGTACGCCTAGCGAATACCGAGTGTCCTTAATATAGGGTGTCCCGAGAAAATATTCGCTGTCGTGTTTTATACCGCGATAACGAACCTCTTTTATCACTCTTTTCCTCGCTCGACCCACCCCCGAATGATTATTTATTCTTACGCGCTTAGCACGATCGTATCACCCCACCGTGGACATCCTTAACTCAAGTATAATAGCGCTGGTTTTGAATTTTTGCGCCACTTTTCCGTCGGAACACGAGCCATTGAACAAACACAATTGGAAGGGTGAATTGTATTATTTTTATTTGATTGGAGAGAAAATATTCTTTTTAGATAATTTATTTTAGGTTACTTTCAGTTCTATTTTGAAAATATTTTTTAGCACTATTTGGGTATACTGCTTCAAAAACATTTTCTTTTAAATCCAATTTTGTTAAAATATCTTTCTCTTCTAGAATAAATTTTCTCTTCCTATTTCGCTGTACGATTTCAAAAAATTTTCTAATCGAGTCCTCTATCACTGTAGTAACTAACCTCATCTATCAATTTCTTTCTCTTCGACGGTAAATGTTATCTCGTGCAGTTGCCGGCTTCTAGCTCGCGGTTCTTCTTCAAAGTTTCTTCCTCCTCGCGCGAACTATTAAAGATCGCCGGGTGTTAGCAAGAACTTTTAATGGCGCGAGAACTACATAATCGCGGGCGCAGCTAACAGAATTTCAACGTTCGCCTAACAACACAGCGTGACCAGCAGCGCTAACTAAGCCGGCCGACACATTTATTTTCTCGGTTACGGGTCTACGTGCAACAATATGGTTCTCGGGCATGATCCATCAGGGACGTATGTATCAACGACGGTGAATGGAGCCACGCAACACCCAGCATGTGACGAACACACGACCCTTACGCCCTTACCCTTACGTTCTTGCCCCTCGCAGACCTTAGCCCTGTCTCTCTACCCTCTCCTCTGTCCCTCGTTCCCTTCGTCCAACGAGCTATCGGTCTCCCAAGTTCCGGATACCTTTCTGTTATTCTATCGACGATAGAATCCCGTGTTTGCGTACCATCGGCGACCACAACCTTAATAACGCTGATGGATACGGTCGACATGTGCAATATCGAATCCTTCTATCGATCTATTAATCCTTGGACGACGAACCATTCTCATAACTAGACCGCCGATCTTTATGCATTTATGGTTTATAAAAATTTTCAAAAAATGCTGGAGTATTAAATTGAACAGAATTTAGTACGATTTTTATTTATTTTGGATCTACAAATGCTATTACCAATGAAAATAGAATTTTATTCGGTACCACTTTCTTAAAATTTGTGTACAAAAATTTAAAAATTGCATAAACATGTGCTTAGGTCTTAGGCATAAACAATGATGCTTAGGACCATTCACTTTATTCATCAATTTTTTAAAACATATTTTATTCCTTCGTGAGAAACCGAGCAACAATCACGATGTTCATACTCCGAGTCAAAATTCACTCGGACACCGCTGTCGGAAATTTTTGCGAAGAGATCAGATTGAAGATTGTTTTGCAGAAATATTTTCTATTATTTGCACCATAGAACAGAATTTTTTTAATCGAATTATTTCCTATTTTTCTTATTGGAATATTTTGTATAACTGCACAGATAATTACAGTACAATTACGAATTGTTCGTCGATGCAATTTTTATGTTGCACATATGGCGTGTGTATTAATGTGCAGTTATAGTGAAAGAGTATCGACGCGTCGGTATTCATTAACGCACGCAACGATTCGTCAATTACCGGTCTCGTGCGAGTTTAAAAGTTGTGAATTGATTTATTAGAAGGAACCGATGAGCGACGGGATTTGTTCCCGGCATTACGTTGCAGAAACTGGCCCTGGTATTAGCGTCGCGACGCAAGGGTCGTTCTCATGAGTCACCCTCGATCTACCCAACAGAAATGTGACTCCTCCGATAACCCGAGGAAATTCCAAAAATATTTGACAATATTAGCTTGTTTCATGTTACACGATCATTTCGATGGGTAGAACATACACCGAGCCCCTTTTCAAGCCACCATTTTAATGAATCAAAGTTATTAACAATCATCCAATTTCCGTGACGATTCAACACTCTGCTCTATTGTTCCACGCGATAACTCTTGTCGCAATTAAATCATTTATTCACCTTATTAACCCTTGTATGTAATATTCATTCATCGGTACGTTAACGCTTTGCAAATTAAATACCATTGAAATTGATATCCAATTAGGAGTACATTTAATTTTAATTAGGGTGTAGCGTGCAATGTAGATCAACAAGACTCGGTGAATGAAGCCTACTTGTAACAACTCTGATTCATCCCGTAGATTTTTTCTATCCCCAAAATACATTACAAGTTACTACTGAAGAACAGCTGACAATTTATTTATTTTACAAATAATTAAATTCTGTGTGAGTTGCACAACAAATTGCACAATTCACCAGCAAGTAACAATTTCTTTAGTGCCAACTTTTTATTTTGGAGAAAAAACAATCCCTAAAAATTCTAAATTTCATCCACAGCAGAAACACATAATAAAAAATATTTCCAACCCCCATAGCATGCCATAAGCGTCGGTTTTTAAGTTCCATTGGAAGTCCTTGAAACAATGCTGATGCCTGTTCGATAACAGGGCGGTTTTGTCGCCTGCTTTCGAAACACCCTGTATACGAGGTCACCCCACCGCCAGATATTGATTTAGTATTACAAGAGTGAGAGAGCAAACGAGAGGGAGTGAGAGAGAGAAAGTGTGTGTGTGTGTGTGTGTGTGCTTCACTCCACACAACAGGGCCACTCTGTCGACGACATTTCTCGCATTCAGGCCAGCGTTCGCTGGTTTTTCGAAAACGAATTCGACAAAAGCCCGCGGAGCCGATCACAATGCCACGTGTTTGCCGGCTTGCCATCCCGGACGACCGCTTTCCTACGACCGCCGCGCCGTTTCTTTTCACCAGAGGACTCCCGTGTAATCGTTTCACGCGGAATGACTCCTTTGTCCCCGGGCAAGTCTCTTCGCTACCCTTTTAAATGGGGATAATTGAAACGGTTCAATTGGAAGGCGCGCGCTCGAAGATAACATTCGTCCCGCAGAATCGTCGCTTTTTTCGAGGAAGTAATTGTTGCACTGCAGAAATTTAACTGGAATTTAAGTTGAACTTGAATCCATGAAATAATTTTTTCAAAATTTTCCTTCAATATACTAGATGAAGGGTTGGGAATGTGGCCCGCCATTTTTGCCAGGAAATAATTGTTGCAATCCTGCCACTGCAATCGCAGAAATTCAACTGGAATTTAAGTTGAACTTGAATCCATGAAATAATTTTTTCAAAATTTTTCTTCAATATACTAGATGAAGGGTTGGGAATGTGACCGGTCATTTTTTCCAGGAAATAATTGTTGCAATCCTGCCACTGCAGTCGCAGTAATTCTACTGGAATTTAACTTGAACCAGAATGCAGAGAAAATTTCTTTCGAAATTTGTCCTCAATATTATTACATGAAGGGGTGGAAATGTGTCCTCCAGTTTTATCTGTGTATGTACCTAACCATCCGTATAACAAATACATACAAATTACTGAAATCCTTTATCTTTTCCATCTAAATATGATAAAAACATTGTGGAATAAATTGTTTCATCCCGATGGATTTATCTTTGGGAACGGATGTTTCGAACGATCGCAATCCTTCACATTTGCATGTGTATATGGATTGAAGATTCGGAAAGCAGGGAATTTAATTTCGTTTCAGCCCGGGAGCCGCTTATCCAATCGAGATACATGTAATCCAGAGAGGAACGAGGTAATAACGATAAAAATAATCGTGTATGGATGCCACTACACCGGCATTCGGGTATCCGTTCAGTCACGAAGGGGACATTTCGTACGATATCGCGATGATCCGCGCCTCTCTTTGCGACTGTAAACTTTTACAATCTAGAAACGAGAACAGACAAACGCAAATAAAACGCCCGGCGATCGGACGTGCCCGTGTAATCGATTCAATTTGCAAAATAAACATAAGCCGCACGCTGCATTATACTTCGCGTTTACGTGTTCCAACCACCCCCGCATTCGCACCGCTCTCCGTGAGCAATTCATCGCGCGATACTTTGAAACCTATCGCGTTCCAGTCGACTGTTCAGGCAATCTTCGCGAAGGTATTGTGAAATTAAAATTCAAATTAAACGAAATAATAATAATGGAGAGGGTTAATCTGGAATTTCCCATTTCACGAGAAGCTTTATGCACCGTTGTTGGTTTTTAATTAAACACGGTTGTTACTTAACTTGGGTATAGGATCACGAGGATCGAAATAAAATAAAGATCATTTTAAGAGAGAGGGTTGAAAACGCTCTATTATTGATTTTCATATAGAATAACATTCCACGTGCCGAAAATTATAATACTCCAATGAAAACTATGGGAATTGAAATAAAATAGAATAATAATGATTTTTTAAGTGAGGGAGTTGATCCATTGCTTCTTGTTTTAAATTACTTTTAAAATACGTTTATCTTGCAGTTTGGAAAGGTGCTACAAAATAGGAATAAAAATCGAGGGGTTCGAAAAGAAATAAAAATTGCTCAGTCTTTTTCGAAGACGGAGGTGAACTACAGAAACGAATTATGCACGTAAAATCGCATAACGCCGGTATTTAACCGACACATTTAGTGTCGACACCTCGAAGGAACGATGTCGCGTGTTTCCGGAACGAAACAAGGGGTAGCGAGAAGGTGTGGGACGAGGATGATCAGAAAGTGTATCCCATTGAGGAATATTTACTCTGGAGGATTAAATTGAAAACAGTCGTGCAGAGGAAAGGATAAGAGAGAGCCGACGATTATACTTCGCCCGGCGAGAGAGGACATCCTCGACCGGACGGAGAAGGGACGAAGGGAAACGAGATAGAGAGAGAGAGATATAGAAGGGCCGATGGGAAACGGGAAATAGAGAGAAAAAAAAGGAAAAAGCGAAATTGTCGCACGGCTGCAACGTTTCATCCTCAAGAATCACTCCGGAGTACCGCAGTAATCCGCAGGACTAGAAAGGCACGCGAAATTGAAAAGATCTCCGTCGATTTTCCCTCGTCCCGTTCCGCGCGGCGAACACGGGAGAATTCGAGGATTTCCAATCCTCTTCGGGATGCACGGTTTCACCTGACGAACCGGAACGATTATTGAGGAAATATATGTCGGGGAAGAAAACGGGCGAACGTTATCCTTGTATCGAATTGATGGGGGAACAATTTTCTCCGCGGACAGATCCATCGCGAAGATATTGCGAACGCCGCAGTTGACAATGGACAAAAATGAAACCTGTACGAAGCATTATCAAATCTTGTATTTCTAAGTTTAGCGAAAGCATTTACGAAGAATAGAAAATTTCTGTCGTTTGCCGCACTTTCGACAATGCGGAAGAATGAAACCTCTACGAAGTATTATCAAATCTTGTATTTTCAAGCTTAGCAAAGGCATTTACGAAAAAGAGAAAATTTCTGTCGTTTCAATCTCCTTGAAATTATCCTATAACAGTGTAGACGTGTTTATAAAAATGTAGATTCGCCCATAAAACTGCAAATTTGCATACAAAAGCATAGGTTTGCATGAAATTGCAGTCTACCGATAAGACAAGCTTGTAATGCACATTTCTCATTTTTTCTTAGGTTAAAAATGGGAACTAGAATTTGGAAAGCATCATTCGAAATTTCCGAACAACTACAGAATTAAGTTAACAAATTCACAAGTTGATGAAAATCGTCGCCCAACCTGTAAAAAAATTAATTGGTGGAAAATCGGATGGAGTGTTTGAAAAAAGACGAACAGTTTCCTGTCTGATTGCTATGATACTTGTCCGATTATCGCCACGAGCGCTCGACGTGGCAGAAGCTAGGGACACATTTATTGAATTAATAACGAGCGCGAATTAATCCGTCAAATAGATCATACAAGCCGCGAGCGAAAGGCGAATCGATTATCGAATGACTAATCCGTGGCGAGGAATCGACAGATTTGCAACCCCCGAGCAAAACGCTAATTGAGATTTTGCGATCGTTCGGTTGCCATGGTCGTGTATATTTATCCAGGATCACTCAAGATTGTTAAAATATTAGAGGCAAGTCACATCCATATCTTTTTAAGGTAATTAGGACATTAATGCATTCTGTGCTACTTTAAATTAAATAATTATTTCAGAATTTCTTCTTAAATAATCCTCACCGTGTCATGCCAACCTAAATTCAATAATCGAATGATTAAATATCTCAAGAGTCTGCAGATGCATCTAGTGCAATTTTTAGAATTTTCATTGAATTGAGATATTGTGCACGATAAAATTTAATTCATCTTTTCAAATTCAAACATTTATAGATCACTGCACACAATTTCTGCTTTTGAAATGAAAGATGGAAAATGCAAGCAAGGAGTCGAAATTCTCAAGATTTTAATACGTTTCGTCAATGGATTGGATGGAAGAAGGTGCTTGAAAGGATTTTCAGAATATACAAAACGACTAGCAAAACTTGCTGGCGAATATAGTGTAAAAATATTTCTGTGTCCGCCATTTCTATTTCTGACTGGGGGATGCGCGATATGGATTTCCGAGCACGGTCGCATTCTCATTTCTGCCGGTAATGGTGTCCCGCGAATTTCATCGCGTCTTTGTCGACTCGATGGCGTTATTTCCCTAGACGATCTTTGCTTTCAGACTAACTTCCATCATTTCGGAAAAGAAAGATCCAGCATCTCCTGTATGCAAGTCGGGTGTGATCATATTGTTGCTCTGAACATTCTACGGGAAGCTTCTACAATTTTTAATAGTCAGAAAATGGCAAAAAATCGTGAAAACCTTTTAAAGGATGATTTAATTTCTTCAAAATAATTGGCAACCAAAAATAAATTCCTCTTTGCATGTATTACTATTTTATTGTCGCAAATATCGATCGTTAAAAAATAATTGAGATTAATTCTGTTAAAATAAAAAGCACGATACCTTCAAATATCGAGAAATCGTTGAAATATTTGTTTGCAGCTAGTGCGTAACCTTTCTGATTTCGTTCTTCGGATATTAGAGCATGCGACTGTAATTTCATTGTAAATGCCAAAGGGTTCGGTGTGTTCCATTTGCAAGCAATTATCACGCGGCCCGTTCAAAGAAAGAAATTCTACCGTAAACGGATTAAACAGCGACAACTACGGCGCGATGGAATTCGCCGTGTGGCACAAAGGGTTGAAATTTCGAAATTCAGGGAACCGCTGTCGGGGATCTACCTGTTTTGTCAAGTAATTCACGTTTCCGTGGGCCGCGGTATTTTCGCGTGCTCTCGCGTAGACGTGTCGCGGAGTTAATTTACTTGGTGGGCGAGGCGCGAGGGTAGAACACGGTGTTACGACGGGAAAGTCAATTTTCCGGCGAGGGTGGAAAACGCGGGACACGTAGCAGAGAGCTCAGGGCTCAGGAAAACCCGAGGAGGAAAATCTTCGCGAATTTACGAGGTCCCGAGGAGACAACGAAAAGTCGCGCGGATCAGGGCTAGACGACTACGAACGGCAACGGCGATTATAGTCGCCGAGGAGGCAACGAAAGGGAACAGATGGAGAAGGAAGATAATCCTTGGGTAATCCTAATCGACGGATTACTCCTCCAGCTCTGAAATCGGTCATTCAACTCTCACGGCGAGGCCCTAATAGCCGGCCACTTCCGCCGCCTGAATTTTTCAGGCGCTCGCTGTTACTGCGAAATGATTTTCTTTTTATGCTCGCCGAAAGATGCGCCGCTGCGGCCTCTACAACGTTCTTGAAGAGGGAATAGGGTTGCAGAGGCTGTGTCGAGTTATGGATTCCCTGATCGTGGTAGCTCAACCCTTTTTATCGATTTATATTCAACTTTTCAATACTCGGTAATTTCAATCCAATATTTTAATGTTGGATATTTCAGTTTTAGTATTTGGTGTTCTGGATTCTGATTTCGATTCCAGTATTTCAATACACAATATGCCAACTTCAATATTTGAATAGTCAATATTTGATTATATATGGTTTAACTATTATTATATATTTTATGATTTCACTAGTCAACATTTCAAAATTCAATATTTTAATATTCAGTGTATTCAAATTTATCGTTCTACAAAACATAGCAATACTACCAATATGATCCATAAATCTAGCACAGTGTAATAGGTCTCAAGCGAAGAATGTAATAAAATTTTGTGAAAGAAGGGAGACTTACAGAAAACGTCCACGAGGTTCCGTCCTGCAAAAAGAAAAAATAATAAAATGATAATTACTACTCTTGCATTTTATGAATTGTACATATTATTAATTTCTCACATTATTTATATGCAATGTAAACGCATGAAATTCAGAATGTAACAATTACCACGATCTCTGAAAATAATCTCGGGTGTTAGAAACACGGCTCGCAACCGATGAACATTTAGCAGGACGTATACTTTGGCGGCGGTCTGAAAAGTTTCTCGGCTTTATCAGCGTTGATTACGTGTCCTCTTGAAACACGCAATTCTATTTCCACGAGATGTCCCAAGTATTTTCAGTATCAGATCAGATACTCGTCAGGACGCATTCAAGGAACCCTCTTTTAATCGTTCTCGCGAGGAAACAGGCGAAAACGTCAACCGAGTGGAAATCCAATAACAGATCCTACGACAGCGATAAATGCCAGCAACGTTTCCACACCAGGGTGACAACGTGTACGAAGAAAACGTCGGAGGAAACCGAGAAAATCGAAAACAAAAACAAACATACTCAAAGGCCTGTCCAACTTTTCTTTTTTCAAAGCAAACCCATTCAACACGCAACAATTCGCTCCACTGTCGCCGGACCATTCAAATTGTCCTTGATGCTGCGTTCCTCCAAAACTTCCACTTGCACATTCATTTGCACATCCATTTATTTCTTAAATTCTTTTTCTTCGATTTCTATACTGTTATTTAGAGAAAACGTGAATCTTTTCACAGTGGTTACGCTCTCACAAAATATTGTTCAGCAGCGAAATAAATTATTCACGACCACCCAACTGCAAAATATAATTTCTTTTGTTCCAGCAATGTGAATAATATGAAATTTCATATATAAAATATTTCTGTATTGAATCTCCGACTGAGCATGAACCTTCTCACAGTAAATTTGTATCATAAAAGACATCAAACAAAGAAATAAATTATATACAATGGTATAACTACAGAATAATATTTCTCTTCAATGCTGTCGACTTAAATCACTTTGAATTTAATTTAAAGTGTTTCGGCAACAAGTCTGACAGGGGGTTGCAAGTGAATGGGTTGCGCAGGGTGAGAAAAGCCGGCGGATCATTGACAGACACGATTCCAGGGCGACGTTCGAAAGAATTCGGCGTGTAAGAGTGTGGGTGTATCGCGTCGGTGGCGGTTTTCCCTGTGAAACAACACGCGTAAAATTGGTCGGGCGAGGACGAATCGGTTTGACGTCCGTCGAAACGTCCCGAAATTGGCGTGGAGAATTTGCCGCGTCCCCGGTGCCGGGGTTCATTTGCTACGTGAGAGGCGTCGAAGACGAGGAAACGATTTATTATCGACAGGATACCCGTTATTCTCCGCCTGCGGTGGAACCAGGCCGAGAGAGCGTCCGTTATCCGTCGCTCCAATTTTCCTGCCGGTTTCTCCGTGTACGTGTGTACGCCGCGGGAATCGATCGAAAACCCGTGGCAGCAGCGTTTCGATCAGCTCGACGGGAATCGCTTTATCTCTACGCCCCCGTGTTCAGCTTTTCTTTTGAGATCTACCAGAGAGAGGAAGAGAGTGAGAGAGAGAGAGAGTACCAATATTGCCAGGAACCGGTTCAACCGGCCCGATATTGCTCCGCCGGAGAACACTTGTTCGCGATTTCGTTCGAGTGCGGAAGGTCAGGGATTTCAGAGGTCTACCTACTTCCACGACCTCGAAGAATGGAATTTTTCTTTTATACCTCGACGAGCTCGCGACCCCATGTCCTCGATACCGACTCGTCTCAAAATTGCTTCCACCTTTTTGCATTTATTGCGAGCACGGATTTTTATTGCACTTCGACCTGTGTCGTAGTTGTTTAGCCCCTTGCCGTGACATTTTCTTTACAGTTACAGTGTGATTAAACGTCCCAAAAATGTTAGAACAGGAAAGAAAATTTGTTTTTAGCATGGCTACGCTTATGTTAATTGGACTTTGTTAAAACCTTCATCACGAGTCTGACTCGTTAAAATACGGCAAACGGTTGAGTACATTTTACATAACGCTGTCTGATCGAACTAGCATAACTGAACGAAACTTCCGCATACTTGAAAAATGTTATTGTACTCTCCAAACATAGAAAAAACTAATCAAGAAATCAAAAATTTCCACGTCCATTAGTTCTTAAAAAAAATCCCAAAATTGCCTCTTTCGAAACAAGCAACTTGCCAACAAACGAAACCTACCCCGAAAGTTATAATTTTTGCCTAAGGGGCGAACAACCTAACCTAACAAGGAGCCAGTTCCCTCCCATCGTGCCGCTGGTAGGGGAAACAGTCGTACAAATGATCTCGCGGCAAAAATACTCGATCAGGAAAAAAGAAGAGAGGGGCTGCCAAAATAGTCTGATCCGCGGCAGCGTTTCAATTACGGTCGCTCAAAAGCGTTCCCTTTCGACCGTTGAACGCCCTTCGAGCGTCCAGAAATTACTTCATCAGTCGACCGACCGTTCAATCCGCAATACGTTGAACAAACGATCGGGCCCGGTCGTTTTTTCGATTCTTTTCAGGAAACCGCGGTTATATATTCCGGGCGCAGAGGGAGATAATTGGCTCCGCGGGCGAAACCCGATCGATCAGCGTAACGCCGAGGCGCTTTAGGGGGTTGCAGGGGTTCCCATAAGGCATTTGTGGCACCGTAGACGCATGGTCGGTTCCCGTGTATCCTGAGGAATAGCTTCGCGTTGTTCCCCGTTTGTCGCGTGTCTTCACACGATAAGAAAGAAACCTCCGATGGAACATGAACTTGAAGGACAACATCGGTAATTCAAAAATTTCTATGGATCCCAAAAAATATTTTCCGCGACTCAAAAGACCATGGATTTGAAGATTGAAGTCTCCTCTTTACAATGACACCGTTAAATTTGATTTACGATATTTTTTCACCACCCCATTGCAGTTTGAATGTAAATTGTGCCATAGTTTTACATTTCTTATGCACCCCTCTCGTGAAAGATCGACTTGAGCTAATCTTTTGAAACTCTTTTGAGAGATAGTCTTTAAGGGGTAGTTTCGCATTGTTCCACGTTCGTCGCGTGTCCTGGCGCGATCGGAAAGAGGGAAAAGTCTCCGAGAGAAACCGCTCCGACGATAAGGGGAACGAGGGGGGTGAGAAAAGGATGGAAAATGGGGGTGGGCACGCGAGAGGACAGAAGCGGAGAAGCTCAAGTATCCTTTGGCGCGCGTTTAACCTCCCCCCCGAAAAGAAATTCATCGCGAATCCACTTTTAGAGAAACGCGAGGCGCGGGAAAGGGGGGGCACGGCACAAAAAGCGAGTATTGTTTACGCTGGCAGAAGGGGCGGAGGCGGAAGACGAAAGGGAGTCGCAGAGAATTCGACCGCGCGATAAAGGGATGACAAGGAACGAGGCTCGAGTACCGGAACCCGACTTCTACCCCTTTTTATTCGACGAGCGAAAGACGTGTAAACGAATGAAAATGAGAGGCCGACTCTGCTTTTCCTTAGTTCGCTGATCCTTCCGTGGATATTCGAATATTGGGTCGCCACTTTCTTGTGAATTTTTTAACACCTCGTGGTGGCAGATGACACTTGATGTTCGAAATTGATCACAACGGATAACGAAATAAAAATTTTCTACGACTGTAAGAAGCTGGAGTGAAATTTATTTTCTCTTTTAATACAGGGAAAAATTTTCTAATGTTTTTACCCTTTTAAATTACATCTACTCATTTCTGTCATAGTCGCAGAAAATCTTTTTTATGATCAAGCATTTGAAATTTCGTACAAGATTATTTAGCTATACATTAATACTACATTTAAAGGTAAAAATAAATTGTATCGTGGTGGTAAGGGGGTGAAGAGAAAATATTTTCCGAAATTGGAAAAAATCTGTCTTGATCTCGTGGAGTGCCGCGTTCCCGTGACAGGTATTTCAAATTTCTGTTCGTGAATTGTTGAAGCCTCGTCGACCCGTGTTTTCGCGATCCATAAAATATCGCAGCCGCGAGTTTTGCCGTCGCTGCAATTCCGAAATGAACGAAAGAGGAGGGCGCACGTATTCGTTTAGAATTCCTCTCGGGTTTCTCCGAGGAGATAGTTCCCGAAAAGAAACTATCGATCGAAGGGACCGCAGACCGCAAACTACGGGCTGGCAAAGTCAGTGTGTCAGCGAGCAAGAATCTCCCGGGAGACGCTACCTGGACTGTCAGCTCTTGTTACGAATTCGTGAGCCACCGTCGCCGTCAGAAGCTACAGGTACAACACACGTTTGCGCCGATGGAGACCGATACACGGAACTGTCTAACGTGCTGGAAGCCAACAGGCTAAACTGGAAAGCGAACACGGGGGCCGACCATCGAGGTGCTGTCGGTGGTAATCGATCGCAACCTCGAAAGGAGACGTCGCACAGTGGGCTGTTTCTATAAGGTAGATGGAATCAATTCGAAAATTCTCATGTCTTGAAATGGGTTAAAAATAGATCAAAATCAAATTTAATGAATTGACAAAATTTTTTTTAATTCTCTACCCCCTAAATATAATTTCTCATTCTCAAGTCAGACTCTTAAAACCGCGCTGTTTGTAATTAATAGACTGCGGATGTTTATGCAATTTCCAATTTTTATAGACAAATTTTAAGGAAGTGGTGTTGAATAAAATCCTATTTTTCGTGGGAACAGCCTTTGTAGATCTAAAACAAATAAAAATCGTACTAAATTCTACCGAATTTTATGTTACAGCATTTTGTGAAAATTTTCATAAGCCATAAATGCATAAACATCTGCAGTCTAATAATTAATAATGTATCATTAGCAGAGCCATGGATTTTGTCCAGCTTCTTGCAATTCTGGATCACGTCGGATTCCAGAAAAAGAATCTCTAATCCGCGATAAATACCCAATTAAGCTGTTCACCTGCAATCCCTCGCAGCAGCGACTCATTATACTCCGAGGAATTAGCAACCGAACTCCCGTACAGGAGCTCCGGTTGCAATTGAAACACTGCTTACGGGGTTTCGTTTTGTTTTCTTTTCACAGAGAGGATAAAAGCTTGCCCAGGTTTCATTGTAATTGAACGGAACAAACGATAGTTACTACTAACGCAACTCCAAATTTCTGTATCAAAACAAAGGACAGCATCAATTTCATATCCCATAGACCCGCCCACGATTAGCACCTCCATTACCAAACCGACCTAAACAGCGATCACGCTATCGGTCCGAGATCTCTCAGCGGAGATCCATAGAAATCCCAGGGCAGGTCTAGCTTGGGTCTGGCGTCTACACGGGGCCACGAGCTTCCGAGCGATCCGAGAATCATCCATCAGGGTCGTCTAGCATCGGCTAGTCGGTAACCAGTTCCCGATAGGCATCGCGGCAGTGCCAGGCACAAAAGGCAACACAGGGGGGTGGCTTCTTGCGGGGGATAGCACGCGAAGTCAGTCCTCGACGCCCGTATCCTTAACAAACCGGCGAAAATCGCTCGAAAACTCGACAGTGTTTCCATCGAATCAACAGTTCCGCTGGTTCGATCATTCCTCTTGCTCTTGCTCCTTGTCCTCGAAGCAAGTGAGGCAAGTGAGGCAAGCGAGGCGAGCGAGGCGAGCAACCGGTTCTACAGGGCTGTCCTCCTCTGTCCTGTCGGCTGTGCACGTTCCATAGGGTTGTCCTCTTTCATTCTGCTGGCGGGTTGTGCGCGTCGTATAGGGTTGTCCTCCTCGGTCCCGATAGCGGGTTGTCCTCTTCTGTTCCGTTGGCGGGTTGTGCGCGTGCCACACCACGCTGGCAGACCCCTGCACGCCCTGCAACCTGCCGCGGTATTGATCCACGAGCCAGCAGCCCCCATCCTACGCAGTCTATCGAGTTCCGCCCCTGCGGGAGTAGGATTGTGGCGATGGTGGAGCGCCGCTGAGCCAGGACGGTGTCGATGTTGGTGATGTCGGTGGTGTTGGCAGAGTTGGCGGCGTGGGTAGTAGTGGTGCGCAGCTGGAGAGACTCGAACCAAGAGGCCAAACTGAACCGAACAGAGCCAACCCCTACCTTGAACCGGGCCGCGTCCCGAGCGATTCGCCTCCGTCCACCTACAGACACACCACCCACGCGGCCAGAGACGCATAAAAACCGTCCTTATTGCTCCATCGACACGGTTGCCTCGCTACTGTCTCGTTCTTGGCTCGCTTGCCTTGCTTGCCTCGCTTGCCTTGCTTGCCTTGCTTGCCTCGCTTGCCTCGCTAGCCACACACCAGGCTCGCGTGCACCATGTCCCGCCGCGCCGCGCCGGCTAGCTCCAGAGCACGCGTGAATACATCTCTATGCGCCTTTTTATCTGTGTCCAGCGAGACCACTATCGTCGGGTCCTCGTTATGTCCCTCTCCACCCCTGCTGCTCACTGGACACCCTCCACAGCTCCTGCTGTCTACATTACCAGCCGTTTGTACTCCGACTCGGCAATACGACCCGGCGATTCGTCGCGGGTCGCTATTCCGGTCGATACCCGCGCGCTTACCCATTCAACCGGAGGTCTCTTGGATGCTTACGGCCTCGATTCAATTGGCGATTCCGGGGGCTGCGATACACCCGAGTCTCGCTGCGTGATCTGCCGCGAGCATTGCCTCGATGGTTATTGTTATAGTTTTTTGGAAGAGCGATGGAAGGAACAAGGGGGTTCGGTGTACTTTGCTACGAGGGGTTCGGGATTTATGGCGGAGATATCTGGGAGTCTTAGGGTTGCGGCATGGAGAATTGCTGGGGGTCAGCAGACTGCGGATGTTTAGGCGAAATAAGAATTGTTTGCCATATTTTAAATAAGAATTGCTTGAAAATTGGGAGTTTGTAATTACTGATTACAAAGAAACCTAAGCGAACATTGATTTTCTCTGTAACTAGCGAATTTCCTTTTTAACGGAACGTAGCATTTTTGTGATGGATAAATAGCTCGAAACACGAATGACCCACAACAGTAAATTTCAGGAACGATCTATCTGGTTTCTAATTGCGGCGGAGCACGTTATTATTAAAACAGAAGCGGGGCAACATTTCAGCAATATTTCAGGTGATAAAATTACACGAAACTGGCGGTATACTAATGAAAGAGCTACCGGTTCGTGTGCACCGCGATAACTCCGCTATTCGATGTAAATCTAGCATGAACAAGCTTGTAACGGATGCAACCCTGTGGACAACAATATCCCGGGAACAAAGCATATTCCATTGCGATAGAGTAACAAAGTTATCGCGCTCCGTCTCTCTCTCTCTCTCACTCTTTTTCGCTCTCTCTCTCTCTCACTCTTTTTCGCTCTCTCTCTCGAAGGGTGCACTAAACAAACCGCCAAGCGAAACAAGAATTCCTAGTATTGACGAACCCGGAGTTGCATTACAGTCCGTTCTCGAGATAGGGGTAGTTTCATCCCTTGCACGGAACACGGAAAGTCGATTAAAAAATCTCTTTGTGCGCGACATCATTCTTAATCACGCCAGATTAATTATTCCTTGCGCCTGAAAAAACGGTTCAGAGGAATATTTGATCGCTTTTTCGAGGAGAACAGGATCGCTTTGAGCGCGTCCATTATTTTTTTACTCATTCACGAGTATTACCCTGCAGCAGAAAAAATATTGTTAGTAAAAGGTATATTTAGTTTGGTTTTTCCAAAAATATTTTATTTCACTCGTTTTCCGATTTATGTACATCATACGTCACATATCTCTTTAAGTGAAAGAACGCATGCATCAAAGCTTCTAAAAGTGACCTAGTTAAATTGGAAAATGAACAATTTGTAACACAAAATGGCTGGAGGACTGTTCAAAGCTGTATGTAACCCTTCACGTCCATAATTAACGTCGCAAAAACATTCCACGATTGTTTAAATAACACGCACGCCAGCGACAAGCATTATTAACAATAACCACAGCACAAACGCGCGGTCCTTCAAACGAAATTACATTCAATTACCAACTCGTTCATAGCATCATTTTAATCAAAGTGCCAGCTGAAAGTGCTCCGCTCTAAAATTAATTAATCCCGCCGCAGTCGAAGGGCGAAAAAATATTAAAATCCAATAAAACCCTATCGCACAGAATCCTGATTATCAAAATCCCCGGTCGAAATATCGCAAAAAAAGCTGTCTGCCACAAAGCCGTCGATTCTCAAAAATTCGCTTTCATTCGCGAGATCCGATAAAACGATCTTCAAATGGAACAAACGGATACAATATGTATATAAGCGTCTTATAAAACATTTTTACAGCTTCAAATACTCGCAATAATATTCTGACACTCTTAAAAAAAACGATATTGGACTGGACGATTTCGATATTGAATTTTTTAAGAACAATTTGACTAAAAAATTTCAAATTTTCAGATCTGTGAAGTATATTTCTTAAATTTTCAGTATAGGCCCACACATGACAACTTGCGAAGAACAACTTTTAGTATTTTCTCTCCAGTTCCGACCAGTTGCAACTTTTTCAAAATTTTTTTCCCTGTAGCAAATTAATTGTTCTAACTTTTAGTGATTGTATTTTTAAAATTGTATGGGTTAGGTTGGTACTAAAAATGTCTAGCTCCCAAACGGGTACCCGGTAGCAAGTGGAAGGATGAAGAAGAGGGGGATGAAAAATCGGAGTTCGAGACGCTGTAGGTGAGAAATTAATGTCCGCTCGGACGCGTCTCGGACACGGCACAGGTGACCAGAAAATCGCAGCCACGTGATTACGACTGTAGCTTCTTTTCATCGGACCGGCTGATCCGCGTTTGGTATTAGCCGTAAGCCGCTTTGCGTGGGCGTTTGACAAAGACGAACGTAGAGGGGCGGGCGACGTAAAGAGGGGAACGGGCGGAAAGCGAGGGTAACGCGGAAGCGAAAAAAGGGAGCACGACGAATGGAACAAGAGTGGAGGGCTGCTGAAACGACCTGTAGTAGGGTGAATGGGGATCGCACGGTCCTGGGATACCTGTGGCTCCACACGACCATCGCCGCGATGCTTTTTTCTCTCCACCCCTTTGTCCACCGCACCCTCTCTCTCTCTTCACTTTTTCCACCCCTTTCTATTTCTACCCCTTTTCCGCCAGCAAATTTCCACTCCCGCTCCACTCCCCGCATCACGGAACCGTCGCCGCCAGTCGACGCGAGCATTATCGCAAATATCGACCACAGATTCGGCTACTGATAACGAGTTTTCGTCCGCATGAAACCCCAGGCCGATCGAGAGCACCGTGCTCGCTACACGATTTTTCACGGTTTCCTCGACACAAGCTTTGTCCCGTGCCCGCGATACTAAACCAGCGCGTCTGGCCGTAATGGTGATTACCAGACGCACGTCGGACCCTCAATGGCTGAACTCGGTCGAATGAAATGCTACTGCACGGCGAACACGCCCAGCGCTCGTCCCATAAATCACTCGTTTCCTCGGACTAGCCTAATTAACGCGCCACACATTTTTCCGTTTGTCCCGCGGCGATTGAACGCCAATCCCTCCGTTGAAAATCATTCTCCATGCGCGACTCGCTTCCGCGAAAATCGAGTTCGGTTTCTTAGAAAGATTTCGGTCCTCGGAATGCTCTGCAGATTTTTAGTGCCGACTGGAAAATTTTAAATTTCTGATACCGAACCTATCCTAACCTATCCATAAACTTGATCAAGATAGACTGAATGTAACTTGTTGTAGTCGCTACCCATTTTTCATTTTACAACATTTTGGAAAATTGTATTTGGTCAGAACCGTGAATAAAATAGTAGAGATTGCTTTTCAAGACTTTTTTATCTTGTGGGGAATATTTAATGTGGAAGAGCGATTATTATAGCGAAGCGTTTAGTCGGATCGAATTTTCGATGATACAGATGACCCTCGGCTAACACAGCAGTTAGGTATCGAAGTCTCTAGGGTGGAACTTCCTAACATCGTGAACCACTTATGTCTGAGCGACTGGGTACAACAGCGCTTCAACACGTGCTTTCAGATCGAAGTTGATATGTTCCGTGGATAATGTTACCTGCACCCATCAAGTGAATGGATTCGTGGCTGCGATCCGATCGTAAAGCAAACGAATTTAATCTGCCTCCTCTTTCACAACCATCCACCGGAAATCACCAGAATTTCTGCTTTAAAGCAATTTCAACTCCTTGCGCGTTTCTTTAGAAAAATAACTAACATTATATAGGAGAAAGATACAATAATGTATTATGCGATATTTTTTGCTGTCCAAATTTACTTTGAGGGGGTGAAATCAACCTGTGACAGTGCGGCTATTTTTCCGATTTTCTTCTAATTACATAAACAATTGATGAATGTTTTACCAGACAACATTCTTCATTGAAAAGAACTTTTCAAGTTTCAACTTTTCAAAGAATTTTCCTATCCCCAGAGTTTGCGAGTTATTTTCAAGGGTCGATTTCACCCCCAGAAAATAACATAATACCTCCGTAACTTTTAAATTTCCGGGATTGGGAATTTGTAAGGGGTGGTTTTTTACATTTTCTCTATCGAATAAAAATAATGTAGAGGGTGTAGCGTGGCGGAAGGGTTGTTTTTCGAGGAGAATACCGGCTCGATCGAGCTCTTCTCTCATCCGGAAGTTAACAAGTACCGGGCAAGATAGCTCGAAGCTCGAAAACGCCAATAAAAGTCACCCCCAACCCTTCCGGACGGGGTTTTGCGTTCTCGCGTGACCCACGGAATTCAGGTACTCATTTAAGTTTCGTTTACGTTACGTGCAGGATGCAGGTTGCACCCTCTCGTTTTCCCTGCGCTTGTGCATCATGGACGCACGCGAGCCAAGATGAGCGCCGACCTTCCAGCTCGATAAATTAGTTGGCTGGATACTACCGGTCATCACGGCAGGTGCTTTTACCTAGAAGGTTTGCTCTCTGCATTGGGTTCGGTCGGTTGATTGCTGCATCTGGGCTCGGCCTGCGAAATCCAGCCAGGTAGAAACATATTTTTCACCTCTTCGCCCCAGTTGCTCAGAGTTCGACCATGCACATTTATAGGTTTCCGAAAATTCAGCGGACCTGTATCAAAATTCTATTCAACCTTTCGCCGACATACCCACTTCTTCATAACGGTCTTTCGAATTTTTATTTCTATTGCTAACAGGTTAATCTAAATTAGCAATTTCATAGTAAATTAGTTAACTACACATTAAATCTCTAACCTATATGTTAGCGTAAATATTCTCCTGAAAATATTATTTTAATAAGGCAACCGCTGCACTTCCCTAAAGAAGTGTAATTTTCTTAAAGTTTAGATGTTCCTTGAATTCTTTCAGTCAGTGATCACGGGCGTTCCACCGTCATTTAGCTGATTAATTATGTATTCGCGGACTAAGGAGGTTACGAAGCGAGAAGCTGGCGGGTTCATTTTCAATTAAGAAGGGGATTCACCGAGGATTTTAATATCATTTTAATACCGTAGCGGCGATCGTTCGGTCCTCATAATTTTCCCCAGGGTCGTCCCGGGAACGAGGCAGATGCATTCGTCCGAGAATTTATACAGTCCCCCGGAATTTTACGAGGTTTTCTTCTTCCAATTTTCAGCCAACGAACGAGCACAAACCTCTGCCGAGTTTATCGGTGTTTATTAAAAAAACGAATCACTTCGTAAAGTTCATTGTTTCAGCTTCGGTGAGAGAATCGGCGATCAATCGCGCAGGCTTTAAGTTTATGCAACGATCCTTGTTTCTCTGCGGTCACTTTACATTGTCCTTTGGCCGTCTGCGAAACCGAATGGCAGGGAATAGTAATATCGTCCATCCAATATACTTCGACATCTATTAAATAAATCTCTCTCTCCGCGCCTCTTGGTTCGCGTCCTTGCTCCGCTGTTTTTACTATCGCGTTCTTGCGCTTCACTTTAAACCGCCTTATTTACGAAACACACAAACTTACGAGATTACATTGCCAGCCCGCAGAGAACCCGCGTATGAAACTAACGAGTTCAGTCGGGACGCGCTCTCTCCAAAAGAGGAACACCGAGCGAAGAAAATGTCGCTTGAATAAATAGGGATGGATTTTGAGCAGCTCCTCGGACGAATGAAAGAGAATTTTTCAGCGTACAATTAAGACGAATTGTGATCAGTGAACTCATTACGGTTATGAAATTTTTAAATACGAGACTGCAAAGATTTTTAAATATAAGAAAACTGCAAAAACTGAAAATTTTTTAAATTAAGTCTGCTGGACCCACACAATAACTCCAATGAAGATGAGATTATACAATTTAAGCTTGTTGGGTTCACAAAACGTTCTTAGAACCTCCAATGACAGGACTAAACTCCCATAAGGGGTAATTCAGTGGTGCAAGGGGATGAAAAGCGTGTTAGGGGTGAAATAGGGGATGCAGGACTGCGCGAGTGCCAAATGCAACGAACACTATGATTCATTCCTGCCTCCACGACTCCAATTTCTGGATCGCATAGTAGCCGAGTCACTTTACCGAGGTTTTAGCACGCGGAATAAAGAAAAGAAGTGGAGAAGTCGCGCAAACGTGGAAGATTGAGCTTGCAGCAACGACAGGCAGTAAACCAACGGGATATCGTTCGGAGCGGAATCGTGATAGAGCTGTAAAAAAGCGAAACAGCCGCCTGGATCGAGTTTATTGGACCCGGTCACACGTCAGACCATCCCCGGACCTAATCGTGGAAAAGGGTCGATTTTAAGTTCGATGGGCGCGCGATTGTTGACAATAAAGGTCCATAGACAGTGTACAGATTTAATTAACCCTTGTGTAGCCAACCCGGTACCCATTTACTGCATTTCTTTGAATAATTTGTTAATGTTCCTCTAAAACTATTATAAAATTTCTCTGAATATATTTAGTTATAGTTAGACTGCGGATCTTTATGAAGAAATTAACTGGTTGAAATATACAATAGTGAAGAATATGAAAAATCCAAGAATATCGAATGTTGCTCTCACCGTAAAAAGGCTATTAAGGGGAGAAATTAATTTTTATTTAGCTACTGGTTCCCACAATCGATGCACAATATTTTTATTTCTGCAAGGTCCGCAGTCTAGTTATAGTCTTAAAGTGAGAATTTATGGAAATATCCTTACATTTTCCTTATAATTTCAAAATATTTATTTTCGAAATTTAGCCCCGGTCTTAGAAAATAAAATTGGCCTGGAGCTCGGTTGATCGCTACGTCTTCCTCCTATCCAGTTTCCCGTGAAACTTGCAACGTTCTAACGAGTTCCTGCCGATATATAGTTGGCCCAAGTACTTACAATTAGTAGACATAGTTGCAGCGCCGGCCCATTACCCGAAACGCGCGCATACAGCGAGCCCCTAATGAAATTAAATGTAATTGGATCAGCTGCAGCCTAATTCCGATACTCTGCGAGTAACGTATTAATTATAACTTTCTAACTGATAATTCGATATTAATTCATCGAAGGTCCCCCCCGTCTTTTGTTCGAGTTCTATTCCGCGGACACGGTAACCCAGTTTCATCGATCTTCTTTCAGAAGACTTCTAATTGAGTTCTCGTTTCGAACGAGCGGGTATCTCTGTCGCACACACACGACTATAGTTACTCAACTTGTTCAACAAAAAATGCGTCACACTGTGTAAACCTCCGCCATCGAGATCGATTTTTTGTTAATTTAAAACTACGATGCAGGATGATCTAGCTCTCTAAAGAGAACATTTTAAACATTTCAAGACAGTTTCCCCGATCGAAGTGTTGCCAAGAGGAACACGGGGAATATGCGATCGAGGAAATCGCGTGATCAGCGAGAGACATGCGATCATGCTCGTTGACGACCCCCAACGTGGATGATCCTCGGTAAGGGAGGCAGATGGGGTGGGACAAACAAGGAAATCACGGATAATTGATAAGGTTTTCATACGGTGTCCGTCGAATAATCGAGCAGGCCGAGAAAGAGTAAAGTAATCGCGAACACGCGTTGCTTTCCATTCTTGCGGCTCCGTTCGGGCGACCATAAATTCTGCGTCGGCTCTCTCGGTCCGCGGATCATGTCTTGTTCGTCTGATGGTATATTAAGCCTGGATCGAACTTGCTCATCAAACAAGCCCGTGTTTCCTATAAAGAATGCAACGGCGGCATCGTTAAAACTTCATACGGGCGCAGGAAAGAAAATAACGAACGCGTCTCGTGACGAAACTTTTCGTCTCGGCCCGAGATTCTATCAATAATGTAGACCCAGTACAAGTCCTCATTTCCGTCGTGACCAGAACACTGGTAAGAAATGCTTTGGCCATCAACCGCGGGTACCTTGCGACTTTTAACCATTTTCTGGAAATACTTCTGGAAATTGCTGAGACAACCAAGTACATAATCCAATTTGTATCCATAATACAACTTCTACAAAATTTGTTTACGTATGCTACGTATCGTCCACTGATACAAATTCGAAACTAATAAAGTAAATATTTATCATAGTTTTGTGAAACCGAAAAATCCAAATAATCGTCAAATATTCAAATATTAAACAGTCATTACTACAACACAAATTACTACTATACTGTTTGAAATGTCACTAATTAATTGTTGTTAATAAAACATAAAATCCTAATAATCTGTAAAGATCGTGTCAGATTGACTTTAATTCCAGAAGCAGGTAAGTACCGCGTGATGCAGGGGCGGCGCGCGTACCCGTTCTTCGGGGTTCCTTTTCAATAAGCACGATCATTAAGAGGTTAATCCCTTCGTCGCCCTTATCATCTCAATTGCCAGCGCCTTGTCGTCACGCTTCATGATTTAGACACAGAACGCCATTGTCCTCCCCCGTGCATGACGTAATCGTTATCTTTTAAGAACGAAAGGGTTCAGGGTCGTGATTATGCCTGGCGGGGGCGACGCTGATAGATCGTGTGTCCCAGGGGTGTAAAACACTCTCCCTCGAGAGGGGCGCAAGTGGCTTCAACGGGTGAACAAGCATGATGCTGGGATCGGGCCTAAAGCGACTATCTAGATCCGCCATCCCTTTAATTACAACATCCGCAGAAAAATCCGCAGCCGTTGTTACCGTGTACACGATATAACAAATCAAATTGAGGCTGTTTCCCGATGCAAAAATCTCACGAGATTTAAACATTCAAAAATCACCGTTCGTCAGATCGATCTCTGCTAATTACCGAGGCTCCGACCAAACGGGATGAACGACCGCGGTATTTACAAATAAATTCGTAATTCGATGAATATCCCTATGATTGTATTCCGCGTTTAATTTACGGCCGACCCAACGGGAAAATATATCGGGGAGAGGCGAGAGATATATTCTAGCGGGGAGAGGCCGATCCCAAGCTCGTACCACTGCCAATAACTCCGGACAGTTTTCGTCTACGATATTATTTCACTGTATTTACGTCATCCAATTTCCCCCCGGTTCTAAACCCTGTTATACCGCTGACGATATAATGCCGGATTAATATACAAATTGCGGAGGAGGCAGGAATGCTCCTGTCACTGGCAGAGGTGAGGGCGGAGGCCGCTGTGGGAGGTAGAGGAGGATGCAATTGAGAAAATTGCTGGGATATCGGTTTCACCCTCGTATCACTCGGGGATGCTGGATGCGAAATGCAGGGTAACTGAGGAATCTTCCGGTCTAACGCCGGCTGACGCAGCTGCTTGCCTCCGAAATACGATAATGCCTCGTTTAATATAAAAACTGCAGGACCAGAATGTATTTAGGTGAGTCCAGATATCGTTGGTTCGGATAATAGAAGCTCTACCTAATCGTGAATTAAACGAAGAACTGAGCATCGAATTGTGTCATGTTTGGACTCGTTTTAATCGGGAAAATATCACTAGTATGTTGGTAAATGTTTCATACAAAACTGAGTAAAAATAGAAAAAGTTTGTCATTAGCATTCTGCATCTTTCTGAAAGCGTTTCTTCTCGACACGCCATCGAACGGTGCAATATGCGTTAAAATCGATTTAAGGGCACATTTTACGACCCCATCCTACCATACGTTTTCCCGCGGATCTGTCGACTGGGAAATTCTACAACCAAATTCTACGTCGAAACCGTCATACCTTGGGAGTAAACGATTTTCGCTATAATTTTCGGGTAGACGATATTACAGCTGACGCGAGCAAAATATGGTCTTCAATTTGAAAGGGTGGGTTTGTGATCTATTGGTATCCACGTCTTGATTATATGAAAAAGAAAGTTGTTTCTTGCTTTAATAATCTTAATAGATTGGAAATAGTGAAATGAATATTAATGAAAGAGCGAATTACAGTATCGATTTACCGATCAGCAGGTATCAAATGCTAAAGTGTGCCAGCTACTTCAAGCCACCGTACAGATTCCCCTCGAAACTACCCTCTGGTTCACTATCAACGTTATTCCATCGGAAAAGTTCCGCAATTCGCGGAATTTATCGTTGTCCCAGCCATTCGCAGCTGACTTTCAAATTTACTAGTGTAATCGGCCACTGTAAATGGTCCCCCAAAAGGTGTTTCGTCTCAATTTCATTTGAATATCGATCTTCCTCGACGAAGATATCTAGGGTAACATATAACACGCCGTTACAATTCAACCTCCGAATCTACCTCGTTTCGTCCCCTCGTCCATTAACAAAATTAGTAGAGCATTAATCAGTTCCGCCCGAACAAAGATCCATCGAATCAGCTATTCAACCCTCTACAATATCTGCACGTGTTTGCGTAAAAATTTTTATATGTAGCGCGTAAGGTCTTGAGGACACTACAGAATTTTTTAATTTGATTATCTGTGACTAGAATACTTCCTAGAATTAAAGAAACATCTATCCCCAACTGTGGGAGAAAAAATTGAAAACGATTCTTAACAGTAGAACAATTCTACAATAACAAATCTACAACATACCAAATTACGGGGGGGGGGGGCGTGTTTCCGGCGTGAACGACGTCGGAAGATCGGGTCGAGCGAGTTCGAAGCGAGTCGGAAGCGTCGGAGAGCCATGGCCCAATTCCGGGCGAACAATTTGATAGTGTAATTAACTGGTCCTCGAAATATCCTGCTTGCGAATCAGTATGATGCTCGCGAAACAACGGGAATCACGGGCCGATGCGTTTGTGATTTACAAGCGAGTTAAACGGCCGATTAACGGCCGCGCGAACCGACCGCGTAGGATGATGCGCTAACAACGACGCGAAAGCGATTGGAGTAGCCGGCTTCGGATTCGAACGAGCGGAATCGAAATCACGAGTCAATAAAACACCGGCGAGGATCCCCTTGGTCAAGAGCATCGAATTCATCGGCGAGGTTGTCAAAGGAAGGGTTCTCTCCTAGTGTCGGTTATTTCCGTGGGCTCCGTATCAAGGGGTTGCACGCCGACGCACAAATCAACCGAATTTCGACTGGACGAGGCTTAAGAAACAAAGGAACTTTCAATTAATCCTGTACAATGTCATTGGCGGTCGATTAACGCTAATTATCTCTCGCCCATTTCGCCGGTAGTGCGCCACCTGCGACTACATAGCGCCAATCGTGATTAGAGTCGATCCGAGAAAACGTAAACTTGGACCTACAATGATCGCTAGTAACTAGGACGATTGTACATGGAACTGAAATTTTTGGAGCTGAAGGTCACTTCAAGGTCAGGTGATTATGTCCGATGCAATAGGAATGATGACCTTGAAATCTGGAAAAGATATTCTTGTCAGGTACAACCGTGCTCATGCTAATAACCGAGTGTCCTGCCCCTAAACGCCATAAAACCCGCACAATGGGTTCGCCATCCTCTAAGGGCCACGTCTCAGCGGTCCGTGGAGCCCTCCGACCATGAAAATTCCTTTCCCTACCGCTAAAGATCAATCCATAGGTCGGCATTACGAAGAGACTCGACGCGGAAAGCCGCGTTCCAGTGGAATTATCGTCGGTCGAATCGCTAATTGGATAGCCAGGAATGGCTGGAGAGGACTCTCGATTTGCGGGCTTACTTTCGGGAGGGTCGTTCAACGAGAACGCAGCCGCCAGGCCGGGGTAGGGTATGCGGAAGAGGAATGGTGCCGAAGGACAGTCGGTGGAACACGATTAAGGCCTCCCAAAACCCAATCCCCATCGACGGGAAAATATTTTCCCTGGCCCGGTCGGTAAACACGTCGACGCTCTCGTGTCGACGAAGATTGGCCCCGGCTAACTTTCGGAGGAACGGCGGAGTCCAAAGTGAATCAATGGTGGTTGATTGGCCACGTCGCCGTGCCACGGGTCCCGGGCCTCGGCCAATTACACGGCCCGTCCTATAACTACAGGCCACAATGACACCCCGTGATTTCGCGACCCCCTAACTCGACAGGGTATATGCAACCTTCACTTTTCCACTCGTCGGCTCGCCGCGCTGGACCTTCGGATCCGCGATCCCGATCGCCCAATCACGACCAAAGTAATCTCCGTGTTTGACCAGCAAACTGCTCTTTCGCCACATTTATTAACATTTTTTGTGACAGAAAAAATGTTCCAGATTTTTTATTTTGGGAATCGAATACAAATTATTAGTATACTTCCATTCCACCTAAAAGCTTGTTAACAATTAATCAGTTCTTCAAATCAATCCTCTGTGATACCTGCACGAGTGTTTGAATAAAAAGTTTTCATAAATGTTAAAGTTTGAAAGCTTATTATTAATTTCCTAAGACATGATTGCCAGCATAATTTATTTCCAGCACAGCGAGTCGTCAAAATCCAGTGCACAATTGGGAAACTTGTGATCTGTATAAGAATATAAACCCGGGATCCAGAAACTAAATGAATTACGAATCACGGATAATTCCAGGTGGAGATCAATATTCAATTGCGGATTTAAGGACGAAGAAGCGCCACTTGGCATTACCAGTGCCATTTATAGCGCCCATCGAGACGCGAATGCAATATGCATCGGCTCCGAGTTTGCACTGTCTCCCTTATGACAACAATGGCTCTCCCACCGAAGAATTCGATACAGCCGTATCTTTCATCGAATTAAAGTTCGTTGCTATCATTGAATTTGTGAGGATTCCAGCTCGATCTTGGACTCTGTCTCGTAGGGATTCATAATTTGCTCGCGTCAGATCCCCTGACGTTTCTAAATACTTGCGAGAAAATCTATATCTTTCGTTTCTTGCAATAAAATTGCGGATTATTTCACGGGAGAGAGAACGAGAGAGATAGATGGTTTCTCCTGTAATTCCATAATCCGTTTTAGAAACAACAATGGCGACACGGAGTTCCAGATTCCAGTACGTTCGTCACTCTCGGGGAAACTAATTTTGCATACGTTACCATTGTGCTTGCACACGTGTGCTTGTACATGTGCATACAGAGTGCATGGTTCCGGTGAAACTCTACCTTAACGCTCATCATCATGCGCCGCGAGGTAATAGATAGCCGCTCGTTTTGCGGTAACCCGTTAAAGTCCGCACGATAATCAAATCACTGCTTTGTTTTGCATCGAATAAAATAGAAGCAACACGGTCCCGCGTCGCTGTATAGACGCTCAACAAACCGCCGGAATTGAAAACGCTGCCATTAACGGGCTGGATTCATTTTGGCCCGGCAAATTAAATCACAATCACTCCCGTTCACCATTCGGTACATTCGCCAGCATAATTTATATTACACTTTTAAGAGAGAATTTAATCAAATTTCACTTAAAAAACCGCATAATCTCGTTTGACGAGGAGCAAAGCACCGGGAAGTCTGCCATTCGTCATTCGGACATACTCTTTTGGAATTGGGGAGGAATTGCAATTTTTCGCCAGCATTACACAAATTTTAAGAGAGAATTTAATAAAATTTCACTTTAGAAAACTATGTATGTCTCCCACGATCTACAACTGAGAAATCCGAGTCTAATCACACCACTTTGGAGGACCAAAAAGAATGGACCTCCCGGATAAACGAAGAGCATTTGTTGCGCCCTTTCCGCGAGCATAATCTCGTTTGACGAGGAGCAAAGCACCGGGAAGTCTGCGAGTCTACCGAAACTTCGCCTGTTCGTACAACTGCGCGCCGCAAATGTTTATTACCGGCAACTATTTCGTTCCCAACCCCGTTCGCTGAACTTTCCGCGATGATTACAAAAGTTACGGGGTCGTTCCCGCTGACAGGCCGATGCTGCACACACACACACTGCCGCAGTCGTAAGAATTGCAAAGGAGTTGTAACGTAAAACCGCGAAAAATTCTTTCGCCGTTACACAGGCTGGCCCTGCGCGCCGCGCCGGAAACCTTTCATTGCCGACAATTCAGACAATTCGTCGCTGACAGGTCGGATTTGCGACGAGCCCCGCTAATTCCTGGTGCTAACATACACTTCGATGATGTAATTGGATTTTACCATCGGCCCTTATCGCGTTACATTCGATCTCCCGTGTTTAAATTAAGAAAGCTACTAATTACCATTTTATCACCAGCCTGGTACACTCTTTGTATTATCGTTGCTCGCTCAGACTCGGGACAAGTAAATAAATTTGGCAGATCTTCTTTATATTAACTGCTAGACTGCGGATCTTTATGCAATTATGGCTTTTGAAAATTTTCAAAAAATGCTAGGATATAAAATATGACAGAATTTAGTACGATTATCATTTATTTCAGATCTACAAATGCTACTACCACGGAAAATGAGATTTCGTTTGATTCGAGTTTTTTAAAATTCGCCTACGAAAATTGCAAATTGCATAAACATCCGCAGTCTATTAACTGCATAGAGACTTTAGAAATACAAGGAGAAGTGCTGATTGCATGCCTGCCACAGAAATTAACCTTTAAATGGTACAGCTTTACTCAGATTGCGAAGTATCTGGACCTTCCTAAAATTTCAATTTTCTCAGACATCTTTAAGTATGTATTTTGAGACTAAATAACCCAAATGTTCTAAAGCTGGCAAAGGAAAGGTGTACAAAAATTTTGTTAGGGTTATGAGAGACCTCAATATTGTATTTGACGGTTCAAGAAGAAATGAATAATCACATCTATGTTGATTAAATTGTATCCTGAATATTATAAACCAAGGAGACGATGCAGACATAGAATATTGTAATTTGTTGAAGGTATCGGAAGGTAAGGTGTCGTTGATAAGCAACGTGTTTGTGAATTCGTGTCAGTTGCACAGTCAGATAATCACTTACTGAGTCGAATCACGTTCGCGTACAGGTGATAGAGTATCCATTGGCAGCAGAGGAGCACTTGTAGCGCGGCCGGTTTCAACGGCAGCATGACGATCGTTTCGCGAAAAGCTTCTCGATCCGTCTCAAAGACGGATGACCGTGTGATCCACGCATGGAGGATCCACGCACTGAAGTGGCCCACATATTAAACAGCAGTATATCGCATCGAGGTCCGAGGCTGCATAATATGTGGGACCATCGGGCGCGAGCAAGAGGGAAAAAGGAGGAAGAGCGCTGGAACGAGGAAGAGAGCAAGAGCAAAGAACCGAGCCACCCGTATGCACGCACACACGCGCGCGAGATTCCCCTACTCGCGCGAACGAATGAATGACGCCATTCGTTCAATTGCGACTAAGATCCGGATGTGTCGAATCTCGAGTGTTTATCGCGGCTTCGAGAAAACGCGGCAACCCCGACCCTCCTATGCACCATTTCACGTTATTTCGCTCTCGAAGATTACAGTCGGTCCCTTCAGCTACTTCAAGGAAGAGAGATAATCGAACGCCGAGAACCTTTGATCTTCGATCAAAGATTTTATGAATGCACGCTGGCCTGCATTTCCCATTTTAGAAAGTTTGGAGATTCAATTAAAGATATTATCGCGGATGGAGGGTGGGGGTACCTCAATCACCCAATTTTGCGGTCACACGCTCGTGATGCTCTAGACTCCATCATCATTTTCGTGTCCCGCTTGACGCTACCGATCACTCTGAATTTAGGCTTGTTAGCGAGAATCGAGTGTACCGTATACTTTGTTCCTGCTACTGGCTTTTAATATGATCCGAACAGAGTCGCCAGATGAGGGGAGGGGGCACGAATTAAGGGGAAGAAGTTACCTCTGCCAGTACCGGGCACATGTAGCGGAACCAGGGGACACAAGTCAATCGGGCGACTCTGGATCCGAAATTTATACGACGTACGATTGTTTTTTAGAAATCAATTCTCCGACTAACAACTATTTACGACCTGTCCAGTGCGGAAGACAGCCGCTAAAGAACAATGTACCAAAGTCCATAAAAATCGTTGAACCTCCACTATCGGATTTCAATGGAGCAGCTCATAAGAAATACGAATTTCCATAAAGATCCGCCGACAACGTAACGATATGAGAGACTTCAAGTGAAAAATTTCTCCTAAGTGAAAAATTATATAGATCGATACGGAGGGCCAGTGCAAGAAACACGCGATTAAACATCGGGAACGGAAAAAGAACGAGAGGAAAGAGAGAGAGAGAGAGAAAAACGAAAGTTCCCGTAGGGCGGAGAGCAAACATCGCGTGACTTGTCGTTGTAAGTTTATGTCGCGGTTACCATTTCTCTCTACGGGAACGCACTTTATGGAGGATATTATCGTTCTAATACCCCGCAGAGCCAGCTGCCAAGAGACTTCTGGAATCCTCGAGGATCTACTCTCTTTCTCTCTCGATCCTTCGGCCAAGAACAGCCACAAATTTCGCGTATTCCTCGGCCAAGACCCACGCAGATATAGAAACCGACCTGCTATGATCGTTTTTATTCCGACCCTAATACAGCGTGTTCTCTCGAAACAGAATCCTCTCTAGTTTATCGGCTGTTGCTACTTCGCGATCAGGATCATCATGCTACCTCGGGAAAATCGTACTTTGTAAAAGCACTCCTCTTAAATCGAACATGATATGTGCTTCCTTGGACTGAAGTCGATTGCTCTTCACACAGTTTTCAAATTCTTTATTTCTTTCATAATTCTTCATGGTTTAATAGATCTAACATTTATGTCAGACATAGTCATTTTTATGAATAGTTTCACAAATTTTTTCTCCAGCTGTGATGGGACCAGAAAAAAAATATATTTCTAACAGCCAACATTAATAGAGTACAACCAGAAAAATTTTCTAATTTTCTAATTTCATTTACGATCTTAATCTTTAGAATCGAAAATTTTTAAATTGGTAAGATCTTACTTTAAAAAAAATGTTAAGTTGCAGAAATATTTCTCGTGACATCACAGTTAAGAAAAAATGAAGTTATTCGTAAAAAGTTCTGGTTTAAACGAAACATCCACTGTTCTACAGTTTTTAATTCAAGAATATTTATTCCAATAAAAATTGGTGTAAATATGAAGAATTGGGGAATGAGAAAAATTAATGACTATAGTGATTAAAAAGATGAACAGCATCAAGACGGATCCAATTTTCTCCAGCTCTTATGGATTCCGTTAGTCGTAAATAATAATCCATAAAGATTGTATGGCGTGTGGCGCAGGATAATGGAAGATATTTCGCGAAAAACTGGATGGAACAATGATATCGCATTTTACCCGGTGCCCATGGCTCCATAATACATGCTCGGTAATAAGAGAAAGAAAATTACGATTTAATGCGTTCGGTACGGCAGGCACGAGTACGCAATTACTATGGAAACGCGAGTTCGAAACGTGATATTACCGGAAGACATTTCATGCCACACCGTACAGGTAATACTAGCCTTGCGGTCTCACCGCGGATCTACAGAAAAATCCTGATCCGAAGATTGATTAATCTTTATCCGCTTTTCAGCGGACTAAAATTAGGAATTCGCGATGCGAGACACATTCTTGTTTTCAAAATTACCAAAGACAATTCAAAGACAACAAACTTTTTGAAGTATGATTAAGCAATAATTTACAACAGCGCGAGAGAAAAATATTTTAGATTGTGCGATTCCATTTTGTATGATCTTTTTAGAATATTGCACGTACAAGTAATAGTGAAAGATTGTGTAGAACTGCAACTTGCAGTAGACGATGCAGTTGCAGTTTTAAATTCTCCATTGCAGTTTAAATACCGGGCATTATTAACACATCTTTCCGGTTCTAAGAGCTTCAAGTCATTGATTAAACCAATAATTTGACACGTACAGTTGTATTAGAGGTCAAGCATCACATCACACAATTACATATAGAAATTGAATTAGAGGCTGCATTGGATTAAAAACTCACCGAGTTATGATCACGTGGATCGGCAGGTGAATTGTGTATTCCAGGTGATGTCAGCGTTCACAACCGCGGAATAAGACACTGTGATACACAAATACACTGTCTGATGACCTCTTCAGTAAACCTGAAAAGCGACAGAAAATTAGAAAATCTTAAAAAAACAATTTCTATAAAAATGAGGATGATCAACTATTAATCTCAATTTAATTTCACATATTTTTGAACCTGCTTCCTCGAGATCAACGTTGATCTTAATTAATCGTTAATTAAAATAAAGTACTAGTACTCTGAATAATTTCCATATTTAAAAAAAAGATATCTGATATCACTGACACTGATTAGGCGATCGATGAACGATCCACGGAACCAGGTAAAAGGTGAATTGCTCCATATCGGTGTCATCCGCGTCTGCGTATATCCCTGGCTTATCAATAAATGATTTCGCCGGCTCCGTTAATCGTTACACAGTCTAGGGTCGTTGCACTAGAAACTTCAGTTCAAGAGAGAGAGAGAGAGGTGGAGAGAGAGAGAGACTCAGTTTTGTCTAGAATACTCGCCGGCTTGACCCTACTTTGCATCACGTGCCAAGCCGAGTGGGATCAGGTACCATTTATCCACTCGAACCGGTTGCGATGCTGTAATTCAAACCGTTTCGAGGGCTACCATTGTTGGCCAAGAGAGATATCAGTGTCGCTTTGACGTTAATGTAAATACTTCATGTTGTTCGGCGGGACAAAAATCAAGGAGAGAACAAAACCTGACCCAGACCTAATCGTATCGCAAGCACTGTGTAGGCTCTACATTTTCTTGCTATCCTCAATAACAACCAGAAAGGAATCAAGAACAACTAGAAATGTGTAATATTCGTTCATTCATAAGAAAAGTGACGCAAGTCAAAAAAAGGATATTGTACAGGCGCCAACTAAATAGTATATCAAAACTAGTGTATCTAGTATACATATTCTGGTATATTCTACTATGTTCAAATATATTCTAATATACTCTTATATGTACTCTTATATACTCTATTATATTATATACTAATATACTCTTGTATTTTCAAGTATATTTTAGTATATTCTTGTATATTCTAGTACATTCTACTATATTTTAATATATGCATACATATATTCACCAACTTAGAAATATAAAGTAATTTGTAGTTAGTTAGATATAAGGTTAATTGTCGTGTACATTAGTTATAAAGTACACGACAATTTATATATGTATATATATATATTCATTATCATATTTTTTTTAGAAATATATTTTGAGCTGTGTCACTTTTCTTATGAACGAACGATATTATCAGGCGAGATAATTTTATTCAGAAAGAATATTTGTTAATTAGAGGGTTGATATTATCATGGGTCGACACAACTCTAATCTAACTGATGATTTCATCGTTTAGTCGCGGTGATTTCATTTTTACGAACTCTATTTCTGTTCCGCGATAGGATACTGGGACAAGCGAAAAAATGATAGGAAAATATGACCGGAATAGATATACCGGCTCGGCTGTTCGCAGCGTCGTAATTCAAGCTGCAAGAGAGGATATCCATTGTCGGCGGAGAAAGATATCAGTGACAGTGAGTTTAGGTACTTAGTCGCGAGTCGCGTATCAAAAGGGGGAAGCCATTCGGAGGCCCAGCGATGGGTATTGTCCGTAAACGTGCCTTTTGTATTCCAATTGAACCTCGAATGGATCATCTGCGTAGCGGGAAAAGTACGTCGCATTCCGTGGATCCTTTTGTTTAATGGATACGGAGTATAGCGGGGGGGAGGGGAAGAAAGGATCCACTCGGTGTCCCTGACGAATGCAAAATGTGTCCTGGACCTTTGAATGCCGGGATAGCAACCCCGAACGCATCGAATTGCTTGACAAAGGGTTTACCCCTAAGAAAATGCTTTTACAATATTTCGAATTCACAGTGAATCCATGAGTTTCAAAAATTGTGAGAGTACACAAAATATTTTAATAATTTTAAAAGCTTAGCACAGCATTCGCTGAATTCAACGCGTTTCAAAATGTTAAAAATCATTGTAGATAATAAAAGAATACAAAATATTCCGAGCTTTGAGGATCAGAAGAATTTATATCAACGAAATATAAAATGTTTTATGAAGTTCACTTAAAGGAATACAAAATGTTCCGAGTTTCGTCAAAATACTCGAAGCCGTCGAATGCAAGAAAAATCTGTAGCGCAACGAATGCGTTTCTTAAATATAAAAAGAATTAGTCCGTACGCCGAACGAATACGAAATATACCGAGACCCCAGATGTTCGCTTTGTAAGCCGAATGCAAAGCGCACTGAGATTTTAAATGCAATAAGGGTGCGTCTGGATTTCAGAATGCAAGAATCGTATCAAGATAGTTTAATATATTCAGTCGGCGGAGAGGGATATCAATGCGACAGAAGTAGAGCTCGCAAAAAAAAACTCCAGGAACCAACGATATTAGAATCTCCAGGGGAACTTAATATGTACTCCGGTGGCCGTAGAGATGAGTCTACTCCGGTAGAACGTATAAAAATACACATGATACGAAATCTCGCGTTTTCAGGCCGCGCATTCTGACCTCTCTAAATATAAATCCTCATCGATAAAGTTAAATCTCAGCCGGGCTAAATTAATTTCGACCAACAACGAGCTTTCCGAAAAGAATGACACAAGCATCTTCCACCTACGTGGCCGCGGGTTATTAAAAAATTGCTCGACTCCTAGAAAGAAACGCGGCTCCGGTGTAAATTTAGACGAATATTTTCGGCCGCGTGCCTTTCCGAGGGAAACAAATGCATAAGATAATAATCCCGTTTTATGAAGAACATTAATATCGACGTTACATAAATACAAAACCTGGAAAGAGCAGGAAACGTCGTTCAAAAGAATTTGCGCATGACTTCTTTTACTTATAACTTCTACAATTCCAAGTATTTTCACTTCAACAAATTTTCTATCATATTCTTCACGGCAATTTCCAAACGAACAACTTTCGGAACAACGTAATTCAGATTGTTCGATAGCTGGGGGGTATAACCAAAAAGAGGATTATGATTCTACATAAAAAAGGCTTTGATTTCGAGAAAATCCACTATGTTCGCGTGCTTAGCATTTCTAAGTAGAATCAGTAGGTCTGGCGATGTGTCGGGCGATTCCTATTCCATAGCACGCGAATATTCAAACTCAATTTTCTGGAAAACGAAATCTCCTATGAAAAATTTTTGATCTATGGGGTTGGCAAGAAAGTAATTTCGGTATTTTAAGGTGAAATAAAACCGAATTTCTTTATTCAAACGACGAACTTTATCAATAAAATATTTTCTTATTTATCCTTTTTTGCAAAAGATCATCGAACAAAAGGGAAAATATCTTATTCATTAATGTTCATTGCTTGAATAAAAAAATTGGGTTCTATTTCACATTAAAATACCGAAATTACTTTCTTTCCAATTCAATACACACATTTCCGACTTATTTTTTAATATAAAATCGTCTCCTTCTGTACCACTAGTTTTAAAGGAGAGTGGAATATGATTGCCAGGCGACGGAAGGAATAGGCTCCGGTTCGTTATAACGTGTAATAATAAAGTGCGATAACGGCGTGGCGCGAATGTGTTTAGGAATCAGGATCGGGGAATGAACGAAGTGAGAAATTAAGCATTACGGGAAATGGGGTCCACCGACGCGCAGCACGCTCTCTCGCGATAATAAAATTAGTCGGTTCATAACCGTTCGATGCTTCCTTATCTTTAACGCGTAACCTTCCCTTTGTGTTTCCCGTTGCAACGTCGATATGGGTTGTGCTCACGTAACGCGCACACTTTTGCGGCCCGTAATGCACCTTTTTCTGTCACGGCACACGAGCGTAGATTAGATTTAACCTCCTCGTTGTCTTTTCCTTGGAACGAGGTCGCCGAGGAAAACCGCGCCTCGCTCGTTTGCAAACAAACACGAAACAATTTAGACACTCCTTCAACGTTATATATATATACTAACAAACTCCTTCGTTATTCGAAACGACAACGGAGAATTAATGCGGCAATTACTGTGCTCGTTGTCAGCGTTTGCTCCCAAAAATATTATCACAACGTTCAAATAAATGAAACTCTGCCGGAGGTAGCGCTCCGAATATTTTAATTCCATTTGTTCTTGAACGCGAAGTCGTTTAAACATATTTTACCTAACCGAATCTAGAATACCGTCAATCAAGTTTCTATTTTTATAGATCGTTTTACAAGAATCAAATTATTCCGACAGCTGAAAGATTCCTCATGAGAAAATGAAGAAATTCATGAATGAATTTTATTATTCATGAATGAAGTACCTATACGAAGAAATGACTGAATGAAATTCTATAAATAAATCCTTGTTTGAAAATATGTTTAGCAAGAAAACAAGGCTGAACATTGTGTTCATATTTATTCTCTATGTTCTCTCCAGCAAGATGCGCGTAGGTGCACTTTGTCTGCAGAGCTGGATTCTTTCAGTCTCGATTATTCATCGGTGCTAAAAATCGGCTGGAAAAGACAAGCGTGGTTCTCGTGACTCTGGCAATTTTCCACTGATAATAGGGTGCCGTTAATATTAGGGTGCACCGAGGCTCGGAAAATGTTGCTTGTCTGCCCCGCGCGGCATGAAGCGTGTACCCATTCGTTCTATTTCGAGGATATTGATCGGCTTTCATGCCATATGAGAATATAAGGTTTCGAGGGAAAGTTAAATCGTTGCCTTACGCTCGACCTTAATATCTTTAACCATGATCACTATAAACTTTCTCAGGAATCTGCGTCCTCATCTCTCGCCTGCTCGTCCCGTTCCCGTGTGCAACCAGACGGGCTAGCTCTCTAGTCGTGACTATAACGCTCTCCTTCTTAGTAAACATTTACCACGGAATCGTGACGTTTCTATTAGGCTAGCGGCTTCGGCAGACCTTTGCGCATAAGTTGCATGTGCAGATCCCTATTGGTATTCCTAACAGCGGCTAGGTTTTCACTTCATCGTCGATAGAAAACTCTCGGACCGACAAATCAATCCATTCTTGGTTTCTAATTAATTTTTACGTGTTTGTTCCCTCTAATTGTGCAATTATTTGACTCACTTGAAAAAGGTGGAATGTATATCACTCCAATTAAGAAATAGTAGACGCCAAATGATGTGTTACAAATATGCAGACCGTGGAAACAAAATTTGCCAACACACGCAAAAATATAATTTTCATAATTAAACAGCGATCCGTCGGTTTTAATTACTTTTACTTCGAATATTCCATTTTCATCGCCCCAGCATTCGTCTCATTTAATTAATTTACAGAATTAATTATCCAAATGTTTTATCACGTGTCCTGATAATACTTTTCATTATTTCTGATTATTTGCATAACAACGATAACGTTCGTCGCGAAATTTGATTATTTAATCAATCGTTATGATTCAATGTAACGCGTTACCATTGACACCGCGCTGCTCGACAGTGGTTATTGTAGCCACCCTAACCTCTCGCGCCAAGTGTCAATAGTGCTTGTACTAACAGAACAGTCCATTACTACTTAAAGTGCAATTGTACTGATGCGTGAATGATAATAAAGACGGACAACGAAAACCAATAATATTTTCGGGCGAAATTGCACGGTGCAATTTTTGCATTGAAGACAAAAAAAATATCTTTTCAATGACAATATCTCTGATCCTGCGGACCTAATAATACAAATGGCGCCCATAGTGTCTCGTTACAGATTCTATCACTGACATTCTCAAAAATACCACCTTGTCAATTAGAATGTAACGTTCAATCATTGATAATGGGATTGCAGCTGAACAGTACACATTTTTTAATTCAACATACACACATACAACGTTCTCCAACATACATTCAATACACATTTAACATAGACTCGACGTGCAACCTCTAACATGGAAACAACTCCTAAAATTGGGGGTCCAACTTACAATTATCTAAAACATTTCTAATTTGACTGATAGATTATCTAAGAAGTCTCAATTATTTTGAAAACTTAATCTAGTTTTCAGAATTTCTAGTCCTCTCTGGCAATTAACATTATACCATGTTGAAAAATATACCCCCATCAATTTCTACAAATAAAAATTAGCAGTCGTCGACTCCGTAACCGTAATCCGCCACTTAATCGCAGTCTTTGATTCGTCCACGCCGAATTAGGTTATAGGTAGAACAATAGACCCTCGGAAAACCGTGTCGCGAGCAAGTCCACATCATGTCATTCAATGAAACAGTTTGTAAATAGATAGTAACGCAACTCTAGGAGCGACCTTCGACAGAGTGCAGCTGAATCCGAAAAATCAATTGAATATTTACCTTGTGGTGGTCCGCTGTTGGAAGATTCTCAGCGCACACCTGTTTAAATCCCCGTTACGTTTAATTATCCGTTCCTGCGCAACACGAACGCGCCTACACTGTCGATTCTACTTTTTAGGGAGATCTCCTGTGTCAAGGGGGCTGGTTCCACGAGGGACACAAAAGGGGGCACAGCGGATCCTCCGCTTTATTTACGAACTCCTACGACACTGTTGATCGCGGCGCGAAATCGGTCGCGATTCGAAACGCGCCACTTCGACATCGCACACGTTTTCACCGTTAAACGCCGCGGGGATGAAAAACAATCAGCTCTTGGAACAACAGTGCAGATGGGAAAATAGAGACAGGGGAAAAGAGGGGAGAGACAGATAGAGAGAAAGAGAGAGAAAGAACGAGGACAGAGGAGATGAACGACGACGATTCCAGAATTAATCCGAACGGCTCGCGACACTGACGGTTCGAGGTCGTCACGACGACTGGCGGATCCGTCGGCAGAGTGCGACACGACAGCCCTCGGCCGGGCCAACGCATGCGCACCACCAACGCCGTGCCCAACCCTGTTTTTCCCCGAAACCTCCCTTAAAATGCGATCACACTTTCCGCTTGACGTTTATCAAAGTGCATCGAATATTTTACATTTCTCCTTGATCTTACTACAGAACCGAACAACGACCATCCTTTGTGTTACACCAGGGACGTTAAGACTGCGAATATCTACTGCGGGAAATATTTATTCAACACTCTGTGTAATTAGCAATTCGTTGCGGATACGCCATATCCGGTGCACCATATACGTCACGTTCCCTAAGCTGTTTTCTTCACTTTACTGAATAAATGACGAATATTATATTGTTTGAGTTACATCTATTGTTTAGGGGAACGAGTGATTTGTTTTAGGTCACCCCCATTTTGGAAATAATTTTGATATATCGTTCTTATATCGTTCGTATATATCGTTCAACTCTTCTTTAGGAATTTCTTTTGACATGTGCTCTGCTAAAGACTGCAAATACTGCAAATTGTGGGAATTAAACAGTAACAGTCTTCCACCATCCAGAATTTCGTCAATTAAAATGGACAAATTACGAAACTGAATATTTGTATTTTATATTTCCTCCAAAAAATTCGAAACAACATCGAAAACTTCAGATGGTGCGGTTTTCGAGCTGTCGCCGGGTAAACAGTGAGAAATTCATCCCGATATCCGCGTTTCATCACTTCGTCGTTTTCCTGTCGGTTTCGAATTCATGAATTTCGGATTCGTCCACGGGAAGAAATTATCAAAATGTCACCGTGTTACATTCGCAACGAAAATCGACTGAAATGTCAGAGCGATCTAATTATTGAGGGAACTTCAATGGGTGGTACGTGAAACGTACACAATACTGTTTGTTTGTCAGTCAATCCCTCAAGCCTCTTGGGGACAATAGACATCGAAATGTCAGAACATTGTGGCAGAATACTCGCTGTTCGAGAAATTCGCGTGTAATACTTCACGAATAAAAAGTTTTCAATCGTAACAACGTTCGGATCTTGTAAAATATAATTCTTCCGCACGAGAGTTTATAATACTTATTCGTTGCGTGGTAAATGTTTAAAGGTATTAAAGTAGAACGGGATTCTATATTGAAAAGGGAGAATTTCAGCCGCGGGCGAGGGTTCGTATACGAAACTTCTAACAAAGGGCCCAAGTAATCCCTAAACAGCCCTAAAATAGCAATTTCTATTCCTGACTGTTTTCGGTCGTGGTTCGTCCCCCATTTTCAAAGAGAAAAATGTCTATACGTGGTGATATTACAGCATAATATACGTATACCGTATTTTAATACGAGATTCATGAATGTACATCGTTCATAGCCAAAGAGAAAGCACGAAATTCAGTGTTCGAGCTTACCAGGCTTCAATTACGACGCTGTCCACTTTAACATAAATTCTACCCCCTTTTCATACTCGCGACCGGTGTCGAGTAATTTACAGTTGCATATATCGGCATGGCATTCATTCGTAGAGCACGGTACATTGCGATGCAATAACAGAAGGGTCCTCCATCGTGGCAAGCAAACGCGACCTGATTACTCGATGAATAGAATTTCAGATACGGCCGATAGCTCGTAGGAGCATAATAATTTGTATCTCACGATGCTACAATAACCGTGTGAGAGAACGCGGTATCTATTTAAATTCCAATTGACTTTATATGGGCGACCGTAAAGCTGCGCGGAAATAATATTACTTTTCATGCATGTCGTAGACGTCGCGGGTGCCGACCGAGTCCTCCGCTGATTCAGATCGTGAAATTTTTAAAAAGAAAATGAACCGAATATTTTAAAAATATTTTTGCGAATAATTCGACGGACTCCGAAATTTTATTCGGGATTTATGAATAGAAATAAAAAAATCGGGATTGCTGCCAAAAAAAAAACACTTTATTCGTCTAAAAATATGTCATTCAGCTCAAGTTTCGGGAACTTTACTCTTTGTTCGATCCACTTCGCTACTTTAAGGAGCCTCTCCTCGTGAAAAGGGGGAGCCATAAGTTGCATGCACAAAGGTAGACCACTTTTAGAAAGTTTAATTGGCACATTGACTGCCGGTATTCCCGCCATATTAGCGGGCTGAGTACAATAATCTTGAATCAAACACTGGGTCTGATTATCCAATGAAATAAATTCGTCGTAATTCGGTGCCTCTGTTAAAGTGGTGGGGGTGAGTAAAAGATCTACATTATTACTCCACGCTGCGTCAAAATCCTTGGCGATCAGTCGTCTGATTTTCATTGCTTTTACATAATAGTCCTGGTAGTTCTGTTCCAACAGAAAGTAATTTCCTACTAGGATACGTTCTCTCACTACTCTACCGAAACCCTCTGTTCTCGTTTTTCTATAAAGTTCCTGCATGGATTCCCACTCATCTGCTCTATGACCATACTCCATGCCATCGTAACAAGCTAAATTGCTGGCAACATCACAACGATTCAAGACTGAATAACAAGCTATAGAGTAGCTTGTATGTGGCATTGATACCACAGAAACAGATGCTCCAGCTTCCTTCAAATACTGAGCTACTTCGTCCCAGCATTCTTGAACGTCAGGACTTATATTTTTGACCTTGTATTCTTTTGGTATTCCAATTCTAAGGTTACTGATGTCTATTGAATCTGGTAAATTCAACGGTACATATTCTTTTTGACTACAGGTTGAATCTGCTTCATCTGGACCAGCTATTGTGTTTAAAACCAGTACAACATCGTCAACATTTCTTGCTAGAATACCAGGTACATCCATAGAATTTACAAGGGGAATAAGTCCATATCGAGATAGCAAACCGTAAGTGGATTTCAGTCCAACAACACCACAGTAGGATGCTGGATTTCTAGTTGAACCACCAGTATCCGAACCTAATGCAGCATAACAGGTCCCAGTGGCAACAGCTACGGCGGAGCCACCACTACTTCCACCTATAATTTTTACAGCATTTACAAGGAATATGGGAGAATAAATTAATAAACTATACCTGCTATGTGCCGTGAATTCTGATCGCTACTTTGCTCTGTACACTTTTCTTGAGAAACACTGTTACGATAATACTTTGTTGATATATCTGATTTCCACAAGTTCTTAGTTGCCCCGTAATATGAATCAATGGTTCCCGAACCCATAGCAAATTCATCAAGATTGGTCTTGCCTATTAAAACTGCTCCAGAATCTTTCAAACGTTGATACACAGTTGCGTTGTATATAGGAACAAAATTTGAAAGCATCTTCGAGGCACATGTTGTTGCGTGACCACTTGTGCAGTAATTGTCTTTAACTGCAATTGGGATTCCATCCAGCCCGCCCAACAATCCATTTTTTCTCTGTCTAACATCTGATTCTTGTGCTTCTTTACTTGCTGTTTCACTAGTGACAGTGATATAAGCGTTTAACGGTTTAATAAGCTCTGTCAACTTGACAGTGGCTTTCGTAATGTCCGAAGGACGCAGATCACCAGCATTTATCTTCTGGCTAATCTCTTTTATTGGCGCAGCAAGTAATTTATTCATTTTTCTATCGACAACGCTAAAAGAAATACTACGTCTTCCTAACCTCCACGCGAAGTATAACCTCAATTGGTATCTGCATAAATTATGGAATATAATGTGCACTTACCGTAAAGTATAGTCTTCCAACTTCAATCTAAACACTCAATAATTAGAAAATCATAACTAAAAGCAGTAGATTATTATTTTTATTAATGTATCTATAATGTTTGCCGTCTTTTCCGTAAGACACAATGCAAATTCCGGCAGGAATCATTTGCAGCGTTTAAATTGTTTGTGGTTTGTACAATGCAATGCCACACAGTGGCAAAATGCTCAAGCTTGTAGTCAAAAGTGCTCGCTGGAGACTTAATAATACAGCGACATCTGACTCGAGAAGACTGAAACTTTGAATTTTAGAAATATCAAAGGATTATTATCAGACACCCCAGAAAACCCTGTAAAATATTCTTATATGTTAAACACATTTTCCTGTGCAGAAAGTGACAATAACAACACAAACTCTGCATTATTTTACCAACCCCCATCTCTTTTACTTTATTTTGATCGCAACATTTTTTAAAAATCAACGGTGTCGCTGTCTCTGATATTCATTGAATACGTTGTAGTTCTCCTAGAGGTCTCCCACAGTTAGAAGCGCACGGTTATCTATGCATGCTATAACCAACGCCACACGATTTCGCGTTGTATTGAAGAGGCGTTTTGAAGGAGTGAGTCACTTTCGATTTTCATAATCGTAGAAAATAATTGTGACTCGATAGACAATCGGTGGAAATTGTTGTAAAAGAAGAGGAACGCCAGTCAGTATAATTTTATAAACTCGAACACGCTTTCGTAATTCAAAAAAATGCCAGATACGTCGAGTATATCGCACTACCCATTGAAGGTAAATATTATCGGAATTGTTATATATATTATGATTTTCCAATTCTTTAACGTGATATTTTTCGCTGGATAAAAGTGATTTTCTGCGCAATTCCAAATGCCGTTCATTGCATGTTAACTACTCGTTATCCTCTTTATTTAACATTCGCGTTGCTTTTCCCCTGCACTTCCGCTCGCAGGTATTTAAATGAGATTAATTCGTAGAACAGATGTCTTGTAATCTCCCATAATTATATTTCGAAACGACATTTCATGCGACACTTTCAGCGCTGTATACATTTACGTTTGAAATAAAATACACTTATGTAAGGGTGGATGGCAATGAAACAATACCATAACTTGTTTGACGAGTTTCTCATATCATTGCGGCGGTTCACGTAATACCGCAATTTTCGTGAAATCAGGCCACCATATACCGACCTGATATTTTAAGACCATTCTTTACGAATCTATCGGATTTTTTCAGGTGATATTTGCAATACATTTAGTGCTAGTAACATGGTAAGAATAAGTTTTATATTTTAATACATGTCAATTATAAATATCATAATCGAGTTATAGTTTAGATTATCAACTCTCTGTTAAGTAGATTAACCAAATGATTTTTAGGAGTGTTCAGGGGTACTGGTGTCCAAGATCAGTAATGTTTTACAATTTTCTCTTCTTTATTTGTATATTATGGGCTATCCATCATATCGAGACAGACGAACCGCTGCAATTTGTAAGCTAGTAAATAATATAGTTTCTTATGTACTGTTTTATCCATGTGCGCATAATCGAATTGATTGTTTTAGGCGCTATTCATAAATGTACTTTCCATATTTTTTGATGTAATAACGTTAGCAATTTATTTTCCAACAACATGTAAGTCAGATTTTTAATGGATTCATGACTAACATATACCGTATGGTATTATATTGTTTTGATTAACCTCCTTACACAGAAGATGTGTCTATCTGATCACACAAACTTGTAGATGCATCAGAGAAGTTTAGCGCAGGGATTATGATTATAAATCTAATTGTGCGTGTCTTCACGAGCATATCAATTCTGAGAATAGGCCAAGCGAGAGGCGGATGTTTAGCAACAATGTTCTCGCAGAGTCCAGCAACGGGTCAGTAATACATTGGAGAGAGATCTGTGTTTTGTAGGCCTGCGTTGCCTGCGTTCAAACTTTTGCTTTAAGTAGGTGCATGAGATGTTTTTAAGTTTCTGTAGAATATGTTTTACTTTACTCTTATTGCATCTGCAATTGCCTTTGTATTGTCTCAAACTTAGCTTATTATTCTTGTAAGCAATATTTCTGGTATTTCTGTAATGTGAGCGTCGTATTGTTGTCTTACATATGTGATTTAGATAACAGAGGTACACGTCTATAATATCCATTTTATTATTTTAGGTTTCGGACGACAGGAGTATGAGGACATATCTCACCCGATCCCACAGAATTCGGACTTTGCTGGAGTATAAGGGCACGACATGAAATTTCAAAAAAATTGATGTCAAAACCGATATCAAACTCTCTGTTTTATCTGTGTTAGCAATAAGATACATAAGCACGCGTAATTGAGCAATACTCAGATCTATTTTCTACAACAAAAATTCCATGGATTGAAAGCCTTTCGAACAATAGTCTTTAGCTCTTTGCTAAAGGCAAACCGAATAGAGGTGATTACACAGAGACATTGCCTCCTTTCAGTAATGCAGAAATAACGTATTTACACATCAAAATGTGGCCTGCTGTATCAGCTTATACATTAACAATGACAGGAGATTGTAACACAATACTACGCAAAGAAATGTATTATTGTACCCCACTAATACATTTTATCTTAGTTGTATATTTCGTACGTTAAATTGACGAAGATTTATTATCGAAGATATATTGTTGTTTGTATTTGTAACTTGTGAATAAAACTGTTCACAACAATCGGTTTGCAGACTGCGTGCATTTATGTCGTCATCGGATTCGATATTCGCCTTACATTTACCTGTTAATTATATAAACCCGAATACGATAAGTTAATAGTTTGATAGACAATGTTGTAGATTGTTGATTTCCCTACGAAATTAATTCCTATTTGCTTCTCCTTTGTACCAGAAACGTAGGAAAAATTTTGTTCATCAAAATGACTACTTTAATGCAAAATAGATATTTGCTAGTGTGGTGAACATCTCTGTTCATGATCGAAACACTAAATTTAAAGTTTTGATGCCGTAAATACTACATGCGAGTAATTAAAAGTTATGTCCCTTAGCTGGAAGTGCGTTTGAATTTGCCGCGTACGAGCGGCAGCGCAAGTGACGGAGGCTAGATGGCGATGGCAGCGATCTATAAGAAGCGCGTCGGTGAGGCGGCTTGGTTCAGTAGTGTGCGTGACCGTTCTGGGAGGAGGGTGGCTCCGCGCGCGGCCGCACCGCGAAACCGTGCCCACTCTGCTCAACCACAGACGTCCACTCGTTTTCTCGTCTCGTGAAAACATGGCGGCCAGCGACGACGAGCCGATGCATCTCTACGAGGTCTTTCAGAACTGTTTCAATAAGATCGCCAACAAGCAGCCCGGTGAGTGTCGTCAGCCACGAAACAGTCCCTTTCCCGAGCCACGGCAACCGGAATCCCAGTGCTGTGCGTGCGCACCGTGTGAGAAAAATACACGGCCAGTCTCTTGTGTGTCTCTGGTGATCACTTGGCTACGATCAAGCATCGCGGGTTTAATATAGCGAACGCGTCGCTCTGGTGTGCTAACCTCTGTGGACAGATATCTCCCGCGAGGTTGAATGAATCGTCCGGGTGTAGTGGTGCGGTCGATCGAGCCCTCGATCGTCTCGAGGATCGCGCCGGACGAGAATCTCTCGGCCGACTCCGCTCTGCGTTCTGTGTTTTGGTTTGCTTGTCAGTGCTTTGGACAGTGCTGCCCCGTCGTAGTGAACTAACCCCCGGGGAGAGATCTGTTCATCCTCGTGTTCTACCTTGTCCCTTTACGTCGTTTCGCCCCTGGGTACTGTGAATTTTGTCCACGTTACCACGGGGCCACGGAAAGACGTAATCATAACCTAACCTATACACGGATTACACACACCAGAGACACACGGACACGCTATTCTCTCTCGGCACGGTGCTGTCATGTGCAACAGCGTCACTGTTGTGACATGTCCCCGCGATATGCCGTGACGACTGCGGTCCGCCCGAGAAAAAGCCTTTTCAAGGTTACTAGAGAGATTCTTCGCGAATACGCGTGCACGACTGCCTTCGGTTTCATGAATGCCAGCAGAAAAGAGACGCGTTAGTTGAAAGTTTGCCCACGGACTGGGCGTGCTCCGCGATCGCTCGTTCGTTCGTTCGCTCGCTCCTCGTACCACGTGTCTCTCTGGCGACGCCGCTGGAAGAAAGAGAGCAATCGTTAGAGGTTAATCGTTCGAACGTAATGCCACGAGACCATAAATCCGAGTCTTTTTCTCGGCGGACTGCCCCCGGGGGATATCGAGGGGAACGGACTGTCGTGCGTATTTTTTCCTTTTATTTTTTTTCTTTTCCATACACCTGCCCGATCCGGAGCGAGAGAGAACCTCGCTTCTCCATAGGGACAAAGAGAGAGAGACCCAGCGAAACGGCTCTCCACGATGCGCCGTAACTGCTGCGTGTTGTAAACAGAACTGGCTACGCTCTCGAGCAAAAATGTTTCGAATACTATCCTAATTTGTATGTTACATGCTGCAGCGACGTCGTTTTCATTTCTGTAACTCGAAGTATCGAATTATTTTTGTGCATTCCAATTTGAAGATGGAACCTACTTGTAGCGCGAATATTAGTACACAAGCGAGTACGTAGCTGCTAATCATTTTAATCAAATCTGCAGTCTATGTATCACGAAAAAATTCAAATTTATGAACACAATTTCACGTATAACATAGACTATTTATTATCGAGGATAGTATTTCAACTACTCGTTCATAGTTTATGCCGCGAAGTGGTTCTCATTTATTTCGCTGGTCTGTCCATGCTCGCGCCTCTCTCTTTCTTTTTCTAAGAGATTATCAATGCTTGTACACGCGCTTACCACCGTCGAAATATTTCTTATCTGTTAAAAAAAAACACCAATCTTATCGGACTGACATTGTTCAGCTTTGATTTATCGCCGATAACGATAAAAAATATGGCAGCGCTCTGCTCGCAACGAACTTCCAAATCGTTCGAAATGTTTATGCATACAATATCAGGCTGCGTCGGGAAGAAGACACATAATCGAATGGCTCGCGTGACGAACAGGATTCCGAGATCGTACTTGGTCAACCCCAGCTGTTTGTTTAGCTTGAGAGATGCTGTTTAGAAAACGGCAGAGGTGCTCAACTCGGGCCGAACGCCATCTTGGCGAGTTTCGAATTTTCGCGGGCCCTCGTCGCTCGAAGCTCGGCGTTGAATTGTTCGCGCGGGAAATTCAAACGGCATTTCTTCTCCGGAAGTTTATTCGTATAGTAACTCGTACAATAATTCGTATAAAATGTTTCTTACTACGACAATATAGTATAATGGACAGGCTAGTTACAAAAATTATTTTCGGTAAATTGTGTGCTTTGTTCGCAATTTAGTAATTTACTAATAATAGTTTATAATAACAGCAATACGCGCTGATCTTTTCTAATGTCAATAATTATATATGTATAAATATAAATAATTAAATGTAAAATTTTTGATGTCGTTAAGAGGTGAGAAATTGTGCCCGGAATGATTATTTGGATCTGAAAAGTAGCGGTACCAGATCGCCGTAATTTAAATGTAAAATTTGTCCCCGATGGAATGGAATTCCAGTTCCGGGAAATTGTAAGACTTACAATTCGACTAAATTGTATCGCATGATAAACCGTGTCGTAAATTAACGACGGAAGTGGGACTTCCACGTGCGAAATGTTTGATAGATTAATTGCACGGGAACGAGCCGCAATTTTATTATACGATGCACGCGCGCCGCTCGTGTTTAATCGGAGATTAGATACATACATGCACGCACACAGACGGGGGCGACTCGTTGTCGGGTTTTACGCGGTGTTTTCGAGTGTCGGATCAACGGCGATTTCGAAAATATATGTCCGCTTGTTTTGGGATCGATTTCTCGTCTTACTCATTTATATTCCGATGTTTGAGCGGCACGCGGTGTCGGGTTCGTTAAGCGTCAATTGTTCTGGCATGCCGGTCGTCAATTGCCAACAATCCGGTTAATTCTTCGCTCGTTTTGCCCGGTTAATTTTCAACGATTGCTACTTCGAGTGGAAACATTGTGTGCGATACTGGGTGTCCTGCGAACTCGCGAACCACTAGAACCGTGAGAAACGTGATCATGAGAAAAAATGAAAATACAAATTTTATGCACCGATTGTAAGAAGTGACGCTTGATAAATAATAAGACAATGATTCATTCACAGGAGCATCTGTTACTCCTAATTTTCAGTGAAACCATTGCTCGATTAATTTGAAATAATTGTTTAGCTTTGATAGTCGGCGTGCTCCGATAGGTTTGGGGATTGACACACTCTAAAATAGAAAGTTTAACACACTTGCAACTCGGGGATATTAAAGAGCAAACATGTTAAGAGATAAAACTAATACTGGTATCTTCTTTGCTACGTTGGTATCTTCCGAATGCAATCAAACTCCTTAATTCTTATTGACTCCAAGGCTTACGTATGCATCATTCCGTTCCATTTGCTTGAAATTAAGCTTTCGACTCACGCTCCGTAATTTATCATTCGGAAGACAATTCTGATTTTTCGTTTCTCGCAATTATGCATCGTTTCATTTCTCCCGGGCATCACAGTGCTCAAGTGAAAAAACAAATGTCTACTAACCTACGTTAGCAGTCGAAGGGTTAACACCGGAACGATTATAGATCGAGAGGATCGAACGATTTGGAAAGGGTCAGGGCTCGGTCCAAGTGCAAGGGTATCTAAAAATACGATCGAATCACGGCCGTGACGCTCCAGAAATATTTTCTTCTGATCAGGAGCGATCCGTTCGCGGCTCCAGCGTCCTCCGTATCGGGTCGAACGCGTTTCCTTTCGATCGAACTTTCGATTCCGTCGCCGGCAAAATGATCGGGAGTGGCGTGTAACGCGGCGAAAACAGGAGCGCGGATCTCGACGTCCGATCCGATCTAAAATTATCAGCCAGTGACTCACGAGTAAATCTACCTGAAGCGGAGTTTGTTTCAGGAAACGATAAAACGTTGAACGGCGTGCGTAATCACGCGCGCGCGCGATCGCGCGACAACCTAAGGGTAAATAATTCGCATTAATTATCCATCGTCTATCGAAATTGCACTGAGCGAGCTAAAGAGAATGGAAAAAGATTTATTGATCGATGCAAAATGTCCCATTAAAATTGCATCGGGCACGCGCCCTTTTACTAGACACCCGTTCAATTTTTCCAACAAGGGAATTTTGTTTTCATGCAAGTGTGTTGGGCTCGAAGGCCTAGGGTCTAGAGGATAGCAGTGACGAAGAATCGAAAAGAGATTTCGATTTCTTTAGGTAAACGACAGCGATGAGTAAGCTCGGCTGGCAAGCAATTCGTAGAGATTACCTTCTCGATCCGATCTGACCCCAGGAACGCCATTTCTGAAACTCTCTCGTTCCCCGGAGCGAGAGTTTCAGCGAACAACCATAAACGAGCTCCAGACACAACACTCGTGACTTAGCTCCGTTTCTTTCCTTCTCCCACGATTCTCTTATCCCATAAGACGGTCTTTGTCCTTCTCTTTTTCTCTCCCCTCTTTGACTTGTCTCTTTTTATTCTCTTCCCCTCTTGGATTCTCTCTCTCTCTTTCTCTCCCTCTCACTCTTCTTTCATCTTTCTTGTACTTTCTCTGGCTCTGTCTCGCTTTCCGGAGAATTATCGAGGGAGTGTCACCGTGATGCACCTGCCTCTTGCTCTCTCTCTCTTTCTCTCCTCTTTTTTCCTCACTCCCACTATATCCTTCTTTTCCTGCCGCCCTCTCCTTCACTCTTTCTCACTCTCTCTCCCTCGTTACTTTCGGCTCGTCCCACTCCTTTGGTCGCACACGCGCCTCGCACACGACTTCGGAATCGCCATGGCTCGCGTATGGAAATTCGTTTTGCCGGTCTCGACTGATAGATGGGACCGGGTTTGTTATACGGGGGATGAAGTTTCTTCGAAATGATGTCGATGCGCGATTCTCCCGCGACTTGTACAGCATTCAATAACACTGTTGCGCGAAGATTATATTCTTCAATGTATTCTATAAGGGTAGTAAAAATAGAGTAAGGAAAAGCCGTAAGGAAAAGCGGGTTTATTAACGTATTTGGGCACACGGATAACCAAATTAACGACAGACGTGTTTGTCACGGGCGCTCGTTTCGATCTGCCTTCTTTCTGTAATTCGTTGGCGATCGTAATTTTACAATTCTTCTGTTATTTATGATTCTCTGTTTTTTATAAATTTACTTATATATACGATTGTCTATACTATAATAGCTACGTGGAGCATTGCCGTTTCATTTATGATGGAGTGTCCAGCGAATAGACTAGAAGCATCGATTTCATAATTACGACTTAATAATTGCTTTACACTGCTATCTCGCAGAGGTATGATTCATTGTTGTTGGTGAGCCTCTCATTTTATTTCAATACGTTTTAGATAACAATCGTAGCTTCTCTCGACTGTTCCAAATAGGTCAGTAGAACTACCTATGGAAATATAAACTTGAATCCAAAGCCCCGACATTCGAAACGACTTTGAAACGACTCTGCAACCCACGGCTTCTTCGAGAAGCGCCTGAAAAGTTGATCAATTGATTAGCAAGTGGTTTTAGAGCCGCATAGATCTGTTCGATTGTTTGCACCGCGTCTCCCGGAAGCAGTGTTCGAGAGAATCCCCTGGGTAAACGGTTTCCCGTGGGCAGCGTCGGCGACTTTTCGGTTCTCTCCTTAGGAAAGGCCAAGTCCAAAGTGCGTGGCACACGCACGACGACGCACACTCGCGAGGGATGAGCATAATCTACATTTACAGGAGGGGCCCGATGAGCATCTGCTTCTGCACCCCTCTCGGCCTCGACCCCTCATCCCCCTTGTGCCCTAGCCCCGAATCCCTTTCTCCTCTGACGAGCATCATCCTCCCACCGTGCACGCGTTCTCCCAATCATGATCGTTCCCTCCTCGTCCCTGCAATACAAACGCCTCGGCTTCAGTCCGGCTGTCTCTCTTCTCTGTTACTGTCTTCTCTCTCTCTCCCTTTTTCTACCGTGGCGGATCGGGAAACGCACGCGTTGCAACGCGTTGCACTGTTCGGTGTCGCGATAGGGGTCACGCGCGGCGATGATCGCCTCGTGTTATCTTCCCGTAGCCTTTATTATTCGCCGTATCGCCCGGCGAAAAATTCGTAATCGTTTCTCGGTCGAGTTTTCAATTCACCGCGATTTTTTCGATCGGAATCGTGCGGCTATTGCGTCGCGGGAACACAGCGAGAGCACACACGCGATCCGCTTTTTGCGATTCCGTCAGAGAGCATTGTCGGCGATGGTGGGCACATCGGTCCGTCGATTTCTTGCCTCCAGAGTCCCACCAGCAAAAATCCACCCGATAAAATGGTTAATGAGCAGGCTACCGAGCGGCAGCGTTCGATTTTGTGGTGGATTATGGAACACGCGTCCCCGCGCTCGTTCCCTTTTTCTTTTTATCTCGCTCTCTTTCTCATTCGCTTTGTCTCTCGCTCCTCGGCGCAGAGTGGGACGACGCTTGATACGGGAGTTGTAATTTTTTGCTCGGAGCCGCGTGTTCTCCGCAGTAAATCTTGTTGCGAGTCTGTGCTTACTTTTGTGGGGCGTTGTAGAGAGTTAAACGCTTTCAGGAGCGGCCTTCGGTGATGTTTTACTCAATATCGAATCGGTTCGACTGGGTAAGAACTGTGGACACAGTCTGGACGAAATTGGTCGTCTTGGAGGGCGAATCAATCTTTTGCGAGTTAATTGTCGGAGTTACCGATTGGTAAAATAACGTCGGTAATCCCAAAAGTCGGAATCTAGTATCCCCATCAATTTCAAAAATACTACCTCTCTTCTGAAAGACTCGCCTCCCAAAATTTAGTCACAGAAAATTGCTCCAACAGTCCAATCTTATTTCCCCAACAACATTAACCCTTTCATCGCAAATCATGATGTCTCAAGACTCATTCGTGTTTCACATAGAAATAAAAACTCGTCTGATGAATTCGGCTCGCCCGCGAATTTCCGGGCTCCGTGTGTAGGTTCGCTTTGGGAACTCTAGATCCAGTTGGTCGTCGAGTAAGGGGCTGAAAGGGGACGGTAGGGGGAGGGGGGAAGTTCGCGAAACGGGCTAGCGCATGGTGCGACTCGAATTCCTGACTAATGCAAGTCCCTCGTTACCGAACGCGGCCCGCCATTCGCCTCGCTCCCGTTATGGTCGATATGAATTTGCCACACCGTGAAACACCGTCGTCGCCGTCGTCGTCGTCGTCCTGAAACTCTCCTCTCCGGTTCCTTCCTCTCTCCGTTCTGCATCCCGACTATCGGTCTTCGTTTCTCTTTATCCTCTTGCTCTCCGAAGCGTTGTCTCCGGCGTCTTCCTCTTCGCGTACTCTCTCTCCGCGTCTCTTTCGCGGGTTCGAACTGGTCCCCGGTAAATTCGCGATGCTCCGCGGGGAAGAGCAAAAGTCCATTAGCCGGCGCGAGAACTGGGTTACTGAAAGGGGCTTGGACCGATAAAAAAGATTCTCGATGATTCTGCATCCGCCGCGATCATCCGAGCGGGCGACGCGATTTCAAGCTCCAGAAGGAACCTCCAGCCTACAGGATGATTCAGACTGGTATAGGGATTGGGAATTTTTTGGTTAGAGTAGGAGACGTGCTGGATCATCCTCATTTCGCGTGATGTCTCATTCCGTGATGAATCTTAAACGGAAGTTTCGCGTTTCGCAGTCGAACATTCAAGTCGGCTTTCCAGTCTGCAGGATGTTCCAAATTTGTACGGAGATCTAGGGATTTTTGGTTTGAATTGACAAACGTGGTGCTGGGCGTTGTGTAATGTAGAACAAAGAGTTTACAATATTAGAGTCTGAAATCTGAAAAATGATCAAGTGATCGCATCGAGTATTTTTGCGATATCCGATTGTTCTTTTGTACAGTGTACTCTTATGTCTGTTCGGTTGGGTTTTCTGTGTAGAATTTGAGGAAGCGTGCCTTATATTTTTACTGAAAATGTCCGTCGCACGAGAAGTAGGGTGCGGTATCAGGGGTTACAAGTATTCCCTGTTCAAGAATGTCTTCCCGTCCTCCGGAAAGACGAGCATCCATCGTCCTAGAGAGTCTCTTAGCAGTCTGACTGAAAGCACCACCCTACTAGGCACCATATCCTGGTATCCCCTTGGTCCATTGGCGCAGGCATCGCTGTTCTCAACTTCCCTTCTCCACACTCGATGCAAACTTTTACTGTCGCCTTTGATCTCCTCCATAATTCAATCGTTCATTCGTTTTTCTTTCAGTAGTCAAAAGCCGTCAGCTCTTCAGGATATTTCTACCATTAGGAACACAGACGATTATTACTGTCTGAACTGTCATTCTCCTTTCAATGCACTTTGATATTTTGATTCTTTGATTCTTCTAATCTGTCTATAGCATCAAATTGCACTTGCTCATTTTCGTCATAAATCCATTAAAAACGACAATAATGTCAAAATCAATTGTCTGGAAGTACATGAAAACATTCTGGAACATTCCTGAAAATCCTAAAAAAAAACCTGGTTCCATTAATTAGCTGTTAACCGATCGTGCGCCGTTGCGCCCTAAACGCAGGAACCACCTGCAACGATTGGAGCGTGTAGCCACCAGCGAGTACAATTTCTCGTGGTCTCCGAAAATAAATCTCCCTTTCCAAAAGGATCGAAAGAAACTCGTCTCGAGGCTGCGATGGTCGGTGCCGGTTCACAGAGACGAAAAGGTCGATCGCGGCCCGATAAGAACCGGCCAGGAAGAGTGATCGCTACCTACGAGAGCAACAAGCACCGGCGAATCCGCCGGAAAGCTGTTTCGGTGCACACATGCACGCGCACACAGGCGTGTGCATTCACGGTGGTGCGCGAAGTGCACGCAAAGTGCAAGAGAGCGCGCGCCGCTGCTGGTGGGTCTGGTGTGTTTGTGCCGACCTGCATCACGTTTGTAATAGACATCTGGCCAGATTTCGTGAACTGTCTGGGTCCGCGTGTACACACGGTGTAACACAACCAAATAAGCCTGTGTGTATAAGAAACACGCGCACGGGCGCTCGCTCGCGCACGTACACCGGGTCTCTCGAACAAATGTGCATTCGGCTCTCCTGGCGCCAGCCGAAAAGGGGGCTCTGATTTTTTGGCAGGTGCCACTGTCCTCGGTCAGCGTCACCTTCCGACGTTCAATGGCCCGCAAACCGAGCAAAAGGAATCTCCGAGGAATCTCGATTCTAATTGGACCCAGAGATCCCCCGGGTCACCGCCGATCGTCGAACTTCTGCCCTGTAATTTCGCTCTAACATAGATCCTCCGGCTTCTAGATTCTCGATCCTCCGCCGACGGCCCTCTATACTTTGCCGACGATCCGGCGAGTGGATTTTGACTCGAGTTTTTGGGAAAATTGCCATGGCCGCTGCTTTTTGTGGTCTGGGCCGAGATTGAAAGTGTCTACGGTGCTTTTAGTTTTGAGAATGCAATAGACCTGCGGATCTTTGCTGTTATCATGGTACAATATTTGTTTATCGCACCAAAATTCCCTGGGACATATATGTGTCAACAGAGTCGAAAGGATTAATCTGAATATCATTGATTCAGAAAGTGATCAGAAAAGATTCTTTGTGAGCCCGTTCCAATTTCGGAAACGAGGAGCTCGCCGCGTGAGAACGCGTGCGGCTGGAACGTGGAGGTGAAAATGGCGGCTGGCTCTCACCTGTTGAACGCATCCCCGAAGCGATCAGCAAGATTCGCTTCTCCTCCTGGTATCTTGGCTCTGCCAAGGTGGTCCTCCTGCTTCAGCGATGTGGTTCGCGTGAACCTGTGAATGAAAACGCGCGTTAACTCCGTGCAAAAGCGACCAGACAGAGGTAGAGAGCGAAAGGAAGAGAGAGAGAATGAGAGGTGAGGAGAGACGGAAGGCGGGAAATCGGAGCACGTGTACGCCACGTGCCACCGACAAGGCACGAGCTAGCGAGCGTGCGCACGCGCGCACTCGTACCCGTACTCGTTTGTACCCGTGCTAGTACCCGTGCACACCTTTGCGACCGTTTTTTCCCGGAGCGATTTTACGCGGCGCTCTCGCCCGTTTTCACCGGTCCCCAGAATCATCGTGGACCTGTTCGCTTTTACCCGGGCCTGATCCGCACGAATTTCTTGGGCCCCGATTGCAACACAACGATTTCTTCTGCGTCTGCGTTCCCATCGGCTAATTAAGGAAACACGGTTCATTCTGCGATACTTGATCGGGCCGTTCTGATTTACCTGGCTGAAATTGTTCGATCGAACTCGTCAAGTGTCTGTCATTTATTCGTATTTTCAATTTGGAAAATATTTGAAAGACTATATGAAAGAAAATATTGATACCAAAAATGAGAAAAAATTACCCAATATATTTTTGTGTCATAAATGCATAAAATCTCCTCGCCAGAAACCAGGTTAACATTATAGTCACCACTAATTGTCTCTAACTTTCCCGAAATATTGGAAATATTTTTCAAAATCTTCGTCCGCGAATTAATATCTATTACCAAGGATTTATCTTTATCTACTGTCTCCGCTCGAGAACCAGTAAAAACCACCAAGTCGAACCCATACGATCCGCAGCGGAGTTAGCAGTAGCCCTGGTCGATATACCTAAATTTCGAGAGTCTATCCCCGGTCTCTCCTCTTCGAGCGAGTTGGACAGCGTCCAAAGGAGACGAGCGAGGGAAGATACCCGGGACAGATAATCCATTTCAAGAACATTCCGGATCGTTCTCCGCAATCAGTCGAGCATTCGTCCGCTTTTCGATTGGTCCTCCGGGTCTCCGTGGCAAGAATTCGTCTCGTTAGCCTCGTGGAATCGATAGAGTCTTCACACTGAACCACGGTCAAGCGACTTCGTCTTTTATTCTATAATTATTAAAACCCTAAAGAAGCTATCGTGCGAAATGTTTGGCTTAATTTCATCATCTAAGTTATAACAAAATCGTACAAGATCTAAGTGAATTCTTTTTTGTGTGTTAATTCGACCTCTACATATACAGGGACGTACCTCTCTCAAACCGCGAATTAGAGAGTAGGTACAACTTGTGAATTGAACTTGTGAGTACAACAATTGTTGTATGTACCTATAACCATTTTAGTAAGTTTCTCCAAAATTCTCGACAGAATCGCCATACTTCAAAGTCTGAAGAGTACCATATCAGGATTAATCCGCGAGTCACGTTGAGAGCCACTGGATCCACCGCAGTCTGCGCCACTGTTCTCCGATGGGCCCCTTCTAGGGTAACACGAAGGGGGGCACTGACAGCGACAGCTGCCGCTGCTGTTGCCGTGCCCCCCTCTCCCCTTTCCGCGTCCCTTCAACGTCGACTCCGGTCCCTTTTGCCGAGCTGTAGCCCTCTCGGTCCCGCGGGGCCCCTTGGCACCACGACGTCCCCACCATCGGGCCCCATGGTCGCGTGGCAGTCAGCCTTCTCCTCCACAAAATACACCTTCGCCGTACCGTTTACTCCCAAACGCCGCAACGGACGATCCTCTCCCTTTCCTTCCTTCTCTCTTCGGTCTTTTTGCCTCTCCGTCTTCCTCTTCCACTCTCTTTCATCCAGCTCTCTCCCTCTCTCTCCGACTCGTTTTCCTCGTCTCTCGGCAACACACAAGCCAGCGGCGCTGCTCTCGCTGAATTTTTCAGCTCTCCTCTCTACGTGGGCTAGGTCGATTTGACTGGTTTGTTGGCACACACAAGTCCCGGGCCAGACCGGTGTTCTTTTCACCAGGGAATTTTTATGTGCCTCTCTTGCTACCTTTCCGTTCCAGAAAGTAACGGTTCCGGGATGTTTGCTCCTCTCTTTTGCACCAGCCTCCGAACGAACGTGTCCTGGCGCTGTCCCCGCGGCTGCTCGATCTGGGTATCACCCTGGCTTCAGCTGCACCATATCGGTAGAAATTTGTGGCTGACCGGGTTCGAGGGACACGTTCAAGCTCGATCGCTAACTCGGATTCCTTGAATTTCTGCGAGGCTGAGGTCTCAGGCCGGCCGACAGTCTCCTAGCTATAAATTGCCTCCTAACAAAGAGTCCTTGGCAGCGAAGTCGTGTTGCAACAAAGACACTCTTTTACTGAGTGTTCGGATGATCGTTCTGCTAGAGTTACCGCGAGAAAGAAGCTGTTGTTCGATCTGTCGCTTCTCCGAGCTGCAGAAGTCTTAACTTGGCCTCACTTTTTCCTCAGTTTGGGTATTCAATCGTCCTAGAAAAATTAGCCAAGAATATTTCCGACACCGATTGGACCAGCAGAGTCCTCTGAATTCCTGAAGGAATCGAGATTCTAGAGAATCTACAACTCCCCAAACCGCGAAAGTCTCCCAACAGAGACTATCTAGCAGCCAAAGATAGAGGAGTCAGAACAAAGCTTCTTCTAGCGCAGCCTGGAACTTCCCGAAGTAATCATAAATGGTTCGATCAGTCTTATTTCCGTCTGCCAGTTCGGAATACCGAGAATAGTCTCCATCGACTCGGTATACCGCGTGGAAGAATTCTACGGACAACGTGCTCTTTTGTTGGGGATTATACTGATCGGATGTGTTTGCCACGACAAATGTCCTTGCGGTCAACATAACGTATGGCCAAAGGATTCCAGCGCGCAGAAATAACCTTTTAAAAAAAACTATTCGCAACGAAAGGGTCCGCTACATATAGACGGGACCCGTCCAATAAAGGCTATCAGGACGGTTTCTACACACGGGAATACCGTTCTGGTCGGGTTCTACACGGCCCGGTGGAGGTTTTACATGCACGGGGACGCGCGCATGCTTGTAGACGAAGACGTCCAGTAAAAACTGAACACAGGACACTAAGGAAACCTCAAGACCAGAGATAAGTCGGTCCGGGAAGAAGTAAAGAAGTCGCGTGGCGACTTCGTTCCTCTCTGACGACGACCGTGGTCGTGGGACTCACGGATCCGATACACATATAATGCCCTGCGGTTTCGGGCCCCGGCGAACCCTGCCAGTGTCCGACAAGGTGGGATATTATATCTGGAAGTGTACTGTACACGCTCTTCCGATTATTCTCAGTCCGTTGGTTCCACTGTGTCCTGGCGAGGGCAAGCTTTCGAGGCCCTGGAGATGGCCCGATACTCCTGTACAACGGGTGGCCGAAGAGTTTCGGAACACCATCGTTTCCATTCAAATCTCTTGATTTCCTCAACATTTTTGGCAATCAGAATCATTTTATGAGGAACAAGAGGAGGAAACATTTTTACATGTACAGAGTGTTTCATTTTTGAGAAATAAAATGACGTCGTTGCGGTGAAGTCAATGTAAACTCGGATACTATCTTCAACAATTCAAATACACAATAGCTGAAGCAACAGTGTCGTAACCACGAAGTATACCTTCTTCATTATCTGTCCAGGTGTCTAAACCTTCAATCTACATACAGGTTGATTCAGTATTACTACTTCGTCTTCTATAAAGTAACAAATAATTCGCGCAAAGCTCGCACAATAAATAAAATGAAATTCTACAATCTCTGCAACCCGAGTGGCAAGCGAATGATCAAGATATCGAAATTTTGTGGAAACGTGTCGAATTGGCGGAATCGATTCGAGAAGTATCGACCGTGGAGCGAGTCGGTGCACGTAAGGGCACGGTTGAGCACCATTGGCTACCTGAGTTCTTTTCCACATTTTTTTCGTTTTTCTCCTGGCCCTCTATTCTTCCTCCCTCAGTGTATAGGTGTGCGTCTCCCCTCTACCGTTGGGGTCGAGGGCCCCAGGGGTGGCAAACCCGCCCCGTCCCCCTTCCTTTCGCTATTCTCTGTCGGGCTGTGAGTTTCGTTGTCCTCTTTCCCCGTTCATCGTTTCTCTGTCCGGCTCTCTCGTTCTTACCTGCGCGCACGGTACACCCTTCTGGGTCGCGTGGCACCGTGCACCGGCACGACGGTACACACGCGAATTCTCCCATAGAAAATGGCTCGTTGGGGTGCGTGGGCCTTGCACGCCGGCGGTCCACGTATCGGGTGTCCCGCAAAAATATCGGAGCACCGTCCAGAAAAAAAGTTGTCGGCAGGAAAACCGATATCTTCGAGCAGACACGTTTTGTACCCGTTTAATTGTCCGCGGGCACTCCGGGACAACGGAATACGTCCTTACCATTTTTCTGGACGAATTTGCAGCTGAACCAGGACCTCTCTCTTTTTGCTTCTCTCCACGCACCTCTTTCCAGAACACTGTTTTCGTCAAACAACTCATTCGTTCGGATAATCGAGGCTCCATTATATCCTGCATCGAACGAGCAAATGCGATCCGAATTGTATCGTGTTTGGTATCGTTTCAATCGGAGAAATGTCGGGAGTAAAAATTTCATTGAAAAATCATTATAAACACATTAATTTGCATACAGTTATTTAAGAAGAAATGCGTTCTTGCACCAATGGTCTTGCAAAATCATTTCTGTGTGTGTATACCGGTTTCGCGAAGATGTCCGACGTTTTCAACTGTTCCGCGGCGAACGCGAAAGGTCGACCATTAAGATTTATTATTGCACGACGTAAAAAATAATCCTCCGAGGGAGATAATCGAATTAAGCCTTTCCAGGCAGGTGTTCCATTATTTCTTTCACCGTTTTACAGGGCTGCCTCGCCTTTTGTCGCGGCTCGTTCCACGGATTTTTCGTCTTCGCTCCGTTCGTTTACGTTCGAGGCTTGATTTAATCATTCTCTCGGCAGGTAGTGATGCGTCGCGTTAGGAACTCGATCCTCGGTCAGATAGCCCGACGAATTATTAGCTTGTCGCGGATTAATTGTATTTTTTACGGTCCCGAATCCAGTGGCGTTCCGTTCCTTTTATAACTACATGCAGATTACCGCGCGCCTTTGTTTGCTTTTGTTTTATCCCGCGCCTCTTCGGAAAATGAGAATCCGCCGCGATCGGATGCTGCGTGTCCCCTCTTATAGGCTCATTAATGCTCCTCTGTAGCGGCTCATGGACAGGGGGATAATTATATTTTCTTATTATCTTATTTGTATCATATATTATTATGTCAAATTTATTTTGTACGATTTTTGGGGGTGGAAATAACGTTCATAAAATTGAGGCGGCCTCGTAAGGTGACAATTCGTGACTCATTGTTTCGTAATATGGTCGGTTATATCGGTGTTATAGGACCAGAGTGAAGCAATATCAGAATTTTTTTGTACCGAATCTTTGTAACTCGATCGAAATTCGGCAAATTCGGCGCGCATATGGGAACGAGACGAATCGGTCGGTCTAAATTTCACGAACTTCTGCAAGGTACCCACGCGGATCAGGCGTGCGATCATTTTTCGAAAAAGGGGGAAAAATCCTCCGGGGACGAGCTGGACACACAGGAATCCTGGGTCAAGCTACAGGCGAGCGGTCATTCAATCCCGGTCCTGCATTAAGGACGTTCGACCGAGCGTGTGATCCTGTATTTTAACACCCGAATTTTCAACATGCAGACTCTCAGCTTCGCATACTGCAACCATGCATTTCTCGTGTCTCTCGCAGACTTTGGCTTTCTTACCCGGAACCTTGGCCCTTGGACGATATTACAGTAACATTTTACGCTTTCGATTTTCACTCCTCTCATTATATTATATTATTATATATCTTATTATATATTATTTACATTTCAGATTTCAGAAAATATTATAGAATCTTTCTAACTAGACAGTATCAATTAATCTTAAAACTTTAAAACAATTAATCTTAACACAGCTGAGTCTGCATTACATAAAATTCCAGCATGATCACGAGCATCCTCCAAACAAATCAAATTAGCCTAGACCTTCAGTTTCAAAGAAGCCGTTGAAGGGCTATCCAAAAAGATAAATTGCATCGTAAACCGACCAGTCAAGGGTTGAACATTCTCGGGCCGCGAAGGGTCGAATACGAAACGGATCCGCAGCGGCATTCCTGTTCCCTTTTAGGGGAAAAATTCCGGTCAGAAAGGGTTAATGGAGGATCTCGCGGGTGATGGGTTCGGGGGTTGATACGATAAGTCAGCCACTCGGCGGGCGCGGGGGTGGCGAACGACGAGAGCACACGGGAAACTCTTTCGGTCGGTGAATTTTTTTTGCGCGCTCTGGGACCGCGAAATGCAGATAGGTCGTGGCAGTTTTCCGTCCTCCTCCCTCCGTCCATTTTGTTTTTTATGCCCGGCCTCTTGTTTTTCAACGGTTCGCGTTCCACGCGCTTTTTTACGAGATCGTCAACGCTGAAAGTGTCTGGCGTTCTCGCTGCGCGTAATATTCCACGATATTTTCCCCCCTCTCTCCTCCGCCCGCATCTCCTCCCCACTCTTTCTCTCCTCGTCTCCCACCCCCCGCGTTCCTTTTTTTCCGCGTCGCCGCGGCGAATCCGCGGAACGGTGTCGGCACGGTTTAATCGATTCGCGGAATCCCCTTTCCGGCGATTGATTTCGCGAATCCCGGCGCTTTCCAAAATTCATTGAGAATAATAACGATGCCTGGTGATGCTCTCCTTTTTTTTGCTTTTTTTTTTTAAACCGACGCGTCCACTGCCATTCCGCTTCACCCACATACGGATGATGAAGCTCTCTATCCTTCGGGGGAAAAAAATACTTGATCGGTTCGGGTATCGAACTTCGAACGGAGAATCTTTTTGTGTTCACCTGAGTGGCACTTTGGGACGATTAATTTGGTGAAACGATGTGTCCAAGCAGATTTTATAGGATTTTTAAGTTATTTTTAACCCTTTGCACTATTTTAGCAAGGAAAATCAAGCTTTGTAAGCCTAAAAATTTTGAGACGGGTCTAAAGTACTCTTGAAGAGTTAACTGGAAGATTCTCGATAGCGGCGGGGTGTTTTTTTCAAGGTACTTCTGAATCGGTGAATATGAATCGAGAAAGAGGGAAACCGAGCATCAGCGTCGAATTACGCGGTACAGCCGGCCGCTGCGCTGGCCGCCACGATACCATCTACACGGATTTCGGGCAGGCATCAATTCGGCATTACAGCTCGCGGAACGCGCGCGACACAACCTCGAAAACCGCGCGGCTCGGCGCGCGCTGCGAACGGCGATTTTCACCGCGCGAGACACGACCGCGATTTCGTGGTCAGCCCCGGTACGGCGTCGTATATCAGCGCGACACCATCGAATTAGAATTACCTGAAATTGTCGCACCCTTTCTGCGGTCCTGTTACCTTGTACGAACCGAAAGTAGCATCGATTTGTTTAGCACGTATGAACAAACCGAACAGACTGTCCTACAAATGCTCGCTGAATTTGATCAGTCGTCCAGTTAAGAGCCTCAAATTCTCGATCAATTAGCGCTCGGAATGTCAACCCTTAAATAAGTGGTCCTTCAATTCTTTGATCCTACGATACAATTTTTGGTTCTTTGTGGTCTACATATTTTCTAGAACAAAATCTTGAAAGAAACTCTGCTATCGAAGCTACAATTTAGCTCTGTCAGCAATTCATTCTTCAGCACCCAAACAACGCCTTCGTTGTCGAAAAAAGTTACGAATGATCTTATAAGTTCAGAAAAGTGTATAAATTTACAATTAAAATGTCTTAAACACGAGGACCGCTATCAACAATTTATTCTTCGTTAGCACCCCTAACTTTCCAAAAAAGCTACGAATGATCTTACGAGTTCAGAAATGTGTACGAATTCGCAATTCCAATGTCTCAAACACGAGGACCGCTATCAGAAATGTATTCTTCAGGCTGACAACGTCTTTGTGATTGTCACCCCTATGCGGAGTGCAGAGTTACAGTTCACAGGAGTCCGTGAACCCTTGGAGTACGAACATTCTATCGTGGAAAACAATCGTACAAGGCTAGCAGCAGCTCCGGAATCTCGTGGGGCACATCCGTGGTAATTCTTCATCGTTGCCAGTACTCGATAGAGGTGACGCCGGCAGCAGCCAACGTGGAAGACGAACTAGTCGTGACACGAAGCTGCCCGGTGCTCAACACTACGTCATAACGGTCGAGCTGGCTTGCACCGGTCCTGAGGATGACACGATGGACCATGGTTTAGCTTGTCCTTTGATGCATGATATTGCAGACTCGGTGCTGCACGCTTCGGCAAACATGTCACGAGCAAGCCGAAACTGTTAGGATTCATAGTTATCTCGGCCCGATCGTGTCGTAGTCGGACACTCGCCCTATCGTCCACGCACGGATATATCCGTCCTACGTAATGTGATATACTCCTCCTGGGCTGCCCTTTCGCGGTTATCAGTATAGCTCGGCCCTTTCTGCTTCTCGGCTTCTTTGGTCAAACCGCAGCACTGTTCGCTTTAATTCGCTAACTCTGTTACACTTATCCAGTGATCCAAAAATTCACCCTTCCGCATTCCTTTGATTTTGAAATCTTTTTCCGTGCCAAATGATTGCTTATATCGCGGCATGAGTTGGTGCAAATGTCCAAATTGGATTGACGCAATTAGTTTCTCTCATTTTTAGTTTTCAGGTATTGATTGAAATGGGGTAATTAAAACAAAGGCAAGAAATTTCAATAAACCCGCTCCATATGGAAAGGATTAAAACGCTCATCCGCATCAAAGAATACATTCGCCGTGGTGATTTTCATCAGCGAGTTAGTTAAAAGAAGCCTCCGACCACTATCTATCGGCGGCCGAAAATCAAGCAATAAAAATTTTTATTGGCATAAATACTCGCGCACTCGTCGCGGTTAAACGGAACGGGTCCGCGGCCGTCGAATACAAATAAATGTAAATAGCAGGAAGCGATCGTTCATTGAAAACCCGACCGAAGCCTGCCCGCGGGGGAAGAAATTCATTGTCGATCGGCGAGGGGTGCCGCGGGGATGGCTGGGATACAATAGCGGTCGGTGGCGATAAAATATCGTCGAATTAAAGTTAATCCGAATTCTTCCGCGGCGGTTTTCGAAACCAGTAAATCCAGCCGATCCTCATAAATTGCTGGCAAGACGCGGGCCCACGTAGTTTCTTCCTCTCTTTTCCTCCTGCTCGCTCTTCTACGCTCTCTTTCGTACTCTCTCCTCCTCTCTCTCTCTCTCTCGTCCTCTCTTCCCTCTGGTTCTCTCCCGTCTCGCCGTGTGCACGTACGTACTCGGGGGTGGGCATTAATAACGGATGAAGCCTCCTAGCGCACCGAGCACGGGGAACCGCGTAATGTTTATCTCGTTGTTTATTCCGCGTGCGTGGCAGCCGCAACGCGGAAAACACGCGGCCCGCGGATTCTTAGCGCGATCGCGGTTTTGATTTATAAAGACGCGCCGCGAATTTATGCCCGACATTAATTTTGCATCGACTCGCGCGCCGCGCTGCGCCGTGCGTGCACATCGGAACCGTCTCTTCTTGCGATACCCTTCTCTCTACCCTCCCACCATTTTTCGCTCGAAGAATATGCCGCGATCATGGGCTAACGCTGCTGCGAACCCGTTCTATTTACTTCCTCGAAATCGCTGATTTACACCCGAATTTTATTGTCAGATTTTCTTTCGTATTTACTTCCCTTCTCTTTCAATTTCTGCTGCGCTATGCGCTTCTTTAGGAATTTTTAACGATCAAACGGCTTGGCCCACATTTCTGGAAATACTACTCTGACAAATGCGTGCAAAAATTTTCAGCTCGAAAGAAAAATTCCATTCGTTTTATATCGTAGTTGAATTTTTATCTGCTTCATTGCGAGGCATTTCGCGGGCGAGAAATACCGTTTTAATACAAAAAAATATATATCCACCCGCGGTTCCCCGCTTTTTGACAATCCCAACGAGTATTTTATTGTTGTCCATTCGTTATTTTCAGTCGCGCTTGTAGCTTTTCCCGCGCGCTGAAATATACGATTTTCCTGAACATTCGTGTACAACGATCCACAAATAACGCGGGAACTCAAAAAACAAACGTTTGATCGCCGATTACGAACAATGGAAAGTCGAAATCTCGAACAACCAGCGAGAGAGGGAAATGTATAATATATACATAGACTGCGGAACTTTCTGCAATTATGGCTTTTGAAAATTTTCTAAAAATGCTAGGATATAAAATATGACAGAATTTAGTACGATTTTCATTTATTTCAGAACTACAAATGCTACGAAATAAGGGAAATAAGATTCTATTCTATTCCAATTTCTTAAAATTCGTCTACAAAAATTGAAAATTGCATAAACATTCGCAGTAATACAGTTCGCCGCTGAAAAATATAATTCCGCGATTCAAGAACAGCAGGCGAACCATTCCATTTTCCTAACTTCCTGTGACAAATAACGCACTAAAAAAAAACAAGGATCTCTCGGCTTTACGATGCTCGTTGCCCAAGAACTGTCGTAACTTTATTTATTTTAACGTTTAGCGGAACTTTATTTCAACGGGGACGGTTCTGTTTCAATGTTTGCTCGTTTTTTTCTGTTGCAGAGAAGCCGGGATTCCAGTCGCCGTATGGCCCCACGATGGACAACGGAATGGTGAGTACCATTTTCCCAATTATCCCACTAAGATCCGCCGGTTTTTTGTCCTTTTTTCCCTCCTGGAGGATGATCTTCGGGGGAGTCGAGGGGGTTAGGAGAGAGTCTAGGATTTTCTCCCCGGGGAGAGGGCTCGACCAACTCGAATCTCCAGATAAAGCTGGATTACGTAAGAAACAGCGGCGTAATAATTATTGCAGTCGTGGAGGCAAATTTATCCGAGAAAAAGTTACTCCGCCCTTCCTTCCCTCCCTTCCCACCCTCTCGCGCACGCCCCCGGATAATCCGAAAACTTTAGACCGGGTCATATTCTTCATAGCGGTTCTCATCGTGCTTGGAAAGCAACCGGTGCCCTTCTTCATCTCTAGTTTTGTGAAATCCGCCATCCCTTAAAAATATTAAGCTCCCGCGCAAGTCTCTGCGATTTTTAAAATTTTCTCTTAGCTCGTGGCTACTTCAAGCTGGCGTACTCCTTTGAAATAATTAAGGAAACACGCTGAACTGTTGCGGAAACTTATGGAACAAGCAATTTAGGAGATGCTCGGGCAGTTTCGTTTTTGACAGAATCAGCACAGTTAATTAACGAGCCATTAAATGCAAACACACAGCGACGTCACGATGACAAAGGATCAAACAAGAACGAGACATATATTGACGTTAAATTTTACGTTAAACACGCGTTACAATATTTATTAACTAACACCCTCTTTGTGTATCAACTATACAATTATTATACAATGTTCTAATCCTGTAAAATTTTGTTTACTTTCATTATTGATGTTTTGTAAAACATTTTCGAGTCATACAGATTCCGACGGTGCACAATTAGTCGCCCAAGATGGCGCTTCTTCGGTCCGCGATTTCCTCGCGATCCAGGCGACATTTTTCCGTGGAGAGGAGAGAGAGGGTGTGAGAAAGCGAGGGAGATTAATCTCGGCCGTGAAGCGTTCCTTTTCTCCCGGAAATAAGAATTACCCAATTTGGCGAGGGTTGAGCGTCGTCAACCGGCAGCTTTAATATCACTTACGTTCTCTCCCTACGTTCACGACGCAACCACTGTGCTTGTGAACACGCACACCACCGGGACCGGTACATACTAATATATACATTATGTGGAACAAAGGAATACGATGGACGAGGGGTGGTCCATGGGGTGGTTTAAGCCAGCCCGGATGAAAAGTTATTCGCGGAGCGCGGATAAAGTCCCTCGTATTTTCTTCTGCCACGGCGTGTCGGCCATCAATTTCTTCCGCGCGACCTCCGTGACGATCGCTAATTAGTAAAACATGCGGGAGGACCATTATGCTCTTACGTTTGCTATTCAAGGCCGATTAAATTTGCACGTTTAAGTCGCGCGGATATTTCTTCGCGCGGGGGTGGTTTCAGTTCTATTTTCGCCGACCTTCGCCTTCCTTTTTAAGGGTTGTGCTATACTGAAAGCTCCTGAAAATATCTTACGACAATCATATAGCAAATAATCATTAGATCTTTATGCATTTATGAAGAAATTAGTTGGGTGAAATATAAAACAGTAATAGATTAGGAAAATTCACAAGAATATTATAATGTTGTAACGTAACAGAGTCATTAAGGGATGAAATCTATTCTTACTTTATTCCTGCTTCCCACAATCAATGCAGAATATTTTTATTTTGCATAAAGATCCGCAGTCTAATCATTAGCATCTGAAAAATTGTTATTATGAAGATTAAAGTGTAATTCATTCAGAAGGTGTTTTCAAAGTGAATTATTTAGAAGATCCGTATTATGCGAGTCATGCAGATTTCCGGAATCTTTGTCTGATGATAGTAATCTTTCATTTATGATTATGCTGTAATATTTACTGACGAAACTTCGATAACGTATTAATCTTCGTGTGACTTATTCCAACTGCGGAAGGTGATTTTAAAAATTGGTCTTATTAGGAGCATGAATATTTTACGAGAAAATCTTGATTAAACCCACAAATGTAAATCCGTAATCAGACAAGAACATACAAATCGCCAATAATATTCGATAACGTTCCCAAATGGAAATTAATCTGTAATCATTCGACTGCGAATATTTACGCAAGATAAAGATTGCAAGTATTTTCAACCGCAAGCTCATTTGCGGTTTCGCGGCGGTAGAATTTGAATCAAACTTCAATTAAATCGCCGTTAACGTGCTCGGTTTATAGCGCACTCGTTATAAACGCGTAAAGGAGACCCGTGGAGCGCGCGCGGCGGAATAAAACACTCCGTGTTCTGATCGGGGTGATAATCAACAAGGGTTGGGATCGAGCCCGTTAAACGAATCCTTCGAATCGAATAAATCGATCGGCTATCGGAATGGAAAATCGCAGAAGCTTTCGCGATTTCATCAGGCGAAACGATTTCCGCGATGGTTGATTAAATCGACCGCTCCCCACCCCATTCGTCCGTGGGCGGTTTCGACTCTCTCGGAGAGAAGAGAGACCCGCGTCGAATTTATAAAACGCGTAATAGGATGGCGGCCTTGCGCCCGCATTCATCGCGCCTGTTGCTACACTTTTAATTGTCTTATCCCGGCGACCTTCCTTTTAATCGGTGATCGGCGATGGTGCACAACAACCTCGCTATCGAATTAGTCGATCGTCGAATCCTTCAACGGATACTCCCGCGGCGCAGAGTATCGGCATTATGGCTATTATTTCGCAATCAATATTCGTCAGATATGCGCGCCGATGCGAACATCTGTATCGTTGACGGAAAGGGTCATACGAGAGACTTTCAATAATCTGCTCGGAACCAGCTGAATTGTACGTTGCCGTGTGGGGCAATTGCCCGGCTGCCTCGAGAGCAACAAAGCCACGCCCATTCTAGACACCACGCCTATTTACTACTTACAGCTATCCATTATCATATAAATCTGCAAGTTTATGAAAACTAGAATAATTAAAAGACATTTTTTTACGGTAAAATCAAGTTAAAAATAATATTAATATTTATTAGTATGCCCATTCATCCACTCTAGAAAACAAACCATGCCTATTTACGACTTACAGCTATCCAATTATCATATGAATCTACGGTTTCATGAAAATTGGAATAATTAAAAGACATTTTCCCACTCATGGCAGATCCTTTACAGTAAAATCAAGATAAAAATAATATTAATATTCATTAGTATACACGTGTTGAGCTAGCGAGCAGAGATAAGAGATGACGGACACAAAGATCGGAACGATATTTCAAGCGACAGATGAGAAATGTAGCGAAAGCCTGTGAAAAAACGAGGTCGCAGGGATGAGTTTCGGAGCTCGTCGACTGTGAAAGATTCTCCTCGATGATGTTATTCAAAAAGTGCGTTCATGACTAGTATACGCAGTTTCTAGGAAGAGGCGGAGATAGTAGAGATTTTTTGACGGCGCCGTTAGGGCAGTATCTAATCGGCAGTCGTTAAACCATAACTGATAAGGAGTATTGATTTCGATGGGTGATTTATTGAAGCCGACTTCTATCCGCTTCTTTCCTTTGCTTCCTCTTCGCCGATAGCATCGGCCAGACGCGGAATTATTAATTATGACGTGGCTGGCTCGAAAATTGTTTCGCAACGTTAAATCACCGTTTATTCTCCTCTCCCCCTTGAATTTTATCTCACCGCCATTTTCCTCCTACTCTTAGCCTCTAATTTGTCATTACCCCATGCACTGCTTGTATTTTATATTAATTTTCATGGTTCTCTTCCTGCCACTCTTTTGCATAAAAATGTTATTATTTATTTACTCTCCTCTCCCCCTTGAATTTGATCTCACCACCATTTTCCTCCTGCTCTTGTTAGTATTCCGCGCACTGTTTTTATTTTATATTTGTAGCGGACTCCATCCTTGCCATAAAAATGTTGTTATTGTCATTGTGTAGACTGCAATAATAATTTCAATGGTTCTACAATAAGAAATGAGACAGTTTCATGCGCACTGATTGAGAAAAATAGTTAATCGAAGCTTTTGGTTTGCGGTGCATAAAGATACGCAGTCTGATGATCATGTCTAGCTTCCACAGCCTCCAAATACAGGGGATGAATTGTTCTTTTTGCAGACGTACGGTGGAGGAGCATACGGTCCGACAGCAGGTGGGCCAGGCGGGGGGCCGGGGGGAGGTGGGGGCGGGGGTGTAGGCGGCGGGGGTGTCGAGGGCGCCACTTACCCCCCGGATTCCCCTTATTTCCCCTTTGGAACCCGAGGTATACCGCCCTCGGTGGGTACACCCACCCCCGCAGCCAACCCCGCAGCACCCACCGGCACCAACGGAGCACGGTTACCAAACTCCGCAGCCGGTTAGTCTCTTTTCAATCCTTTCTTCGTCTCCAGCCTCAAAATTCTTCGAAGCTCAAGCCTCTCTGTTCCGTTGTTTCAGGTGCTGCGGCGGTCAAGAGGAAGAAGGATGTAAGTATCTCTGCATAACCATAGCTTGTTTCTTATTTCGATGCTTTGTCAGTTTAATTAGCTATTTTGCAGATCCTTAGAGACTAGAAAATACCTTCTGGTGCATTATCGTATTTGTTAGTATTCTTCTTTATTGAGAAGAAATCTGAGATCCATTATTTCGACGGGGTTGACGCAGGGTTAAGGGATGAATAGATATTCGCCGGGTAGGGAATGATGATTATATTCTGAGTGTTTTTAAATTGAGGGTGAGAAATGGACTAGCTGGTAGACATTCTCGAAGAAGGAGGGTCTCGGTATACCCATATATTTTGATGCTGTCTTACACGGGATTCGGATATCGTTAATATACATAGAAGGATATTATTTGTTATGCATGAATTTTCTTATTGCGGCTGCAACTTGCACTACTTTCATTGGTTTATTCAGCTGCGGACGAAGAAGAGTATTCAGGAGGCTTTTTTTTAACTCTTCAGTTCAGAGTGCCAACAGATTTATTTAACGGAGCCTAGTAAACGTCGTCCATAAAACAAGTATATTTTATTATTACCGACGTTCGTGGTTGCCTGTGAATCTACTTAATCAGACAAAAAACTAGCACCAACGGAGGGAAGCTTAGTGTTAACAACAGGATATCAGGACTGGCTCGTTGGACTGTGGTTTAGTAAATTTGTTAACAACTGGTCGAGTGTGCGGATATACTTTGACTTTATTGCAAGAGCCTGACGAGCTCTCTTACGGTACTTTTCGGTACGGCGATTCGACTCTCACTGCTCTCGTGAAACCGGCCCGCGAGACGGCAGCAATTCGGCGTAGAATCGTTACTATTCAATTTCGCCAATCAGAAGCTGAGACGACACTTAGACAGAGACGCAGGGGCATGTAATAAAAACTGTCAACGAGTGTCTGGATCTCCGGAACGCTTAGAAACAATACCGTCTCAAGCAAACAGGCGAGCTATTAATAGCTATTTTCAACGATATTTCGATCGCATACATATGGTTTTAAACACTTAGTTCTATCGAGTTCGATCGAGATCGAGCCGTTCGAATTCGTGTGAATCGACTGATCGTTTGCTCTTTTATTCAGCAGGCCCTGGACGGACCGGACGGCGAGGTCGTAACAACGCAGCACTGGGTGAGTGACTCGGAATCATTTGATAACCGCATGCCGAGTTAGGTCAGCCCGTCGAGAAACGTGTTCCCCATTCGATAATCTATCGGGACAAACGCGAGCCTAAGCGGCGCGATGGATAAACGCGCTGCGCCGGGAATTGGGTTGCCTCTCGGTGAATAACACACGCGTCTTTTTTCGTGGTCTCTCGTCGGCTCCTCGAACCGCGTGCAAGACACGCGATGATCTCAGACACCGTTTATGATCGTAATCTTTCACGAGAGGTCGCGGGGGATAATGATTTTAGCAGCGGTCTTGGTCGAGACTCGAGATTTAGGGTCTCTGGGCGGTTTCTCACGACGATTTTCATATGGTTTAACAATAGTCCCGCTTATATTTTTCTGAAAGAATCTAACAACTGTCTATGGGATGGACAGATTTTCTTTAGTAGTATTTATGAACTTGTTAGTAACTATTGGGTCGTTCGGAAAGTCATTTCGTTTTTCGTGTAGAGATGGCATTGCTTCCATTTGTTATTACTAACCTTATTTTAAATCGCAAAATCGTGGTATATCTTGACAGCTGACATTTCGGACGTAATTTCCTACCTTGTAGTGCTTTCTAATCTTTCAAGTATGCTTTTATCATCACATCAAATATGCAAAATCAAAGTACGCATTTCCATCACCTTTTGCTTTTTTATTACCGCAAGGGTAAACATGTAGTGCACGAAAGAAAAAGTAGCTCGCTGTTTAAAGAGAGGATGTACCATCGATTACTATTTTTTTCGCTTTTTTCAACATTCTTTATGCGGTGCAAATCTCATTTCAAATAAAGTCGTGAGGAGTCGTATAACTCAATATTTTGCTAATAAAAAACAGAAATTCCACGAGCATGGGATCCTTAAGTCGCCTGAAAAATCGCAAGAGACCATAGAACAAAATGTCATGAAACTTATTCTAAATGGTAAAAAATTGGCTTTCATTTTCTCTTAAGAAAACGAAATGACTTTCCGAACGACCCAATAATAAAATCGAAAATACTTAAATATGCTCAACGTTGTAAACACCTACAGCAGTAATCTAACACTGAGAATTCGAGGAAGGTATAGCTCAAACACGGACGTGATAAAAAATCGTGAAATCCGCTCTAATCAAAGAACGATCGCCGGTGTCGCATCTCGAAGGATGCTAAAAAATGTGACACGCGCGCTGTGTACGGAAGAGGCGGTCTCTTCGACAAATAGAATGTAATATCGATCGATAGGCGAACGTTAAATATTTGTCGTCCCGGTGTTCGTGACTCTCCTTCGAGTGCCGGAGGGAAAGAGGCGAAAACAAATCGCCTCTCGATCATCAAATACGCCCCCGCACCTGTTTAAATTCTCCTACCGCGGAACCGTTCGGCTGATTTATCTGAGGATAATTCGGCGGACTATTCGAGGTTTATCATTTCTCGGCACATTTTCAAACATATTGGGAGAATCGCATAAATTTATTTTTCGTAAAGAACTTTTTAGATAATTCAGTTAAGTTTTGTTACGCTTCATAACAAATATTGACTATAATATTGGACAACACCGATGAAAATTTTCAATCGAGTTCGCAAATATAAACGTTGTTCAATTTGTGCAAATGGAAAAAATACAATCTAATAATTCCTATAGGATTAAATTGTATGCATTTAAATTGTTAAGTATGAAATTTGATTAACTAATGGTTGAAAATGGTGAGTTAACCGAGTCGATTTGCACGGCAAAATGACGGCACTCGGGGAAAATTGCGAAGCGGCATGAACCGTGAATTGCGAAACGAAAAACGTTTCCCCGAAGTTCGCTGATTAGGAAGGAGCGAGTCACTCGATTTCCGTGGAAATTAGTCGGGGATAACGCGGTTGGGACGCGGCGAATCGATAAGATTAATTATAACGATCTCCATTTTCGGCGACCCATGTGATTCAACCAATTGGCCGAGACGCGCGACCTGATTATCGCTTCTAATCGCGAGTCTCGATAACTATTAAGCCTGCGTTTACGTTCCTCCCTATAAGGAATTTTTAATTAACCAACTGGTGCTCGTACGAGATCTAATCAGTCACCATTCATTTGTTCACGAACGTCGAAAATACGAAAAATCAATGCATCGCTTATCGTTGTTGCCGCGTTATCGCGAATACAGAGTCGATACTAAGTGCTCGAATTCTGACGCCTAGTGGGGGGGGGGGGGGGGGGTACTCTACCAGAAAACCAGTTTTACCAGAGTTTCTTTCAATATTTCAGATAACATGGAATTATTTTCATAGTCAAAAGACGACCGATTCCATTCCATTCAGCCGACTTTCCAAAATTAACCACAAAATTCCCTTGACGCTAATATTCGTGAAAAGTGTCTGGGACCCCTGCCTAATCTATTATCTATCATGCGTTCTCAATAATCCCGAGCCCAACACAGGCGATCATAATTATTACCACTACCCTCGCCGGATGATTCATTCGGGGCCGGTATCCGCAGTATCATTATCCCCGGCACCAGCGTCCCCTAAACGATAACAAGGGTAGAAATCTGTAGTCTAGATCCACCGACAAAAAAATTCTATTACGTCCTGCGTGCCGATCTAGCAGCCATAGTATTTATATTACCCGAAGAAGGTATGGGCGCTGCGTGTGTTTTCTTACGGGGGCGCGACGTCACCGGTCACGGTCGGCGGACCTTGAAGAGAGACCGGGGAAAAAGGGATGTTGAACAGAGGGTGTTGCGGAGGGAACGATAAGTGAAACTCCCAGCGGAGGTAGTCCGGGAATACGGTTACAACACCCTCGAGAACACTAGAACGCTCATATCCTAATAGAAACGTAATCGCGTAGTCCTGCGCGCTGAATAAATTATTAGCAAGCTTACGCTGTGACTGCGCTGGTCCGAGGGTTGTTCAAGCAACACACCATACCGCGTGGATTAACGGCGATCCGCACCGTGGGATAGTCGAGGATTTATTCGGCCGTGACTCCACGCTCTTATTTATTATTGTTTTGGCCCCATTACCCCCGTTGTTGGCCGCCGATTTTTACCGACCACCGGGGGATGATTTCTGCCGGGTGATCTTGTTATGGCAGCGAGCCCCTTCGCGACCGAAGGGTATTTTTCCCTTCTTCGAATTTATCCTGGATTTTTAGTAATTCATTTCTTCTGATTGATTGCACAATTAAGCCCGGTGCTGTTAAGCGGGCCACTTTCCGAACCGAAGCTAATTTCGAAAAAGTGAATATAGCACCGCATTCTCCAGTGACACAGTTAACACGCCGACGCGTATAGTGAGCGAGGGAGCTAAGCCAGATCTCTCGATGCCCTATCCGCTCGACATTTTTCTCCGGAGTATTGTTAAAAAAAGAAATTCTTGGCGTTATCTGGTTTTCGGTTGGACGCTTCGTCGGCGCGCCGTTCGTTTCGGTTAAGATCTCTCGGAGCCCGTATCTTTCGGAGGCATGTTTGTGCATAGGGGGCTCATGGGTATCGGGAGAAGACCATATGGTGTCGCGTGCTACGGTCGCCAGACCGTGGAGCCCTTCCAGTTTGGCTCCATGGCTCGCGCTATGGCTGCCTGAATGGCTTTTCGCTAATTCGTGGCCTCGAGGAATTTCTTGGCCGCCTCGAAGAAACCGAGGATCCGTGCTCCCGTGTAAGTGGCACGCATTTTCACGGGCCAATGGACCCTTCCACGTCCTGGACCACCTCTAACTTTCGATGGACGAACCCACGACCGACCATGCTCTTCCTCTGTCAAACTGGTCCTCCCTTTGCTCACTGTTGAATATTAATTTCGCTGCTGTGCATTTTTGAAGTCCATTTTGAAAGTTCTAAGAATAAATTTATGATGAATTCACTCTAAACAACGATTTAAGTGAATTGAGTCTTGATTCGTTTGATAGAACATATAAAATAATTACGTATATAATATTAATTCTGCTGCTGCATTTCTGAAGTCCATTTTGAAAGTCCTCAGAATAAATTTATAATGAATTCACTCGAAACAACGATTTAAGTGTATTGAGTCTTAAGTGACTTGAGTCTTGATTCGTTTGATAGAACATAAAATAATAAAATAATCATAAAATAATCAAGTAACATTTTAATGATTTCGGTGCTACGTGGAAATAAGGATAGGTAATCACCGAGGCCGATTTTGACACCGGGAACAATAGTTCTGTTCCCGAAATAGAAAAGCCGCGATGATCGTCGGTTGCCTAGATCTTCCACTCGGAAACGCGGGCTGTAATTTGAAAGATCCCCGAGAACGACCCCGATAATGAGTCCCGTGGGATTCGGAACGTGAACGTGGCCCACGTCCGGACACTGCGGCGCCTACGAAACCATTCCCCGGCTTTCCGAAACGGCCGGGTTCAAGTAGTCAACCGTTCATTATGGAGCATGAGGCAGCCGATCAAATAAATGATACAACGTCCGTTTCGAGAGCCGTTATCGGCTGGCCGGATTAAGTTGACAGGAAGAGTTTGTCAAACTGGTGATTCCAATGGAATATTCTGTTCCCACAATGAGTCTGTGGATCGGACGATTTTTCACTCGGGCCCGGTTCGGACTTGGAATTATGATTCGATCATTTCTCTCCGGGAACTTCAGAACTGTGACAGTATTCAGAATAATTTATTGTACGATCTAAAAATAGTTTTGGGCCAATTGTTTGAAAACTGACTCGGGAAGATGTGGTACTGAAAAGCTATATAAAATAGTGAATTTACATGAAGATCCTCAGTCTACGAATTCGAAAAGATCTCCGAGGCTAATTGCCCCATTTAATGTGCCAAGAAGAAACGAAACATAGAGATCGCTGGCAACGGCTAATGAAGAAGATCAAATCTCGCGATCTAGTGTTTCCCTGAAATTATCTACCGATGGAAACAGATTTGGAGCATTTTCATTATTTAAAAAAAGATTATTAATAATTCGTTCGAGTGTATCCAATAATTTTCATTTGCCAACGAGCATTGCTATGTGGATCGCGAGACCAGGAGGGATCTATCCGACAGTCAGGCGCGACTTTCTCGCAGCCTCTCGAATTACGCAGTCGATAAACGTCAAGCGGGACAAATGAATATCGAAAATCGCTCGTAAAGCTGCTACTCGGTTTGACGAGCGGGTGTGTGCGCACGGGGGAAAAAATCGGCGAGGCCGGTTCATTAATCGTACACGCGCGATTAAGCACGTCGCGAGAACGAGATCTAGGCGGCGTTTAACCGAGTTATCTAACAAGTCGCCGCGGGAACACACGGCGTGCGCGCAAGAACAGAGCGAATCCACGGGTTTTCGGTCGGGATAAATTCTTACGGCATTCGCGCCGTAAAAATAACGACCTTAATGATCTCCGCTGTAAACCGTCGTAACGGGGCAATTAAAAGCGAAACCTCAGAAGTGGCCGCGGTTTAATTTCTTCGTGAAAACACCTGCGACTCTGCGCATCGTAAACCCGAGTCAATCAGAGCCCACCAGGCTGCCGAGGAACCAGCTTCGAAAATCTTTGATCGATCTGGATCACGACTGTAGTCGCAGAAACTGCATTTGTACACGCATTGTACGATTTGTAACTCCGGCAGATTTTGTTCGAAATGCAGATGCATACTTATCGAATTGCGAGAATTTGCATGACGACGTTACGTCAACACTGTGTTCGAGAAAATCATTTTTAATTGGGATCTGGCTACATTAAAATGTCTGTAAAAACTTGGTAATGAATTTTCGTATGAAGTTGAAACAAATGTCCTTGTGGGACGATAATGTTGCTGTAAATATTTGTTATTGCCAATATATAACTGGCACAAGAATCGCGTGATGCGTGATGATTGCAAATTGCGTGGATGAAAAATATATTTTTCATACAGTGGCTCTCAAAATGTGGTACGTAAATTTAAGTTAATTAATTTCTTGCACCGCTTTCGTGGGAGATTGTGATAAACGAAGTTTGTGATGATGTAGAGGCGATGCAACGATAAGTAAGTATTAACTAATTGTGATAGGGAAATGAGATAAGATTGATCAAACTCCGACTTGAAACTTATACGATCATGTACTTAATCAATTTGTTAAGTACATATGGAAATGAAATTAATTGAACTTCGTACGTTGTCCAGATATCCACATTTACACGTTGATTGGATTACTTACGTTTTATACATGATGTAACATTGGAAAGCATCGAACTTCGAATTGTAACACAGTCGTGAAGAAATAAGAAATTTGACAGTGGGATGGATGAATTTTTGTCTGAGAATTAAAATGTCTCGTTCATCTAGTGTAGACATAGAAGAAGATTAGTGAAAGTAGAGAGATATTTGCGCGTGTGAGATCAATTCACTGTAACGTTATCGTCATCCTTAATCGATTGTATAATATTCCTGTTTTCGAACATTTCATTTCATTGTTTGATAAGCCTTCTATTTCTCAACTTATGATAATAATCTCGTTATAGCATGGCCGAATATCACCGTTATTTTCCTACCAATAGATGCGATTATGTAGGGGAGAGTTTCGAAATTGGATCATCGCCTAGATTGGACCTAATTTACAATTCATAGTCAATTAATACCTCTAATAACACTGTAAATATTTCTCTTCCGCAAGATACATAACTAAACCAGACCCCGAGCATAACTCACAGTCAATCGATACCATTAATAACACTGTCAGAATTTTTCTTCGCCGAGATATATGGCGGTTCAATCTAGACGCTCGCCCAAATACTTCTACACACCCTTCTCCACTAACAGGGGTTGTTTCGCAAATCGAGGATCATTATATATAAACTTCCATTTCCGTACATTATTTTGCGAAGATCTAAATAAGAGAAAATGTACATCATCATTTTTTTAAACCCTAAACTATTTCAAATGCTTCTGGCACTCCATGAAAAATACAAAAATACAATATTCTTTCTCGAGTCTGAATAATTCATTACTACTACATTACTAGATGAATATGCGTTAAATTCGTTTGTGTAATTAACACTATAAATCTTATCTTTTTAATTTTTATTTTACTAAACAATTTGCTTTGATTTCATTCCACTTTTGAGATCACTACACGAGTGATCAATGTGTTAAGTTCAACAATCCCCAATTACTGAAATTTCTATAAAAATCCACGGCCAATTTCCAACACACAAATCTCCAAAAACCTGTAAAAATCATCACTGGTCAATTTTCCCAGTGTCACTGTTGCATCGAAGCTCTGTCGAGCAGTTCCCGATGGCGACAGGCAGTTTCGATCACGAAGTTCCCGAAATCCCATGGATCGGTCGATGAACGGCTGGCCACTTGGACAGAGGATAGCATGGGCTGTCTTGTCGACGAATCAATTACCGTGGATCGCGTGCGAGAGAGCCGGGGTAGAAAGAAGGCGAGCAAGGTGGTGGGAAAAAGACAGAGGCAAAGGGGGGATGAAGAGGAAGGTCAGCAGCAGGAGCAGCAGCAGTAGCAGCGTAGATGAAAAGAGACAGAGAAAGAGAGGACTGTTCGCCGGAGACGTTGAACGCTGTTTGACGGGCACCTGTTGCTGGTAGCACACGAGCCAATGCCTCTTTGGCTTGCGCTCTCTCCTCTATCCTCTCTTCTCTCTCTCCTCTTCGTGCTTTAGTCCATTTCTTGGTTCGCGCGCCATTTTACCGAGTCTTTTGTTCCCTCTTTCCGCGTGGTCTTCGCGGTCTGAGGGTTTCGTAATTTCCCTCGTAGAGGGATCGAGAGACCGAGGACAGCTCGAGCGGAAACCGCCGCGTCATTTCTCTCTTTCTCTCTCTCCCGTTTTCTCTCTTTTGAGATCCCGGCTCCATTTAGGAGAGAACCGAATTTAGGGCTCTCGAAATCGAGGAGAATTTTCTGCTATTTATTGCCCGGCTCCTCGAACGACTATTATTACACAGTGACGCAACTGGCGGGTTCGAGGAACCGAGGATTTTTCGTGGACTCTCGCGGACTCTCGTAAAGTCTTCGTAAAGTGTCGAAGCCGGTCGATTAGGCGAGTGTAAGTGCTCTTGCTGCTTATCTGCAAGTCGGAGTGGTCCGCGATCGAGGAAACGCGTTTTGCTTAATCCCACGGGACCCCTCAGCCCCCTTCAGGCAATTTCACTTTACACACCTCGTGTCGGCCAGCGCCATTGTGTACGGCCCCGTTTTCGAAGTTTACGGGCTAGATCGAACTGTAAATCGTTGTATCATATTGATATTTCTTCGGCCACGGAGATCAATCTGCTGCTTCTTTTTATCTAAGGACGATAAATCCAACCCTTCGTGGCGGTGTTTGGTTACTTTATCGCGGCGAGAGTAATGGCTACTCTTGCTGGACGTTTTATCCTAAGAGACTGTTGGATACATGGTACTCTTTGATTTATCTTGTTTATTGTTCAAATTGAGTAACTGAAGTTTGGCGTTCAGTAATTGACGAAGAAAATTTTCGTTTCGCATATCCGCAGTGTACTAATACCAAATAACAAATTAATTATGGGCACTGTGTCCCCATCAATTAGATCAGTATTTGCGATCAAGCGAATCGTCGCGTGGAAAACCGACAAAATGGCACCGGTGAAGTTTGTCGTCGCAGGACAAGGGGGTGGTTGTCGATGGTGAGGAGCCAGCAGCGATGGGATTATCGCGCGGTTCTTATCGTATTTACCCCCCTTCCTTTTCTTTACCTTTCCCCGTCGATCTTTCACCCCTTTTCTAACAAACTTCCCCCCTCTCTCTCTCGGGCAGCGTGCAAACTTGCCGCAGTGTACAGAGTACACAGCGCGGCGCAGCACAGGTTTATAGAGTGAGTTGTCGACTTACAACGGGTAAACCACCACCCTTCGGGGGTTGCGGAGGCCGAGGGGAGGCAAACGAGCGGTTGTGTTAGCGAGGAGAGACGAGGGTAGGGTTTCTATCGGGCCTGGATAAAGCGAGTAACCGAGAGCGAGAGAGAGAGAGAGGACGCTGAGATATGATCTATACACATATTTTCCGGCTTCGAACGATACGGCAGCCGTGGCTCGCACGCCAGCTCGGACTATTGTCCGGCACCGGCACTTTAATTTGTTGCATCGAGCGTCGTTAAGCCGCGTAATTGAAACCGAGAGTGATTTTTAGCCGGCGATCTCCGGCCCGATCTGCTGCCATGTTGACGAGAACGCGATTTTGTTAAATATCGCTCGATTAACTCGGTTTATGATTATTACGATTATAAATGTGCATCCATGAGGTATTATTCAACAACGGATATTACACAACGGTTAATAGAATCGAGATATACATATTTATTCCTATTACAATTTCGAGATTTTAAGGGACGAAGTATTGTAATATTGTATTTCGGGACAAATATTTCATTCTGATTTGCCATTCTGATTTCTCTGTTATTCTTCTGTGACATAACCGCAATCGCATTTCGACCTTTGCCGTGCCGAAATAATTGTTTCACAATCACACCAATTAGCGGAGCTTTAATTCGCCGGTGATCGGCACGATAATTCGGATAGTAGTTGCATTTACGATTGTTTAGACAGCCGACACGGTAATTGATATTATTTTCTATTTTTGATGAGGATGTTAAGCGCAGATAAATAGGGGGAACAGAGAAAAGGCAGTGATTACAATTTCATAGGTAAATCCTGGTTCATTCTGGTACACTGGTAATTATTATTGATACATTCCCGGTAATAATCTCGACGACCCAATTAATACTATCGACATACCGATAGGCGCAGTTGCGATACACCCAATAATTTATCGCGATAATCCCACAATGACCGTAAACTATCGCTCACGCGTGCATTTTCGGCCGATCGCACGCGAGATATATACGTTCACCGTGTCTTCCACACCCAGCCGAATGCGGATCGTGTGTAATCTGAAGCGGCAGGATAGATTCCGATTCTCCGGTGAAATTAATTTCCTGTAAAAACCGTGCCCGATACGATCTCGCGTCCTGAATCAATTGGCATACGCGATCTGCATCTGTGAAATTGCACTAGCGATCAAATTTCGACTTTTGTTAGGCTATTAACTTAATATATTAGTTTAACATACCACACAACTTTATCTCAAACAACAAACGTATCTGACTCCAGTTTCCCGTGACTAAAAGATTTTTATTTTGCAATAGATCCGCAATCTGATTATAACAATTCGCATTTCCGTCGAAAAATTCGCGAAGATCGACATTTCCATCGGGGGCCTCGAGTAAATTAAAAATAAATAGAAACTGCAGGAAATTATACAATCCGCCAGTGTTTGCACTTGATAATTGTTTGAACATTTTTATGTCCTAGAGAGTCCTCTGTTTGCTGGTATTGTATCATTTTTTGCGAAATCAATACTGTCGACGAGAGCGACTTGGACCCTAGCCAGGAATTTTAATTACTTTATTAAATACTTGTGAAACAGAGAATAAAATCCTGTAGAAAGATTTAGTGTGTTCTACAAAAATTCTGTTTGTCCCGTGGGTGGTCACAGTAAATTCCAAACACGAATTGATTAATTTGATCAAAACCTACTACCTGATTTTGAGTCGGATAAATCCCACGCTATAAAAAAAAACAAGTTTTCAACCCCTGTTTTCTACTATACCAAAAATTGAGATTCACACGAACATTGATGGAGTAATAATAACATAGATATTTTCTCAGGCTCATATAAATATGACAAGCTCGAAAATCGTTGTCTAGCTCGAACAAAAAGAAGACACCGCGATTACACGGAGCGTGGTCCGAGAAGGGTTGAAAACCGGCCCATACGGCGTGTCCCATGGCTGGTTGATTGCACCATGGCGGGATATTTAACGACCGGTAGGCTTCCTATAGTGAGAGATCAATCTATTACCTTCGGCATGAAATTTCGAGTGGCCACTATCTCTTCACCCCCTGTCCGAGGTCACGTGTCTCGTAAGGGGATTTCCTATTCGAGTGGTCGGTTCGCGTGTGCCCCGCGATCGTTTTCATGGGGGATTAACGACCGCGGTGAGAACTGCACGCCAATTAACATATCAATCGTCCTAAATGGATTCATCTCTCGATCCTTTATCCTCGCAGAGGAGTCGGGCGGACTCGCTATCTGCTGGTTGAACAAACGATGCGGTACAATGATCTTTCTGTTGCGCTACGACCTCTTGTTTTCTTTTGTGGCTTCGGCGCGATTATTTTCGAGCACCTCTACTCTTCTACACTTACGTTGTATTAAGTGCACGTAGTCTGTAACGCATCGGTCGATTTTTTAGGGAAACAGATGTGAGAAAGTGGAATGTGTAAAGCAGATTACTTGTGGAGAGGATTGCAAGGATTATCCGATTTTTAAAAATTGTATTTCGAAGGCGTATCTTTCAATCAACCGCTTGCATTGGAATTTATTTTGCGACCAGATTGATAATTATAAAACTTTATCCAGCATAGAAATAATATTTAGAGTAGTTCTGTCAATTAATGAATATTTCCTGCAATTTTCTATCTCCAACATGTCATTTTATGAAAATCGAAATGAGAGAAAAATTTCTTACTTCGACTAGAAAATTGCTCGTAGCAGTTCCAACAGTTCTATTCATTTTCATTAGTGCGTGCGTTACCTCGGATTTTACAAATTTTCGCATGCCCCGTTGAAAGTGTCACAAATATGCAATTTGTCTGAATGCGCGGCAGGTGTCCCGGTGCGTGCACGCACACCGACTCTATTTATATTCAGCGAACGAGTTCAGCACTTCAAAATCAAGATTTTTCGGTCGTGATACCACTTTTTTTTTGTATATGTATTCTTATATAATCAATTATATAACCACGCGTATGATATAAAATGCGTATTGTGTTCATAATATTTTATATGCCTTCCCTAATGATATACATTACCGTTCATGAATCACGGGTACCCTTTAATCGGTAAAAAGTATCTCGAGGAAAGAATATATATTTTTCTGAATTACACTCATTGAAAAATTGCATGCTACGTTGTGCGTCATATCCGAAGAATTTCTCTTTCGCCTCGGTCAAATTCTGTTACGTTCCAAATTTTATTTTAGAAAGCCATTATTGGACATCGGATTTTATGCATTTATGACAAACGTGAGAAGGTGTCATTTAAAACAGTGAAAACATCAGAAGAATTTAAAAATACTGTTACATTATTTTCAACCTATTAAACGTATTAACGAAGAAAATAAATTTCTACGTCACTTCAATTTGTTGCAATTCAGATACAAAATTTTTATTTTACATAGTGATCCGCTGCCTAGCCATTATCAACGCAAAGTGGGAGAAAAGTTTGAGTCGATAAAAAAAATAAGTGCCAAACATACAAAAGAAAATTTGTTCTTTTAAAACCGTTCTAAGTTCCATCGCCAATAACCTGAAAAGCGGGTTATTTGCTAGCTCCAATGCGCACAATATACGCAAGGAAGCTTGTAATTTATTGTTTGTTTAACGTGGGCATGTAAAATGCATTGAATTAAAAAACAAGGGATAACTCAAAACTATGATTTTGGCACTTATCCCGGTTTTCATTTCAAGTCTTCAATTGCACAATTTTTTACAATAGTTGATGTACCTACCCCATGAATTGCAATCATTCAAAAAATCGTTCTTGCTTGGGGGAGGCGATTTTACAAAATTCCCAGAGCAAACGCGGCCACACTTTCCAGACAGAAATTTCGGGCCGGACTGGTTTCTCGCGAAGATAACGGCCGCGATAAACCGACCCGGGGAGCCTCCCCTTCCGGTTGCACGCTCGGTGCACCGAGCGCAACGGTGCGCCGTTGCATAGACGATTGCATAAGCGTAAGGCGACGGGGCTGCATCCGCGGGCCCTCTCCCCTTGAATATTCGAGGGGGCTACGAGGGTGGCGCGCGTGGATCCTCGCGTGCCCCAGCACGTGAAGCGAGTAGTCGCGTAGTGAGTAGTGCGCCGATCCGCTCCGCGTGTGTTTGAACAGGCCGCATTTCAGGCCGGGTCTCTCCCGTTGCGGTTTCCCTGTTGTACCGGACGGGGCCGGTCTCTTATTTGCTTCGTAGATCAACCATGGATCATTAGCACACTTGCTACCACCTTTACTTGCTACGTACCACCGCATCTTACATTTTGCTCTATTTTAGTCCCCCTCATTTCATTTTGCTCCATGTTCTTTCTTTTTGTTCCATTTCATTTTATCTTGTTCCATTTCATTTTACCTTGTTCCATTTTATTTTGTTACATTTTATTTCATTTTAAATTATTTAGAATACAGAGTCGTAGGCGTTAGTTACAATTTCGTTCGAAAGCTCGGTAGATTCTATTAACGCGTTCGAGGGAGGGAAACAATAGTCAGGAAGCTCAGCTGCCAGGATCAAGAAGACATTAGCGAAGATCCACTCTAACCGTCCACACACGGGGCAGATTCGGTGCCGGAGTATGTATCTATAATTCCCTAAAATTACATGTGTACACAGGGAGGCGCGTGTGTGTGTTTGCTCTAGGTACGCGGCAGTGTTTGCGCGATGCGTTCAGCCCGGCCGAGGGTGCGGGTTGATACGAGCTAAATCGAGCACCACCCAAGTGTGCTTCATTTGTGGCGTACCGGCCTGTGAAATTCGGGGGATGCCACTCTCTGTACCCCACCTCCGCTGCGCCCTTTTGTCGCCCCCTTGGCTCGTGACGATCCGCCGACTGCCCCCGGGGGTGAACTTGAACCTTCCGACGGAATTCCTGTTAGATTTTCACGAACTTACGTAAACAATTTATTAACCCCTCTTAATTGGCCGAGGAAAGCCGAGCAAATCCCGTGGGGGAACGTCTTAGCTGAAATGCTCTATTCCACCCTGTGAAACAGACACTTGCTAACCAAAGCATCTAGAGGACTATTAAATCTACAACAATTGACAGTGTTTAGAAATGTGTGTACATGAAAGGGGTGGATGGGGGTGAATGTTCTCTTAGCCTACCTAGATTTTTGCTGTCTTTTTTAAAAGAAAATGTAATGTAATCTTGCAATAGAACAAATAAATAGAAAAATTATACTATGAGTTAATAATTTGAGAAAATTTTATTGGGCCAACATTTACACCATAACCACGAAACTGTAGCTTAACGATAAACTTTATATTGTTTGTGTTGGCAGCAAGATGAAAACATAACCGGCATAAACAATATTCCCGCGGTGAGTTAATTTGTAGCATTATTATCGCGGTTGCAGTGCTTCGCGAGCGAAGGAAAATAGGTAGCTGTTTTTCTAATTTATCAGGAGAAACGGGAACTCGCAGCCATTCGCAGTCTACTTACCAACATAAACGTGATATAGAGTCTCGCGGGGGTGGTTAAGTATCCGGAAACTATTTGAACAGCAGCACGTACTTTAACTACGAGCCTAGAATTTGAGCCTACCGTGGGGGTGCGCCGGTTATTTACTTTGAGGGTATGTTTGCATACACGATCGCGGCTTCCGCTGGCTCCGTGTTTTCATCCCTGTTTCGGTGGAAGCCTCTGTCTCGCCTAGAATCTCGGTCAGTCACGTTTTTCCTAACCCATCAACGGGATCCCGAATTCGATTTCCAGGACGTCCTGCACCTTTCCACCCCCTGACTTGTTAGTTTTACGGCCCGCTAGATACGCCGCTTCACATTTTTCACGGAATTACAACGGCAGAAAGGGAGCGGAACTACCCCTTGTATACTTTCTTCACACTCGCACCCTAAATTCACCTGTGGCCCACACACTTTTTTCTATTAAAGCAATTCCTATTTTCATCATCTTTACTCTTTCAATTTCAATATTTGCTAGTCATTTTTTACCATTATTTATTTTTGTTAAACTCACCCCTTCTCGTAAAGGGAACAAAATAGAATAAAACGAAATAAAATAAAATGGAACAAAATGGTCTCGTCGTAGTTTTCCGAAACTCGAAGAGATGGAGGGCGGAACTGAGAGAGTCAATCTCGATCGCGTTAAAAACAAGAAGAAGAAGATGAGGAGGAGGAGGAAGAGAAAAAATGGGAACGATTTTCAAGTCCGCCAAGTTACCCGCGCCGCCAATTACCATAAATCGAGGGCGCGCGTTAAGCGACCGCGGCTACGAAGTATAAAAAGCAAAAAGATTCCTTGGTCGATCGTGAACGATCGAGAGAGCCGAATAGCCCCGTGGACCATTACCATTTTCGGGACCGAACAAAATATGGCACCATGGAATTAATTTAACGACGCTGTAGCGGCGCGGTGGAATTTGATGAAACGTGCCCTCACCCAATTCTTCGTGGGTAACATCAATTAGTATGGAGCAATGTCTTATATTGTACATGCGCTGGAATCATTTTCTTGTACACAAATTATTTCTGGGTGGCTTGTGCGATGAAATATGCGAAGGAGTGTGATCGAGGGGCGAGAATTTGACAAAATATCGATTTTTTTAATTCTCTTTAATACCGCGTGAACACGTGACTGCATAATTTAATACGAGGATCGGCCGGGTAAATAAACTTGTAAGAATGAATCAAACCTGAAAATACATTAACGGTAACGAAACTATTAAAAAATGACGAACAAAATTACCAAAACAATTCAATTTTTCATTTTACGAACGATACTGAAAAGATTATTAGCAATGTAAAATACAAAAAGAAAGTAGAAGGCGCCTTAAAATTAACCCTCCCCTTCTTATTTTTCAACGCGTCGCGTTTGAGATTGAGCCTCTCGAAAACCTTTTCGTATTTCAGCCGCGTCCCGCCCTCTTTTAGGTCTTGGAATCTTGGAAAACTATCGAGGGCGTACAGCGAGGCTGATTAGAATTTTATTATCGCGAAGGAGGAGAGAAAAAAGCAGGGAAGAGGTTCAAGAAGGGTGGCATATGGCGCGACTCCTCCGGCTTTTGAAGTTTCGGGGATGAAAGAGGCCGACGTTCTAGAGTTTACTTGACTCCCGCCCCCTTTTCCCGAGGATTCCCCGCACTCTACAACCCCCTACAAACCCACCCACACATACACACACACCTACTTTCCCATACCATGACGGAGTCGTTACTCACGAAACGAGCTACGATCCCTCGTTCCAAGTGGCCCGACTTGTCTCCCGAACTCTCTAAACGACTACCGCCACGGAAGATGTTGGCCAAACATCCGTGTGAATCCTATGGTTGGGCCATCTAGACCGTGAGGAGGATCCACGGAAAGCCTGATCCCATTTCACAGGGGATTTTTACTAATTCTTGCGACGAGATTTTACGGTTCAAATTCTATTTTGAGAAATAGTAAACGAGGATTTTGGGGATGATTTCAACCCTTGAAGATAAATTGATCAAAATAGAAAATGATTAGCCCTGATCAATCCTTACATCAATAACCAAAATTTTGTACGGTGCCCGACGATGTTGCACTGTATTGTTTCAATGCATATTTTTATAAAAAAAAAATGTACACACCGAATAAATTGCGGGCAGCGTCTCGCTCGTTAATTCAAAGTGTCCAAGTATTCACGTTGAATATCCGACCGCTTGTAAAGGAAGAGATACGGAAGTCGCGGGAATGTTAAACGGGACAGCAAATTGACAACGAAGAAGGAAAATGTTTCGCCGGAAGAAGCATCGCCCGGTGGCGTAGGGTGCGGACGAGGATACAAGGTCGTACGAGCAGGCGTAGGTCGATCGTAATAAATTACCAGGAAAGTTGGATACACGCGAACCCCGCGCGAACCTCTCTCTTCCCGCGTACGTGTGTGTGTACGGCCGTGGTTATCCATCCTGGTTCACCCCACTCACTGTTATCTTATATGGCCGTACTTAGGGTACATTACCCGGAATACGAAGGTACCGAGCCCCGAAATTTCTATTAGTACTACAGGAGGAAAACCACTTCACGAAATGGGACCCTTAAGTTCCCCTGCGGAGCCACGAAAGCGAAAGAATCCTCGCAGAAGTCTCCGCTTTCCAACGAAAACACCCCGCGTTCGATTATTTATACTATCATCCCCCAGGGGATTCGATGTTCAATCCTCAATGCAATGCAAGCGAGAAATTTCGGCAAGTTTACGGCGATGATTGTTGCTCGATCCTTTCTGTGGAAGAGTATCGAAATCTTGAGGTTGCTGTGGTTCGTAGAGTGGTGGTTTGCAGGAGGGAATGCATTTTTATTTTCTTGGATACTGTGTGAAGCTTGATTTATTCCTGTTCTTACGTTCTTCAGCATCAACTTGATTCGAAGGGTTAAAAGAATGTCCTTCGAGTCCTCCGGAAAACCGACTCGAAACCGTTCGCAGCTCTTTTAGAATTCTCGCTCGCTATTAGTTCGAAACAATGTCGATCCGGGCCGAAATAATTTAGATCCATCGTTGTGGTGCACGGTCAGCTTTGTTTCCGAATACCATGGGAATCGATTCCTCGAGTTCAGTTTAATCCTGCCCGGATAAACGACGCTCTCGGGTCACCGTTGATCCGCGTTATTCCGTAACTGCGTCCCCGAAGTTTGTGTCCCCATCTCATGGCCACCCGCGATCCGGCCACGCTGACGAAGGAAAATCGGGGAACCGATCAATTCCCGGGGACAATATTTTGCAGTAGTTTGATATTTCTCATGAGTATCGACTATAGTTCGGGAGGGGGACGTACGGCTACCGTGCACTACAGCCAAGATGGGTAGACTAAGCGGCGGAGGTTGGTACTAAATCTCACCCTAAAGCATCCCTACCGAGCCACCCCTAACTACGCTACTAGTGCTCCTGCCACCCCTCGTTCAGTGTCTCGCATTGGCGTAGCTAGCGCGCCAAGGAGGCCACGATTTTCGCCAGGATTCCTTCGTGCGCTGCTCTCTCCTCTTGCTCCTTAAGATGTCCGCCAACCTCGTTTCTTAGAGCATCCATCTTCCTAGCCACAATTTTCTATCAAACGTTCCTTCCTTTATCACATATTTTAAAGTTGTGACATTCATTGAATTTCTCGGGGTCGGGCAGACAACTCTTTCTGCAAGGTACCGGATCCTCTTTTCAGGATAGTCTTGATCAAGTCGATTTTTATTAGAAAATATTAGTTGCAGGATCGAGTCTCTAATTCTTCGTTACATTCTTTTAGCAATGGAGAAGTAATTGATGTTCTGTTTTTCTATAAACACAGAATTCGTTTTATTCAAATATTATTCACATCGTGATGTTTATTGATTTTCTCCATGTAACATTGTTTTAAATTTTCCGCACTGTCGCAGATCATTCAGGGCGAAGCAAGTTTTCGCAGCGGCACGAGTCGAGGCTGACTAAGCGAACAGCATTTATTCCGTCTGCTGAAAATCCTCCGTGAAGCAGAACGATCGATAAGAGCGGCGATCGGTCTCGAGCCGCTAAAGCGATCTAAAAAGAAAATAGAATGGCTAGCAAACGAGGGACACGTCTCTCTCGATATGGTCGTTGGCTTTCGTCTCCTTTTTAGGACACTCGGCTTCATCCACCTATAAACCGTGTGTACATATGCCGGTATTATACCGTTTCTCTCTTCTCTCTTTCTCTTTCAGCTTTTCCCGTCTTTCTCGTTCGCCTCGGCGCAAACGAGGATCTAGGAATCGACGGGATACAACGTCGTGAGCTGGCTCTCCGCGATCGAGATTCGTTAGGTCGATCTATATTTGGACGAATCGATCGCGGGGAGGGGGCAGATACACCGCTAGACCAGCCTCGATTAAGGCTAATCGGGATTAATCTCGCGGATCTTACAATGAGAGACCGCGAACGAGCGAGCGAGCTCGCAGTTCTTCTGCGTCTATCCAGCAGGCCGGCACGCCGAGAGCGAATTAAAAAGAATTAATTAGAGAGAGATTAGATATGGAGGCTCTTGCTAACGACGAGAGCTGGCTCCGAACCCCGGCCGCGAGTCACGCAGTGATTCTTTTCTATGTGTGTTACACCGTCGTCGTCGTTGTCGTCGTCGTCGCAGTCGTCTCGCTCGGTGCACGTAACCGGTGCATAAATCTATCGAAAATTGACCCTTCGTTAGTGGCTTAATTAACAGGATAAGTAACGATGGAACGCGGAACGCAGCCACCAACCACTGCCCCAGCCGAGATTTATTTCCTCATTCAGAGGACTCTTAACGCGGCCACCGAGTCGGCGATCCTTCAACGATTGTTCCACGGTCTTTGCAAATTCTCCGGGAGAGCGCGATTTACGCGCCGGATCTCGATATATGTTCGCGGCGAGCTTCTCTATGGGCTCGCTCGGACTGAAATTACCTGGTGCAAAAATTGTTACAGATTTGTCATGCACACACAGTTGTTGTCCAACTTCCTTAAGCAGTCGTCCAACAAAAATTCAACCCTGGGATCATCAAACACCATGAGACAAAGTCAAACCTGGATTCCCATTTGTACAAGTCACATCTCAATCCTATCTAACCTTCAAAATTGATCCCTTTCTCAAAAAAGAACTCAACTAAAATCATCCCTCTCACAGTGTCCTCTATCCCCATCGATCATCAAACAACGTGAGACCAATCAAGTTATCATTCTTATCTAATTCAGAAAGTTAGTTGCCAAAGATCACCGAGGAACTGTGTTCACACCGATGTCGCATTCAACGGGATCGTCCACCTCCGTCAAATATCCCGAGACCGGACCCGCGCGAATTGATCTCCCTTTCAAAATTCACTCTCCGCTAAATCGCCGGCGAACGATCTCCGGGGCTATTTCCTTCTCTCCGCGCGATAAGTCTCGTGGGTCTTCGACGCGGAGGGGAACAGGGGATGGGCGAGGAGGGAAGGGGGTTAGGTTTGAGTCGGCCCGATAATCTCTGGGCGGTAGTGAGTGCTCGAGGTGTGTGCCCCGTGTCGAGTACACAAGCCAGTTGCTCGAGTACACCTCCGTGACTCGCAAGAAAGGTCAGATTAAGCCGTCTTCATGCTACGCTACCGAGCAATCCCGTTTTCCATTGAGCTTACGCCAGTGGCGTCGCCCCCAACCCATCTCTATATACCCCGTCGCCCTGCAGTTAATGTGTTCCAGGGTGGAACCCTCGTCTCCCCGCCCCTGGCCCCTCGAACTCCCCTCCCGGCAGACCGCCCCCAATTTCAGCCCTCTTTCCACATCTACCCTTACCCAGAGAGACAGGGAGAGGTAGATATATAGAGAAAGACAGTCACTTCTCTCTCCGCCCCTGAAAACCCACCGAACTCTCCGGGATCTCGGGTTCGCCTCAACGAGAGAATATTTCTCTTTCTCTCTCTCCCTCCCTTCCACGCTCACTCCAGACCCCCTCTGTTCTTCCAACCCCGTCGCAACCCCTCGAACTCCTACATTGTCTCTCTGTCTCTCTCTTTCTCTCTCCAGGTCTCTCGTCCTTCTTTCACTTTCTCATCCTCGAACCACCGTCTCCTCCTACCACTTCTCTTTCGCCTCTTCATACTGCTCCTCCTCCTTCCACTGTCTTTGTTTTAGAAATTAGAAGCGGATTACCGAATCCCCTTTTCAGCTGCGCTGCGTTATTAACTATTACCTTTTAGCCGGTCACCCTTCCACGCCGAACGAGTTGTACCGGGAAATTAAATCACTTTTATGGAACGCCCGCGACGATTCTTTCCAACCCCGCGGTAGGGGTGAGTTTTCGACAAAGTCGCAAAGGGAAAATCTCTCTGTTGGATTTGTTGCCGTGTTGAACGATTCGCAGGGGTGGAGGATTTGCGGATGTGTACTGTGGTTTGCGAAAGCGTTTGGTACTGAAGGATTTTTATTGTATTGCTAATTCTCTTTTAAAAACGTACTTTTATCATTACGTTCTTTTCGTTTGTCACTTTTCGTTTCCATAGATTATTTCATAAAATTCAGAAAGAAAAAATTGTTTTCAGTGATTAGAAGCGTCTTTATGAAATAAAGTGTCTTCGAGCTAATAAAGTAGAAATCGTCACCGGTGTTGATCAACGTGTTTACATGTGTGTCGCTGAAATTATAAATGCGTAAAAATCCGCAATATCGTATACATGGAAAATGTAATTGCTCGGTTCCCATTTGCGAAGCTGCTCGTTTTACGAGCGAATCAACTTCTTTAGTGGTTCTTTATTAGCATTTAAACGTTCGGTTATAGCTAATCTGAGCGACTATATCCTGTTCTTGAAAAGAAGAGACTCGACGTACACTATCTGTCATAATAGCTGTCTAGTCTACTGCAATTACTCCAGATTCATTACACGTGACCAACGAGAGGATTGGGTTGGACAGCTGTTATAACTGTCTGTAAACATCGAGGTACATCTTTCGAAAAACAGAACCATAGTAATTACATTATTGATCTTCGCACGGTGTTTGACTTGTATACTTGCCGTTTATATTTGCTTTTTCTCGACGGTATTTTATCTATATTGCGCTATCTGTTCGACAGAAATTTTCATGTTGGTACTTGGATTACCGTAATCCGCGCAGTCAATAAATCACGGAGTCAATTACGAGTCTGCAAAAATCAATGGAACACAAGATCTCATTAAACTTAACGCGGCTACGGATCGTCATTAATCTCCCGAATCCCTCGCCGCATCAAATGAAATTTCGATTAATCTCGTTTCCTTCGAATCGATTCGAAATATTAATTTCCATAAACGTCTGATGTACAAAAGGTGACTCCGTTAAATAAAATTTAATTACGCTTCCCCGTTGGTATCGATATCCGTAAATGTAGTGAATGAATGAATTCAATCCACTTATGTTCAGTATTTTTTTGGATTTTGCAGTTTCTATAAAAAATTTTGCCAACATGTCGGCTCCTTGAAAATAGGAGTTGCTTTTCATTCGCTTAAAAATTTATACTTCTGGTTAATTAATCAAGATAAATAATATTTATATTTTATTTCCATTCAAATCTTTCTTTTGTGGTATCCTTAACCCCTTGCCGTATCATTTTCTCTACAGTTACAGCGATTAAAACGTCTTTATCCACAAAAAAGTCGTAGAAGAGAAAAGAAAATTTATATTTTTTGTATGGCTACATTTATTTTAATGCTCAACACTAAACCTACCGACCATCAAAAGTGACTAATGTGTATGGTATTATAAAAATAACAAGATTAAATTTATTTATATTTTGTGCGATTTTTACTACAATATATACCGGAGTAAAAAAATGTATTCAATCAATTCCCATGAAAACACCTTTACAATCTCAATAATTGCCAAATAAAAAATCTAAAATGGGTCATTTGACCCATCGTGGTAGGTTTAGCGTTAAATAAAAATTGAGTACAAGCGAATCAAATTTCATTTCATTAAAAAAAAACGCGCGTGACATTCATGTTTGCTAGACTTTGTTTAAAATCTTCATGACGAGTGTGACTCGTTAAAATACGGCAAGGGGTTAAAAGTAGGTATGAAAATGGGAATTTGCTGAAGATCTTAATGAGTCGCTAAAAATGCGAATGAGTATGTTTTTCCAATTTCCATAAAACAGCCGCACTTGGTAGTGTACGGTGGATCTAGAGGAGCGTGTTTCTATTCAGTAACCTGTGCAGAAGAGAAGGAACGCACTTCCTCGACTGGCCGGCAATACCCTGAAGAATTTACGTCGAATGGAATCGGATCGGATCGCGGTAGTTCCTCGTCGCCGGTACTTTCCTCGGAGCCGGTCCCGTCGGCGTTTATCGTCCAATTTCGATCTCAGTTAATTTTCGCGTTATCTAACGATCGGCCTTAATTATATCAGCTCTCGGCTGGTATGGCGTACGGGTTCGGCTGGTAATGGCACGAGGCAACGTCGGAGTTCCGTCTTCTTGCTCGCGTGGGCTTTTTGCCGTGTCCTCGCGAGAACGCTCGACAAGGAGCATCAGCCGACAACGACCGACAGCGGTCTTATGATTATTTTTTCTTCTTTCTCCCTCTCTCCCTCTCGTTTTTCTTTCTTTCGTTCTTTGCGCCGGAGAACGCCGGGCTCGCGAACGGGGAGGGACCACGCGGCGACGAACACGACGAACGAGAAGAAGAGGCGTCCGGGTCGACGACTCTCCACCTTTCTTTCTCGTCTCCGTTTCTTCTTGCTCTCTTTCTCTCTCTATCTTCTCTTCCCTTGTACTTTCGATGTGTCTCCTCGAGCCGTGCGACGCGGAGTGCGGATGATCGCGAGACCCGCAGTTTACACAGTTGGCCTGGCGAGGTTACCTAATTATTTGTTGCCCGCCGCACAATGACGAAACGCTCCCCACGCCGACGAGGTTACATTGCTCTTCGTCTTCCTACGCTAGTGTCTCCTCTATTCCTTTCCTCGATCGCTTTCTTGGTTACCTGCCGATCAGGTGACACGTGGAACAATTCATCGTCGTTTGCGTCGACCCTGAGGAGCGTCTATGATCGGCTCCCTGCACTATGATCCAAGAATTCTGGAGTCAATAGAGTGAGGATGGGTCAGATGGCTCCTCTTCCTCGTTAGCTTTCTTGTTTTCCAATGATATGGCGCCTAGGTGACACGTGGAATCATTTCTAGCTCATTCGTCAATACTGAAGAACATTCATGATCTACTCTGCGCACTGTGACCAAAGATTTGGGTGTCTAAGGAGCGAAGGTGGGTCAGAGTAGCTTCTGTTCTTCAGCTTTGCTGTCTACCTGCCGTTTAGGTGGCACGTGGAATAATTTCCAGCTGATTTCTCAATCCTGAGGAACCCTTACGATCAGACTATAGACCGTCCTATCTCCCTTTAATAATTTTAATAATTTGAAGCCAATACATCGATGCAAAAAAATTGAATGCATAATGTGCTCTTGCTCACTTCAGCAAGGTGTTGAAACGAATCAACTGCGAGATGAGCTTGGGGATTTTTTGATACGGTTCGATCATGTTTATCGGGGGTCAACGCATTAGCAGCAATCGTTCCGAGTGGAATCGTACGAGTTGTTCACCCACGATCCTACGTCGCGAGCAGCCGGACCACGCGAAACATATTCCGATAGCAACGAGTCCGAAGAGAAGCATCGAGTTGACACCAATCGTCTCGGGGACCTTTCTATTGGAGACACTTGATCCGAGCTTCGAACCCAGAGAAGAACAGTTGGATCGGATCGATCGATCGATCCCCGATGCTCGTCTACGTCTACACAGGTACGGTAGAGCCATCCGAACTAGTGGGCAAGTGTACGAATAACAGAGAAAATTTCATTTATTTAAATCAAGAGGCTTGAGAGAGAATTGAATTCTCTTCCTTGAAAGAGAATTCTCTTCCTCTATCAGCCACCGTCTCCTCAAGGTACGTGAGGAAAGCATTTTTCGAATTAGAGACAATGTTTACACAAGACTCGTGCTATAAAATGGTAAATCCTGGGAGAAAGGGTCAGAGGAGTAGTAAATGGGCTGTGAAGTTAAGATGGGTTTGAGGGTGTCAGGTGGACAGAAATGATGAATGACTATGGCTGGTACCAGCTGTAAAATAATTAAAGGCGACAGGTACCGAGGTGCAATCAAAATAAGCGTAGAGGACAATGAGGCACCAGCACTTCGCAGTTAGGGGCTTGTACCTGAGGTTGTTCATGGCGGTTAGAAGTTTCGCTAGCGACCCCCGTGGTGTACGCAGAACTGAAACTTCGACAAGCTCGTGATTTTTTGGGGTAGCCAAATGTTGGGAAGTCTGCTTAAACCTACCGAGCCTTGAAAGTAACTGGTACATCTTTCCTTATAAAAATTACAAGATTGATTTTATTTAAACTAGCTCTGTAATACGTGCATTACTAAAAATATCTATACAATCATTTCTTATGAAATCAGTTTTATTATTTTTCTAATTGTAAAATTAAAAGCCTGGAACACCGGCCATTTTGACTGGTGTTGGTAAGTTTAGTGGTAATGTCAAGCTGCAGGAGCTACATATAATAGGATAAGTTCTGCATTTGATTAAATTAGCAGTCTAGTGATGAAATTTGGGAATCTTGTGGCATCGTTTCCAACTCTGTAAAATTGTTAAGAAAGGAAACAAATATCTACCTGACAATCGATACGGACAATTGTTGTTTCGCTTAAAATCCGCAATCTTGTTTCACCGACTAAAGAATTCCTCGTCAATACCAACGTTTTCAGTTATGAATTCTCCAAGCGCATGAAGGACCACAGTCTACTAATAAGAAAAATCGGACGCTCGCCCCACTTCGGTGCACTATGCTTAATAAATTCAGCGGAAGTGCTCGATTCGGAACTTTCCCTGCAGGGTGGCGTGTTCCCCATTTTTACGATCCCGTAAATAATGGCCGGCTCTCCGGCCACCGTCGATCCAGCGGCAATTTTATCTGCATCAAGATGTAATCTACGCGGCGTGTATCAGATCGGGACACTCGAATACAGAGGAAAAAAAAAGAAGTCGCACGGGTGAACTCGAGTGTGCGGCAGAAAGTTCGTCAAGCCTGGAGATAAATAACGACGCTGTACAAATAAACAGTTGCGTAATTCCGATTCGTTGATTCAGTTGATAAGTATCGTAGGAGCTTGGTCCGAGGCCAGGTTTTAACGACCGATCCGCATCGGTTTCTCGTCCGTGAGTTTCTCGGGCCGGTCCCTCTGGTCAGAGACGAGAAAATTTTACGTCTCTCTGCCCTGAGGATTCCCCGGGACTCCCGTGGTGCGGTTGCTGGCATTAATATGGCCGCTGTAAATCTCGAAAGGTACTTGTCGCGCCGCTACACCGGCATATGGTCTTCCCGAATATCATTTCGACGCACCTTGCCCTGTCCCAACGAAAAAATGCTGCCCTGACCGTTACCTTTCCCGGTTAGGGTGGCCCGGAATCACTCTAATTGCGTACCGAATTCATTTCTCTCTGAACCGTGCTTCCTTAGATGCTGCACGAACTTCTAAACACATTGTAACACACACGATTAAAGTGTGTACACAAAGAATAACTTTTATTGCCTCGAATTCATTCCGGGAAGTTTAGGTGGAATAAGTTCTTTTAGTAAACGCTGGTCTACCGGGTTTTTATTGTCTTGTAATGTTTTGTATTAACTCCTCGTCTTACGATTTAGTTTACGATTTCAGTGATTAAAACATTTTTGTAATTCTAAAAAAGGAGAAACTTTATATCTATTGTACGCCTATATGTTCCCCGATAGCTGTACATTAACAAAACCAAAATAGCAAATAGAAATTAATAGCATACATATTTATTAGACTCTGTTCAGAATCTTCATCCACGAGTCTGACACGATATTGTAAGGCAAGGGGTTAAATTGGGATATTTAAATGGAGCCAAGAAAATAAAAATGCTGGATAGATAATGCTGGATCTTTTAAGACTTGCGCTAGAAGTTTTGGGAATTGCTATAGTAATTTTTCTACTCATTTTCTAAGTCCAAGTTTTCTTAGCACCTACTCATCTTCACAAGATGATCGAATAGCAGCAGAATTTCCAGCAAGTTGAAGAAAAGAAGGACTAGCAAGAAAAATCCAGCTTGTTACGGGTCCCAACGAGCCGGAGAGGCGTGCATCAATTCTGCGAACGGACCGGGGCTAAGTTGCACCGTGTTGAAGCGTCGCTAAACGATCTGTTAGGCGAAAATATCTTCATTCCGCGGGGCGAAAGGGCCGCGACGATACCACGGTTTCGGAAAATCTGTCTCGGGAGACAAACGAGATACCTCCGTGGCGCCAAAGGTAGTGCTCGTTAGTTGGAAATTCGTGAGTAATTTTAGTGTCGTACCCACGCGACTGGCCGAAGGTATATAATTACCTAACCTCACCCGACCCAATCTAACCCACTTGGCAAACGAACGAGAGTTCCAGTTTTCCCGGATTGAAATCCGGATATGACCAGCCGGACGTTCGACGCGGAGAAAAGTTGCTCGATATACACTCGGAAACAACCCGAGAACCACTCCCGACATCGCCTCGATACATGTCCGGAGATGGCTCCATTGAAACCCTATCAACGAGGCAGACCAGTACTTTCATCTCTGAAACCTTTTATTTATTTTGTTGGAAATTTTTATAAATGTAAGATATAAACTGAGACTCGAAAAATACTTGGTGCAACGGTACTCTAAAATTATTTTATCGTGTCGTAGAGAAAAATGGACAACTGTTCGTCTTCGTCGCAGAGTTGGGCAAAAATTTTATTGAAATAAAAATTTTTTCCAAGTGGGTTTTAAACCCACTTTATTCGAAATTTTTATATAAATAAAATTTTTGCCCAACTCTGATCGCAAACACCACACAGTTTGAATATTTCCGGCTCGTACCCTAAATTTAATATGTTATACATATAAAACAGAGTACCATCTACAGTTCTTCGTGAGGAATTTCTACAATGTTAATAAGTAGTGGTCTTCACCGAAGAGACCACAGTTTGAGCATTCCTGGCGAAACGCTCGAAGCAACGGTACCCTAAACTGATTCGATCGTCTCGGGCAATGTCTATGATCTCCCGTGGAGAATTTTTACAACTGATGGGCAATTTTCAGCGGTGTTCGGCAAAAAGACTACACAAGTCCGAATGTCTCCGAGCCGGCGCCCGGAGCAACGGTACCCTAAAAATCGTGCGAGAAGAAAGGCGATGGTTTGACCGGACGGAGGCGAAAGGTATTTCACGAAACGGGAAAGTGCGTGCTTCCCGTGTGGTGTACTCGTTCCAGTCTCGACATTCTCGTTCGATTTCGCATCCGCAAAACTCCGCGGTCCTCCGTGTTTCTTCGTTCTCCGGCTTCCTGGTAACGCAGAGCTTTTGTCTCCGATGACGCCGGCACTTTCGCGTGCGCCGCCGGAAAAGACGACTCTCCCTCGCTCTCTTCCTCTCTTTCGGCTCTCTTTCCGACTCAACAAGTGGACCGATGTTTTCGGGACGGCAGAGAGAGAGAAAGAGAGCCATCCACCCACACTCGTCTCCCCGTCGTCGTCGTAGCTACACGAAGAGAGTGGTGGGTTCTGCGGGCAAAAACGCCGGCCCTTCGCGCTAGGGGTTGCTTCCTGTGAGCAGGGAACGTGAAGGGGGAGCCGAAACGCTCTCTGGTCCGACATACCGGCTCGAGGGGAGAGGAGAGAGAGAGAGACTGCTCTTGCAGGGACTGAGAGGCCCGAGTCTAGCAATGGCTCTGAAAGAATCGCGTTTTTAGGTCTCACCGAACCTTCCGAATTTTGCAACATTGTTTCTCTAATTCTACTACTAACACCGTTGATTGCCATGTTATCCACATTTGAGTGACGGAATTATTTTTATTTTGCTCGTGGCCTATGAAGTGAGAGAGGAGTGAAAAGAGAATCTTAATTTATCCTAATTTCTGTGGTCGCCGAAAAGTTAATTCCTACATTTAAAAGAAACACTAGAAGCTGCGGAAGGGTTGATGACATTTGCATGGGAGTATTTCAGATACGCAAAAAGCGCCGAGCTACATTGTATCGTTTTATGTCACTGAATTAATCAACTGCAAAAACAGGTGACTCCGGCATCCATCGTTGACCACGCACACCGCCGTATTTTATTTCGGTCAATGTATACTATTGTAGTATTTACAACGTATGCAAATGCTAATCCATCTGGCTGTCATCAGCCACTCAGCCGGGGACTCTTAAAAATAATCATTGAATGAAGATAGATCCTTCGATCTAACCTGTCGGGTCCTATCAACTGGCTAGTGAAATTCTACAGACAAATTCTACAAAGCTCCAGATTTTTCCAACACAAAATACTCCAAAAGATACACGGCGTAAAACGAAACTTTATGGGATCAACCTGTAAACTGAAAACGGATGAAAAATCACCTCGATCGATTATGTAACTATTCTTGAAAAAACTGTCCAATTTTTTCCAAACTGTGATACACTCACGTAACAAAACTTATGGGGTCAACCTGTAAATAGAAAATAAGTGGAACACAACCTACCAAGTTGTGAATCGAACTCGGAACATTCGAAAAAACATAGTTGAAACTAGAATCCTCAGATTTCAACTTTTAGAGCACAATTCGAGAGTAAGAGGTTCGAGCGCCCATCGCTAGCCGCGCATCCGTAGCCGGTTGGAGGGGATTAGTTTGGGATTGTAGTGGGGGCCGTCATAGCCGGAAGGGGAGGGGTGGGGCGGGAGCCTCCCCTCGTGAAGCGTCAGTCTCGTCGCGTACCCCGTGCAGGAAGGATCCCGCGTGGTTGCTCCTCGTCGTCTGTCCACGCAGCTCGCTTCTGCCCTGCCGATCGATCTCGCATCCAAAATTCTCGCCTTCCGTCGTCACGTTGACCATAATCTCTCGTGCACAGTGCTCCATTGCTATCGTTCGTCTAGTGGTGACTCCAGTTTGTCCGTGAACAGTCCTCTCAGCTCCGTGCATCCTCGCGTCCCCAGTGCGCTTCGCTTTCTGGTACAATTCCGTGAACAGGTGTTCGTCTTTGGTTGAAAAAGCGACGCCGCGCGTCGGATGGTGCATGGACGCGCGGGTGAATGCTAGTGGTACGCGATGCGTCCTCGTGGCACGCGGCGGCGTCGAACCTTGTGAGGCTCAACCCGAGCAATGCTCCGATCTGACTCTGTCCCCTAACCGCCAGTGAAAACCGAAGAGTTGCCAGTGTGTGCTCGGTGGTCCCTGAAGTCCCATCCAAAGTGACGAGCTGATATGCGCCCCGAAATACTAGGAACGTGTGCGCACTTTCCAGCGGAGCTCATCTGCTAGAGCCATATCCCCTAGCCAGCAGTGTTCCGATCTGACTCTGCTCCCTGATCACCATTCTCAGTGAAAAACCGGAGCAGTTGCCAGTGAGTGCCCGGAATCTTGAAGTGGCAGTCTGATATGCACCCGGAAATCCTCAGTGGAACGTGAGCCCACTATCCAACGGAGCTCAACAACTAAAGTCATCCCCTAACGACCAGTGCTCCGATTCGACTCTGCCCCCAATTGCCTGCGTTTCTCAGTGAAAGACCGAAGAACCCTGTTTGTGCCGTTGTGTGCCCGGTGGTTTCGCAAATCCCATTAGAAAGCGGCCGCCTGATATGCGCTCCGAAATCCTCGAAACGTGTGCGCACTGTCCAACAGAGCTCATCGGCTAAAGCCACCCCTTGGCGAGTGACTCTGGCTACCTAGCCGGACGATGAGAGCGATACACCACGGTCGAGGCGCGATCGTCACCAAGATTTGATAGCGAACCACCTGGCGGCCGAGACTCGGCCTCTCTCTCTCTCCTTCCTCTTCTATCCTCTTTCCTCCTTAGAGTAGCGACACTCTAACCGCAGAACCATCCCCCGCTCCCGTCTCTCTCCAACCACCCTCAAGGTGGCCGCGAGATGCAGTCGAACACAATACTGCGCGACGTCGCCAGCACGGAGAAGCTGATGGTAAACAACAACAATCTGAACAACAACGGCTCTCCCGGCGCGGACATCATGTTCCAGATGGAGGACGACGGGCTCACGCAGCTCGGCAGCGTCTTCCAGTCGGCATACCAGTCGATCGTTGGCGGTGGTGCGCAGGTAAGACCCGTTTCCAACCCCTTTTCGATGCACCCTGCACTCGTCGACTACCAGTTGCGTCCGCAGACGAAAACAGTTCCATCGATTTTCAAGGCTGATCAATAGGGGAACGTCTCTGTCGCTCTGCTCTCTGGAGTTGGGCTCCACGGAGTGAAAAAGAACAACGTTTAGAAACGTTGTTTGAGGACGGGAATAGTGATTGGTGATTCTTAGCGTCCTTCAGTTAAAGGAAAGCTAGTTAGAAGATTTTTATTATCTAGCTAGAACAGGCTTACACTAAATAATTTTGTTACAAAAGAGTGCCTGCTTCTCTAGTTTTAAAAATCGTGACCTGGGGGTTGAAAAGAAAGAATCCTTCGATTTAATTTAAAGACCACAATATCTCGACTGATCGAGAATAAGTTAGCAATATTAATAAAAGGAACGTTTCTCCCTCTAACAACCGTAATCCTAGGAGATACTTCAACGAAGTATCTGAATTATATCAATCTCTCAACTAATCAATGCAGGCCACTAATTAACAATGATTTCGATAAAAGACAGTTTGCTTCCCGAGTTTTAGGGGTTGCAAAAACGAAGGTTCTTAGTTGTCTCTTAGTTGGCCAGAGAGGGTAGCCGCTCGCCGCATTTAAAATAGGGGCAGACCGGATGCACCAGTTGGAAACGAGTTCTTTTCAATCTCGGCCAGGTTTTCACGGTGCACAGGGTATCCCTGTAAATCCGATTGTGCGTCGATTGAAAATAGAGACACGTTTACGATTTTCTCCGCGCGGCCGACGGAGCGTGCCGAGCACGCCATCGGCCCACTGACGTCACTGTTACGTCACGAGCATGGCCGTCGTCACGTGGGCGGGCACGATGGTCGTCCGCTTTTTTCTTTTTCAATGCCGGCACCCTTGCCTTGGATGCGCGGGGTGCGCTGGAATTTTTTTTTTGTTGCGGCTCTCTGTTGTCTTTGTGCGTTTCGAATACATAGTGCTTTGATTGCTCTTGGGCTTTTTAAAATATTGCTTTTGATGTGTCGCGACGACATTTTGCCTCGTTAGGGGTTGTTGGTGGCTTAATATTGTTGACGTTGACATGGGAAGCGATAAGTGGCAATATTACAGCTTAGAATGTGCTTTTTTGATAGAGTATCGAAGTAATATAAAATTTTTCTCTGAATCAAATTTTTCTGATATACTGAACGAATTTTTTGAGTATTTTCTTGCTGTTCGAGCAGAAAATATAGGCTGACGTTTCTACTCGACTCCGATAGGAATTGCGGACAAACTGCTGCTTGAAATTCTACTGCATCCGATTCTACAATGTGTTCGCATAGATTTATACCCCGAGTTCCAATCCACCCTGTATAATTCAATATTCTAGAATCCATTGTGTACAGTCCTCGGAAACATTTTTCAGCTGCAGGGCATGGCGCACAACTTTCCCTTTTCTCTCCGCGCGACCGGTTCAGTGTGCTAATTCAATTTTGAATTGAAATACAAAATGTGAACAAAATGAACGAACAAGCGAATAGAGAATTCTAACCAGGTTCTAATGCAATGGCGATTTTGATACACCAGGACAAAATGAACCCGGACTCCATGAGATCGAGATGCGTCTCGCTTGGAATTTAGTTCGGCACGATTATCTCCGCGAAGTCAGTTTGCGTTATAAGGAATATCAGAAACAGTCGCGCGGGGATGCGGGGGCGAACGTCTATTTCGACTCGTATGGCGGCAGTGACTCATCATCATCCCGGCATTGTTTCGTTAAATGGAATTTCTATCTAATTTAAATGCGGCTTAGCCAGAAATAATGCGATTATGCGTTAGCTTATTCTGTTTGTTAATCTCCTTTGCACACCATTGTCACCCTGACGGCCGAGAGAGGCTGGGGAGAGACGAAGAGAGAGACGGAACGGTGTTCCGTGTACACATCCCCCCCCATCCTTTCCCCCCCTTTCCGTCGTTGCCACGCCGTTTTGTACGGCACTGTACATTATTTCGCTACAGTCCGCGCAGCACAGCCGCTAGATCCTCTCCGGCTTATGGACTGGTCGGTGCGCAGCGGTTCTCCTTTTCCACTTGGAACTTTAATTTCCCCTTAATCGCGCGCGTTCCGGAAGTTCCCGTGTTCCCATAAATCTCTTCTGCGAGAGCGAACCTCGCGAGTTCCACGTCTCGCGTTTTCCATCGAGAGAGCCCCGCGGGCTTTCACGCGGTTTTCCCGGCGAGAGCAACCGCTTCTCGATAGACCTCGATAGGCGATCCAGGTCGACGAGAGACGATATTGAAATTCTTTTTTCCTTCGTTGCGCAATCCTCTCCTTGTCTACCACCGCGCCACTTACCAATTGCCACCGCACAATAGCGGTCTAATTACAAAGGACCAACGTCAACGCGGGAGACAACAGGTTAGGCTCGCAGGCGAGGCTCTCTCACCTGCGCGGCCACGGATCGACAGCTGCCGATCCATTGTTCGTCTTCTGGCAGCTCACCGATCGCGCGCGGAATTGGAGCGGTCGACTTTCCGCGAGCATTTTTTTTCGAATTCCACTAGTCGGATGCTGGAAATTCGATCAGGTTGGCGCGGGGTCCCTTTCCCAGCGACACGCTTAATGCTTTTGGACGATTCGAGCATATGTGATCATTCGTTTGTCGATCGTCAATGTGTTTCAGAAATGTCAATATAATTGAACTTTTTCTATTTTAACCCTTTGCACTCCGTTGTCGCCGATAATGCGACATTTGAGATATGAACTTTAAACATAAAATTTTCATTTTGTTGAAGATTTATAAACTTGAACTTGTTTTATATAATGTAGGTAAGGAATAAATATTTTGTTTTATTGCAGCAACCGTATTTTTTTGTTAAAACAAAATATTGGTTGTTTGTACATATATATATATATATATATATATATATATATATATATACTTGTAACTAATATAGTGGTGTATAGCTGGAGTTGTTGGTATACTATATGAGTCACTAGGCTGGAATGCAAAGGGTGTAATACTAAGTCTACCACCATCGATCAATTTTATCCCACAATTACAGAAATTATGCGGATCTTCATGCAAAATAAAAATTGTCATCGTTAAGTTTAGCACATTACTCAAAAATGTCTTTTCGTTTTCTATAATAAATGAAGCAGTTGGACGACGTTTCGAAAATTCCTAAAACGAATAAAAGTGCACAAGTACCGTCAAACAAAAATTAGAGTATCTTCTCCGAACAAACTCGACAAGCCTTAAAAATTAGTCATATCTCGCCGAGCTCTTCTAAAAATTCCCAACCACTCGGCGCACCGTGAATTCGCAAAACTCCACGATAAATCGACAAGGCAAGGTAAAAAAAAGCAGGTTAGAACGGCGATCGAAAATTTCCATAAACATCTGCGTCGATCCAACGATTTCCTGGCAGCAATCTCTCTCCATCTCATTAATAACTCGGTGAACCGTCCCCCAAAAATTCTTCCACCCTCTGCGCCGAGGATCGCCGGGGCATACTAAAGTACCCTAACGACTCGGAGCGGAGCGCGCACCGTCGCCGAAAATCGTAGATCCCTTTACCTGCCCCCGAACAATGAATTCATTCGACGAGGATTTATCGACTGAACGTAGGGGCGATATTTTTTTATCCCCCCGCCGATCTCGATTTCGAGAGCGTCTGGTGGAACCAGTTTTTGATCGGGCCGTGGTAAGGCCAGCCATTTCCGGTCTGCTCGCGCTCTCTCTCCCTCTCTCTCTCCTCCCTGTTCGTATATCCGGTTCTCGGTCTCTCGAAACGTGTTCGAAACGGTCGGCGCTACGCGGATTTCGAGGAGCTTTTTTCCGGGCTTTGTCGGGCGTAAAATCTTGGCCGAGTCATCGTCGACCAGCAGAAACGGGAGAAAGAGAAATGGAGAGAGAGAGAGAGGGCTGGAGAGAGCCGACGGAGGCGGCCACTTAAAAATACTACAACAAAAAACGGAGGGCCGCGTTCGTTATGAAAGCGTTATCTCTCTTTGGGCCGGACTTAATTAGCCGCTCGCGCGCTCATTTTTCTGCTAAAAACGGACTCGCAATTAAACGTTTAAATTAGCGGCGACTCGTAAGTGGCCCCGGCGAAATATCGCTGCTCTCTGTTTCGTAACGCGGGCCGCCGCGCCGCAATTTCGATCGCGGCTTCAACATCCGTATAAGGTCCATCCGGCGACACCTCCGCCAGAAAGAGAGAAATTGTAACTTTTTGATAACGAGCGTGATCGACGGTGCAATTGGCCCGTCGCGTTCCTCCCGTTGATACGATTGAACGCTGCTCGCAGGAACGAGTGGAACGGCATACGGCCGGCGGCAAAAGTAATCTTTAATCCGTTACGCAGAATCTTACAAATTGGAGCAAGTTTACTCTTTTCGCTGGAAATTGGTAGCGTCGAGTAAATCTATCCGGCGAAAATTATCTTTAATGAAATTATAAAATAGTGTTATAAGCGAAACAATTTTCTATGAACAATTTTCAAGTACAAGATGGATCTAAAGATGCATTTAAAGTACAAGATGAATCATGTGGATGTGATTGAATAAAAAAAAATGATTTTGGTCGATCACGATCCTATCAACATGATCTGGGACAGGGCAGATGAATGGATCATTTTGACCCACTGTGGTTTTCACGCAGCTTCCACGACGCGATGTTGCGTAAAATTGTATGTACACTTTCGACTGCATTACATTAACACACATAGCCGCACGCGTGTTTAATAATTGATTATTAATCACATAAATAAATACGGTAAAGCTGAATCTAAACGATGCGTTCGTCGTCGGAGCGTTATCATATTTCTTGTGTACGAGTATGTAAATTTCGTGGGTTGTTAAAAATTAATTTTCGTGAAATTTTGTTTCGCCGCCGATGAATGTTATCGCTCAAGGTGTTCCACATATTATGCAAATTATGTAAATGAGCTGTAATTTATGCTGTTCTGGATTTTTCTACCTGGAAGAGTTTCAATATAGTACTGGAATTTGGTAGAACGAATTTATCGTAGCACAGAATGATACACAATTGTTGTTTAGAAAATTTATATAAAATTTTCGGGGTGAGAGGAAATTGTAATTATCTTGTGGTCCTCAACCCCTATTTTCTGTCACTCGCAAAATTCGTAGTTCTACGTTACGAACGTAGACGTGTGGAATAATGCAAACAAGATGCAGATTCAAATTCGCGTGTCCCAGCGTGAATTATCGATCGGATTCGCAAGGGTTTCGATTTCACGCTCGGCCAAAGTCGGTACGAGCGTTCGGTTCGGCAAAAAGCTCGAAAACGAAACTGGTTGCGGCAATAAAGTGGCACTTGTCGGCCAATTCGACGATAGGGGAAAGAAAAAACAATCAGCTTCGAGACCGGAGCCAGGTCGCCGTCCCATTTATATCAATTCTATTCATTGCCGCTTTTAACCTAGCCCTCGCCTGTCTCTCAGCGGTTCTCATCCGCGGTCTACTTTGATATCCGTCATCCACCAAACCGATCGATTACTAAATCGATCTCGACACTCATCATCTTCGAGGATCGAAAATTGGGGACTTAATCAAAAGTGTATTAAGTGACGAGCGTGATTAGCATCGAAACGACCGATAAGTCCTCGAACTGACCGCTCGCCATAGGTCGCGGGCCCTGATTTGCATAAAATTTTGGTCTCCGGGCGAAGTTCCTCGGCAACTGGGAACTCGATAGACAGGTGAAACGAGGCGATGTAACGGGTCCTGTCGGTTTCATTCAATTCCCTGGTTTCGATCAGCAATTACCTCGACCTCCTGGAAATCGAACCCGTTTTTTGTGATCCAAATTTGCTATAGTAGCACATCTATACGATACAATCTATAAAGATTGATGTAGATACCCTTTTGACTATTATTAACCCCTTGCCTTACGATTTATTTTACGGTTTCAGTGATTGGAACTTTTTTGTAGTTTGTATACTTTCCTCAAAAAGGAGAAAATTTATATCTATTGTATGCTTACATATTCTCCAATAGTTTAAAGGAAATTAGTAGCATACATATTTATTAGACTCTGTTCAGAACCTTCATCAACGAACCAGACACGATGTTGCAGGGGAAGGGGTTAATAAACATCAAGTAAAAGAAGACTATAAAAATTCATCATTTATTCTTAATTATTAATCTATAAATTGTGTGAAAAATAGAAACAGCAGAGTAAAGTTTCCCCAGCGTAAATGTACTTCTAATTTGAAAACAAAAATGGTGGAGATCTCTGTTGGGGTAGTTCAAGTCAAATAAATTGCTCCGTTAATCAGATTATGTTTCCAAGGCCTAGCGGAGGTCCCTTGCTCGACTCTTGTTTTCGCTGGTGAAGATGTTTGGTGCTAAGTGATATTTGGAGTGTGCGGGCACGAGAAACTCGCGGATGTGTGTCCATGTAACCCATGGGACAGCTTTCACGATCGGCGTCGGGCGCTTGACCCGATCGTCTCGAATTTTCGTCTTAATTGAACGAGCAGTACGCAGAGACCAGGACCACCGCCATCGACGAGCACTTTCGCTTTCTCGTTTCTCTCATTCTCTCTCCTCCGCTTGTACAGTTGACCGCAAAAGTAGAACCGCGCGCGTGCCAGGAGACGCACCAGGAAAAAGAACGTTGTTCAAATAATACAATCAATCGCGAGGACGACGATCGTCTGTGTTCCGTGTGTTTGTGTGTCAGACATGTTTTCCTTTCGTCGCAAATGAACGTGTTCGGTTACCAGATACGCTGATTCATACATTTATTCACTTAGCGAACGACAATTAAGGTTAAACGTTTTCGGTCCCACGACACGACATTCTATTTTATTCCAATTACTGCGCGGTTTATTCGTTTAGGCTTCACTATTCGCTCGCAATGTCACAATTGCATCGCGTGCATCGGCGATCTTAGCACTTTCTGAACATTGTTGGAATAAAATACTGTACTAAGCTACCAGAACGTACTGTTAAAGAATCCGCTCGAGTCATTTTCGAAATTTCATATACCCATATCTTCCCCAACTTCTAATATAAAAATCTTGGTAACAAAAAATTTTTTAATAAATTTCATTATGTGTAACAAATAGTCCAGTTCGCAATCTACAATTCTGGATAATTTTTTTCTTAGAAAATCAATTTTTAACCTCACGAAACCAAGATTACGAGAGTTCGAATACATGAAGTATTCGTATCATCTCCTAGTACCAAAGAAATCTCGCTGACAAAATTTTCCAAACAAATTCCAACAAATGCAGCACACATTCCACAGACGGTGTATTAAAACTCCGACTAATTTTCTATCCCTAAAGCCAGTCTTGAACCCGCAAATCGTTGGAAACATCCGGAGCGCGGAGCTCCAATCATTTCGGCGACCTCGCCGTTGAAATCCTCTGCTGGAGCGCGCAGCAGCCACGAGTTCTATCGGTGCGGTAATTATTAACAAGTCAGCCCGGCATCTATTCAGCAGGTATATCCCGAAGTCGCGAATAAATTGCCGGCAGAAGGAATTGGGGCGATATTAGAGAGGTGGCCCGGGGCGAGAAGCCAGAAGCCAAAGGGTCCTCGAATTTCCTGCGGCGTGGTTCCGGTTGATCGTCGCTGCTCCTCTCGTAATCTATGGTCGGGATTAGCATTGGTACTTAGGCACGTATGTGTAACCCATATGATCACGCTTGTAGCTACAGATCCCGTGCAGCAGCCTTGCGCTCGCGCGAGCGCGCGCGCACTCGAGAGCAGTCCACTCCACAATTTGCGCCCGACATATACACACGCGTAAATAGATACTCCGTCGGGGAATATATTCGCAATGGGGTGCGCGCGCGAGCGCACATACGAGAACGCACACGGACGTAATTAGACACACGCACACGGCACTAGCGCAACCGAGTATCCTCTCGCATACCAGTTATTCGCGTGACAACAGTATATCCCTGCGCCTGCAGCTCCACTAATAGCGGTATCCTAGGATCCAACGCGCGCGCCGACTGATATATCCATTCCTCGTAACCATTATCCCCTTGGTTCTGTTTGCACGGATATGTTGCGTCGGGGGACACGCGTATTTCGCGCACACCTAACCTACAACCCTACTCGGATCACCGGACTTTTGCGTTTGATCCGCCCCTGACCCGCGATCATCACAGTTTCGACGATTTCCGCGGCGATCCCCGGCGAATCTAGCCCGCCACGGATTAGCGCGCTACGACTACCCCGCATTAGCGACCCGAATCCCGTTTCTTCGACGGCCTGTCGCGAACTCCTGAAGTGGAACAGCGAATTTTTAGGTAGACTTCATATCTCTCTGAAAGATGGAATTGGGAAATACAAAATAAAAATTGTAAACCTTTCTATGGTGCACGCGCTGAACCATATATGAGTCACGACGATTTCTATTGAGAAATTACTAGCTGCGCGTAATTGAGGATAACTGACCCCCTGAAAACACTATAACAAACTTTGTCTTGTTAGGAAAATTGTTTGTCTTCCTTTCGCAAGCTGGAACTAGTTACCGAGTCCTGAGAAGAAATGATCGGACACTAAATTCATCTATATATTTCAAAAAAGTTATAATTTAATACATTCATAAAATTAAGTGGGTACACCTCCAGAGGATCTATCAACCATTTCCGAGGAGCGTACGAGAATTAATATTTGAAAGAATCTACGTCCGCAGAGGGTGAAAAAAGCGCGCTGAAATATCTATGCAGCTCTACCTCGTAGTGCAATTTTCCTTCTCGAGGAAGAACGGTCGCTGGAAGGAAACCGTGTCAAACATTTTTTCAAGTGCTGCACGCGTTTCATTAAAATTGGAGGAGGGTGCGAGTCGCCTAACGCCGCTTGTAAGCACACACAGAGAGGAAGTCGTAACGGCGGAGGATAAGTTGTTACGCAAACTTTGCGCCGTTGATATGGAAGTTCCTCGGACTCTGGTCACCGCTTAGCCGGTCGTCGGGGCGTAATCCCGGTTGTAATCCGGCCGAAGGCGCGATTTAATTAAGCGGAAATTAATAAAGTGGCAGAGAGAGCGCGCGAAAATTCCTGCGGAAAATCACGTCGTCTCCCTCCGCGTTCTAATTGCCCTGTATACTCTGGCTCACCTGTGTTTGGCTCTGGTATATACGTGTCGCCTGACAAGATATACACCTATATCCGTCTATGGGCACATCGGTGTGTACGTGTCTATATCTGTGTCGTCTCTGTCTCCATTTACGTGTATCTGTAAACGCGCTCGCGAGCGTTCCAGCCGCATACAACCCCCTCGCGATACACCTATAGACGCGAATGTGACAGGAATGTGTGATACCTATATACAAGGGTGCACCCGCGCCACCCCTTATGTATACACGTGTGCTTCCCGAGCTACTGTATAGACACCATATATACGTCCGATTATTAGTGTGTCACACACGCTTGATTTGGTAGCGGGCTTATAACGGCCGCCATAGTGCCGAGAGGCGCCAGCTGGATGTGTTTCGGAACGCACCCCCGACCAACCCCCGATCCGACACCGCAGCTATCTCGCTTTTGTGTATCGCGCGCACACCCCACCAGGATGACGTTGATGATGACGGTCCAAACGCTGTTAGCCTCCGAACTTTGCGATTTTTCCCGAAAATTTAACCCCGTTTCTGGGCACCTTGCACAATTTTGATCATTTTTCGAGTCCGTATGGTGGTTTATAGTCGTTTGGTAAGTTGAAGTGATTATATGGAAGTTGGTGAATGGGTATCAAGTTGGGGGTGGTTTCCCGAGGCTCATTGTTCGGTCACAGGAGTTGAGAAAATTGGGGTGAGGTCCTTGAATCAATACGACTCGGCTTTATCAGTCTGTTGTTTCCGGAATTTGTTGATGTTCTTTGTTTTATATCCTTCTAGATATTTATTCGTCAATCGTTGATTAAATTTTCGCCCAACTCTGATGGATAGACCGTGTGGCGACTAACTTCAACAAATTGATTATTTAATCAACGATTGACGATTAACTTCATCTCAATCGATTGAATCAATCGTCCATTTTTCAATGATTACCTTTTTTAAACCAGGTTGAAATTTCCTTGGTTAAAATTTTAATCGATTAATGCCCAACTCTGCATTGTACGACGAAATCATGGTGACGAGATGTCTCATCCATTGTAGTGAAAGGGTTAACGAATATCGACAGAGGACTGGGGTCTGCGTCGTTGAACGCGACTTTTCCGTCGGAGGTATTGTCGAACAATAGTCATTAGCGTAGATACTGGCCGAGGCGTGTGCGAGCGATTTAATAACGTGTCGCGAGTGGGCGTCGCCCGTCACCGACGGAACACACCAATGGGTGTTCGATATATGTTCCGTCGACGCGACGCGATGGGCCCGGCGATCTCTGTGTGTACGTTACCGCACAAAGGAGTACACGTGCGAGATGATCTGTAATTACATGCTTTCAAACGCGACGATATCTGTCCTCTTGTTAACCGTTTTCGTTCTCCTTCTGTTTCAGGTGAGTTCACAGTCACTACCGATGCTTGTCGATTAACGAGGCGTCACCGACGCGTCCTCCCCGGTGAGTGGGCGACTCTGTCTCTTCTCTTGCGAGAATTCTTCACGCTAAACCTACCACTGCCGGTCAAATGCCTGGTTTCATATTTTACAATTGTTGAAATTACGAATCTGCTTACATGGAAATTGATTCGCGAAATTTCTTTATCCGAGCACATTCCGTGTTAAAAATTGCATTAAATCTAAATAAATACAGCAGAAACATTTTAATCGCTTTTAGTGCTCGGTAGGTTTAGCGTTCAGCACTGTACACAGTTTTTGGTCCGTTCCCCTCTGGGGCGGCTGTACCTCGAGCTGAGGAATATTTCAGAATTGATCACTGGACTGCGGACTTGATGACAAAAAGCATTCTCAGGAACTTTCAGAATTTTAATGCTCCACTTTCAACTTATTACAAGAATCATTAAAGAATTTTTGTTTTCTATAGAAATTCGCAGTCTACTGGTCACAAAAAGTCCGATATCCTGAAACAATTCGACAATTTCATTTTACGGAAAACAATAGTCCCACGAAAGCTCTCGCGAACGTAGAAAGTACTCCATTGCGTAAACACGCAGCACCTTTCATTTCCTCGGAACGTCTTCAACGTTTCACAATTAAAGTCGGACCACAAAGGAGCCTCCATCACCTGCTCAAAACGTATTTTGTAATTATCAACGGCTAAAACATTCCCGACAAACGTGAAATAAACCTTCAAGTCTACGGTCAGGTAATTGAATCCTCGTACCCTGGGGTCTTTCGTGACTTCAGCAAAATTTTCTGAACACTGCTTTTCATGCACTCTGAATTATCTCCGTAAATTTTCAGGAATTTCTGGGTAGATTCTAGTGATAGAGCGCATTGAAAATCCCATTTGGGGGTCGGAAATTTTGATTTTCCCGGGAGCCGCCGCGTTCGATCTCCAATTACCGAACCGTGTAATAGGCTTAAAGCCGCGTTCCCACTGTCGGGGGCTTTCTAATTTTCGGGACAAAGAATAACTGGCAACGTGAACGTGACTCGGCCGATCTCCGTAACGACGAGGAATCGGGAGGGTGAAGAAGCGGCGTGAAGAAAAAAAGGAAGAAAGGGAGAGGGGAGGAGACAGAGAAAGAGAGAGATGATGGACGCGCGGTTGGGTCCGTTCTGAGACGAAAGAAAACGAAGGAAACATGGCGACTTTTGGGCCATATGGCGTTTACGGATACCCAAGCACCGTAAAACCTTCACGGACATAACCTGACCTCTCCTCCCCGTTCCTCCTCTTTCTCTCCCTCTCTCTCTCTCTTTCCAGCATGAGACTCGAACGGGAGCCTTAATCAACAACCGTCAGGCCCTTAAAGGACGACGAATGGTCTCGACTCTCTCGGAGTCACGAAACCGACCTGCCACACCGGTAGCTGTCGGATCAAATTCGATCCTTCCGTTCGAAATAAAACGAGAGAAACTTTTTCCTATTCGTTACGAATTTCCGCTCCTCGCCACGGAGAAAATTTCTCCCCGAGCTCGTCCGAGTATCCAGCGAGATTAATTCACTCGCTCCGCTTCGGTCTTCGGCGGTGTTTTCCTTGCCCGACGCCTGATCGGTTTCGGAACTATCTTTGGAGACATTCATAGTATTAATTATCAATCTCATAAATTGTCTGAAACTGACGATTCTGAATGGCAATGCTCGCTTGACACTAAAAAAATGACAAGATTGATTTTATTTAGCCCTTTGCACTCGGTTGTCCCCTCTGAGGCACCACTAAAAATTGCCGTACCATTATTCGAAGTGTTGTATGAGGTATTATACCAATTTCATATTCATAAAATTTCAAAAGTCATAGGGAATGGAAATATTCTAGATCGGAAGAAATATTTAATCTTCCAATTGAAGTAGCTCCGAGTGCAACGGTTGAGACTGCGGCTGTAATATGTGTTCCACTAAAGATATCTATACAATAATTTCTTATAAAAAATCTGAATCTGGTCATTTTTACCGGTGATGGAAGATTTAGTGTTAACACTAAAATTACCGAGCCCATCAAAATGACGAACTTCAGATGTTTTTACAATTCGCGAAATTATAGAAATTTTTTTAGCACACTTTCTTTATTCAAGTATTACCATCAAAATCCTATAAAATCTGAATAAATTCGACCCGGTTATTATCATAAAAGCATACACGTCATTCTTCACTTAGGGTTCGGTAGTTATAGTGTCACCCTAGTTTTCCGTATAAAATCCGAAGACGAAGGGTGAAACGGACGTCGTCGAGTGAATAAAGCACAGTTGGCGAGCGGTGTTGAAAACAAGTGTCGGCATGTAGAGTAAACGCAATCGCCGGGGGCGTTGCGTGTAATTGAACCACAAGAGCATGGTCGCGTGGCGTAGCTGGAACAGAGGAGAAAAATGCGAGTGGGAGGGAAGGAAAAAGCGAACGGGATGCAAAAGGGCAATGGTGCGGCGGTGGGATCCAGAACCAGGCACCGAGGAAGGCACGATCTACCGTGAGATCTCGCCGGAAATCGGAACTGGCTCGGGCAAACCTAATCTAAGCTCGATCCGACCCCCGAGACACCGGCCCGGCTTGCACCGTTCGCGGCGTTACAGCCGATGGACGCACACACAAGCGCGACCCCGCACGTTTCGCGCGATTATGCGAGCTACCGCTATGCAGATCGATCCCCGAGTCGAAGGTGAGGGCCTGTCGACTAGCGAACACGTCCGTGCGCTACGTGTGTCCATGCTACCCGGTTCTCCCTCGAATTCCGCTCCGGATTGGCTACCCGGTTTAATAACCGACCCTGGAGCTGAATATCTGTTTGCCGGGACTCGTAATTGACTTTTGATTTCGGTCTTTGGGGTGCTTGCTCCTTTGTTAACCTCTGCGGCCAATGGAGACGGGACAGTTTTTAATTGCGTGGCGACAGTACTGCAATCTTAAATTTTGGTCCCTGGAATTTTTGAACCTTCTCATCTATGTCTCGAAAAATTTGGGTGCTCAGATCTGGGTCTTTGGAATTTTTAAATATTTTCTATAGAACTTTTGCTATCTTAAATTTTGGTCCCTGGAATTTTTGGACCTTTTCATCTAGATCTCGAAAAATTTTGGGTGCTCAGATCTGGGTCTTTGGAATTTTTAAATATTTTCTATAGAACTTTTGCTATCGTTAAATTATGGAATTTTCGGACCACTGTTCCACTCGCGTGTTTCCTGCACCGATATGGAACTTCATTTTTAAGTCAGTACGAAGAATTTTGTCGCTCGCGCATGATTGACGAGATAGTCAAAGTGTTAATATGTCACTCCGCTGATCTATTTACAACGTTTCAGTGCTGCTAAGATTATACTCACATACGGTCCAATTGTAAATATATATCACGCTCGTTGCATGCTTGCATTCACTGCATGGCATTAGAGTACAAACACTGATAACAGAAAAATCTATTGACTGAACCCGAGAGATTCAAGGGAAACTGTATATTTTTAGTTTGCACCTTGAGGAAACGTCAAAATGACGATCAATACAAGGAAAACATCACGGATGCCATAATCTTCAACCTTGGTTGCAAATAATATCAAGTGCTATTTTGTTTACAAATCAAAACGGAGGCTGAAATCTTCAGAGATTTTGTATCAAAATTATTGGAAGTATCCTCAATTGATATTCAAATTTATCAGAAAATTATTTAGATATTGATTTTGATCTATATCCTTCCGCCAGGAGAATTTTTATAATAATTTTGTTTCTTCATTTTATTCATAAGTGTTAACATATATTTCTAAATTATTTTAGATGGTTCTATTGTCTTTTCTACCAACAGAAACCATAACATTCAACATAACCAAAAATTCCCAAAAGTTCACAATTTCTAAATTCCTCAAAATTTAGATCACTCAATGAGAAATCCCAAAAGCAGTGTCTACGGTTCCCTATAGTCTCCGGATTGGTCCCAACTATAGCGATGCACCGAATCTTTCTCACAGGCTCCATAATTGGTAAGGTCGGAAATGAGCGATTCAGGGGCGGCGGGGTAGAGGGGGCCAGATCGAAGATACGAAGGGAACAAATAAAAAGAGGCGAAGCGAGTTATCTTCGAAACCGAAACTTGCTTCGTGACTTCCAGGGAGCTAGGAGTCGGAGAAAACTTTCCGAGTTGGGGTTAAATGCGACGGGGGGTAGATGAGGAGAGGGTAGGGAGTTGGTTATAGAGAGGGGGGTGGCGCGAACAACAATAGCAAGAACGGCACACGTAGGGACGTAAACTCCGCGGAGGATCAGCAGGATATAATCTAGGGGCAGGCACCGTGGTAGGCACCATCTACCGTGAGATCTCCACGGAAATCGGAACTGGCTCGGGGCAACCCTAATCCGAACCTGATACGACGCTCGCAGCACGGCCGCAGGCTTCTCAATTATTCACCCGGCGATTTCATACTGTCCAATCAAAGTTTAATAGAAAACCGGACCGCGCATTAACCTGTTTGCCTATGAGCCGCTTTTTTCCTCCGGGGAACTTGATTGTCATCGAGACTCGTATTTATTGTGCTAGGTGATGGAAGGGAAACGTCGTCGGGGAGAATCTGTGGTGTAAATAATGTTGCACCCTTCGCGTTTCTTGTCTTGAACCTTTATTTAACTTTGATTAAATGCATTTCTGTCACCATTAGAAATATCATAAATTCATGGAAAAATAGATTGTATCGATTTAACCCATTGTAACTTATAACACAAAATTATATCTAGAGAGAGAGAGAGCTTCATCGTTCTCTTCTACTTCTCTTTAAAAACTCGTGTTCAAACCCTCACTAATTTTCATATTAATATTAAATCCAATTTATCTCGCTACCAAGTAGAAAATATTTTCACTAATAAAATAACAAATACAAATTAAGTAGGGTATTTCGAAAATCGTTAAATTGTCATTCCTCTTTGGAACTTGAAATTTTCACTACTAAAATAATAAATAAAAATTAGATAGGGTGCTGGAGACTAGTCAATTGCCATTTTTCTTTGGTATTCCTCTCGCCTGGAGTGATTTAAAGACTCTCCTCGGTGCTGTCATCTGGGAAACAAAGGCTCGAGTTTCCCGGAGGCGTCTGCGTCGAATCGAGCGGTTCTTTTTCGAGATTTTAAGTCCTTTTACGCTGAATGACTGCTCTCTAAGCTGGAAGGTCCGCGCGCTCGGCTATAGCAAGCGTCAGTAGGCGTATTTATAGCAACAGTCAATAATTTCGTGGTGGAAAGCAGAGTGTGGATACACGTCGCTGGAGCAGAGAAAGAAGAAAAAGAGAGTGAGAGAGAAAGATAGTTCCGCGAGAAATGGACGCGCCGAAACCGAAAGCTCTGGCCTCGCTGTCGATCTTCGCGATTGCTCTATCGACAACGATTACCGACTGCTCAGAAATTCAACATGTTACTGCCAAGCCCGACGGCAGCGTACTCTCGTTGTCCTATTCGTCGCCGTCGACGTCGTCTATAAGTTAATTCGAATCGATCAAGAGGCCGGTCGAAGGTACACGTGTCTCTTTTAATTTGCCATTGAAAGCGATCTTATTTCTCCGAGTGAGAGGAACCGAGAGAAGGTAGCGTGTAATGGGGTCCCATCGACTTATTACTCCCCGAGTACACCCCGGTCTTCGGGAAAAAGAAAAAGAGATGTGATTACCAGCTGGTGCAATTTTCTTTATCTCAGACCGGTGTCCCGTTCTTAATCCGACTGATATCGGCTACGTCACGCCACCGATGATACGCGGCAATCGACCAAACTCTCAAATCCGAACTTGTTTTGTACTGATAACGCGATCTCCTAGGCGGTCCTCCAGTCTCGAAAATTGTCAAAAATTTCACACCACCGGGTGTTCTTCCGAACTTGAAAAAAGATCAAACAAAACAAAAGTCAAATGGAAACCTCATTTTTCCTTTTATAATTTTAATAACTTGAAATTAACTTGATCCAATTAAAATTACATATAAATTTTTTAATTTAATTTTAAGTCCGTTTTGAATTTAAATTTGAAAATGGAAAAGCCTGTTTGTTCTCTTTTTAAGGGAGATAGGAGATAGGAGACGTTTCAAAAATTTTTTTTCATTGATGGACCACGAATGAAAATTGAAATAAAATTCTGTTGGATTGTGGCTGAAATTGGTTTCTAAGTTTTCAAAGGTTTTCAGTAGAATATAAACGTGTAGAGAGAATTGATCGAGTGTTGTTAAACCTTTGTCGAGTATCTGCAAGTTTGTTAGTGTTTCGTGCGGTTAAACAAGCCCCGAGGGGTTAAGGAAGATTCTATAGCTAGCATTATGGTCGTACTGCGACTGGCTTCTGTTAATAATTGATACTCTTGTAAGTAAGATCGAATGCACTAGCTGTTGAAATTCACCGGTTTGCGGTCGCTATTTATTGAGAGCTGAGATCAATATCACAGTAGAAGGAAGTATAAACGAAGAATTACTTTCATGCCTTCCATAGATTGAGGTGCTCAAGGTTCGTTCGTTTTGTCTTGGTTAATATTCTTCAGCTTCCAAGCTGATTTTATGAAAATGAAAATTTTACGCAATTAATTTTTCTACAGAATATGTCGGTAAAAATTTTAATTAAATAACTTAGTACATCTCCAATCTTCAAAAGAAATAAAATCATTACCATAATATCTTCGGATCCAGACAAACAAAGAAACAACTGTACAATCTAGAACATTTCTTAACCGCGAGCTTTTTGCAAGTGTTCCACGAAATATTAAATATATTTAATATTATATTTTCTAAAATATATTTATTTCTACGCAGGATGTTTTTGTTTGTTTTTTGGATCATTAATTTTGGTGTTTCGCAAATTTTTTATACAATGGAAAATGTTCCCCGACTTCAAAAAGTTTAAGAACCACTGATCTAGAAAAGAAACATACACCAAGTAAACTCCTTTTCCGTCGTCAGTAGGAAATCGTCGATTCTAGTTTTCCGTGAGCAGATACCTAAAAGAGCAGTTAAAAATAGGGATCCTCGTGCTTCCTGTCTGAAATATTCGTTTTTTCACGAAGCAGCCAGCTCGAAAAGCACCCTCAATTTCGGTGGGGGCCGGTTTGGATTTGTTCTCACGCGGCGTTATTTACACGACAAGTCTCGGATTTTAATTCGAGACCACGGGTGACCGGTCCTGAAATTCGATCAAAAATTACGGGAACGATGGCCAGCCAGTTCCGGGGCTGGGCTGAGCAGAGCTGAGCAGAGCAGACCAGAGCAGAAACACGAGAGCGTTCCCGTTCGGTCCCAGGGAATTATGGTTTTCGACGGTCAGAATTATGGTTTTGCTACGCCAATGGTTGGGTCATTTCCTGAGTGTCGGGGGTTCTTGCTCCGTTCTTTCTCCTCCCTGTTTCTCACTCTCTCTTGTTCTCCTTCTTTTTCTCTCTTTCTCGTTCACGCTCCCCGCGCTTTCATTTTTCCCTCTGTCTTACTTTCTTTTTTCTCTCGACGCGCTCGTCGTTTCTTCGTCTCTCCTCTCTTTTCGCCCCTTTTTATCCCTCCTTAACTGCGCTTCACCGTGGCTACCTTCTTCCTACGCGAGACAGGGAACGGTTCGTTCCATGGAGCAGGAAAATTACAGATGTAAGAAAAAAGAAAACGAGGAAGATCCTCCACGAAAGAGAGAAAACAAAATTCGAGCCTCGTTTCACGCCGGAACAAAACGTACTGTGGGATCGTGACAATGCGCGCCGAGTGCCTTGTTATTGGACGAAACTCGGGGCGTGGATTATGGTTTATTGGCTCTGACGAGTGTGTCGCAGCCTTCAAAGGGTTGCGGTGTTTTGGCCGAAAAACTGTTCCCCGAAGTCGTTTCCGAATTCTTTCCACCTTAAGCGAGCTGACAGTTATGTTCCCTCTCGGTGGTCTCCTTAATTGTATATTTTTAGCATTTTCTGTTTCGTGCAATCGAAAATTCTCAAACCGCAGAATTTACACAAATAGTTTGTCGAAAACCTGTTTCCTAATTTTTGCCACTCCAAGCCAACACATTTCTTTTGTCACTGAATTCTTCAGTTGGTACATTTTTACCATTTTCTGCTTCACAGGATTAACCAATCTCGAAATGCAGAATTTATACAAAATGGGGGAAAGAAGAGCTGCAAATGTTCTGTAACTTAATTTCGGAACTCTCTTATCCAATTCATTCAGTTTTGTGTGTTTAATATCATAGGTACTCGAGGTACCTTTTTTAGAAAATGATTCACCACCACACAACTTTTAATGCTTGCACAATTCTCCCCTCTCGAAGCCACAGTATGATTGGAAAGTTTCCTCATCGTAATTTTCTGTCCACACTAACAATTCTCGAGAGAAGACACGAGTATTATTGATCAATCGATTATCGTCGTGCTGTATAAAATGTAGGCTCCGATAACATTGTTATTAGGTGTGCCAACGTGTAATCCACTATTTTTCCACAGGAACTTCCAACAAGCTGAACGTTGAAATTGAACGCATTGATCCGCTGATCCTCCTCCTCTGAAAATGGCGGCGTACGTGCTAGAAACAAACTAGCGATAAAGTCGTCGGTCTTTAATCTTCTACGAAACGCCAATCAATTTTATCAAAATACATTGTCCCATAAATTCATCAACGAATTATAGACCTGGACGCAAAAATTAATCATCGTAAATCAATCTGTAACGATGAAAAACAACTTCCTTTCTGTATCAGTAGTTCTATCGCGTTCCAAGAAAGACAAAAATCGCTCGACACTTTTAGACACTATCACGCAACAAGACATGAAAATAAAGATAAAGATAAATAGAGAAAATAATTTGCCGAGGCAGCGGAGGATTCCACCGATGGGAATCACACCCGAAACTGGCATTTACATCTTCCCACAGAAGTTCCGCGCTGCGATTCGTTCCGAAACGACGCCAGTAAAAAAAGACAAAGGCGGGTCACAGGAAGAAGAAGCGTAACCCTCGTTTATGCTGGAACAAAAAGTCCTCTCGGTGGGATCTCGATGATGTACACGGTCCAGATCGGAACGACTTTCCATCCCGTCGGAACGACCATTTTTTGATACTCTCGAAACAGGCCAATATGGATCCTCCGACCGAAGATTGCATTGAGAAGAAAGAGACGGCAAGAAGAATACGAACTCCTGCGAGAAAGATAGAGCAGGTGTGTGTGTGTGTAAGAAAGAGAGAGAAAAAGAGGGGATCGATAAGGGTCGTCGTTTCTTGCCATCGGGGAGAATCAATTTTCCCCGAAGCGATGCTTTTCATCGCGGGTATCGCGACTCGGAACCACATTTTCTTTTTTTCCTGCCTCTGGATTAACGTAATAAGCGCGAGATATGGAAAACACACCGGGGGGACACACACCGACGCGTCGATCTCTTTGCACAGGTGCACCTAATCTGAACTTCTTTTCACCTATCGACGATTGAATTGTGCAATCGTGTTGATAGACGCACGGCCAAGAGGCTCGCGACGCGTTGCCGGCGACGGTAATTTGCTTGTCGGCCCGCGAATCCTCCATTTCGTTGCCACGGGCTCTTTGTTGGGGCTGGAGCCTCGGGGGTGCGATCGCAGACAGCTACGCTACTGGATAAATTCTAAGTGGAAAGCCAACGTCACCCGTTTATGGTTAAAGCGAATTTCTGGAAACGGTGAGAAGATTAAAAAGAATTGGAAAGTAACGATAACCATCGATCCTGAAATAATTAATACACTGTGGACCCTGTAGCAAAATAAAAATTTCGGGCGGTAAGTGGAAGACATAGGAACTGCATAGACGTTCTCGTAGAAGTAGATTCGAAAAAGTCAAAAAAATGGATAAAAATCTGAACGAATCTAAAAAAGCATGAGACTAAAATATAGAAATGTTCCTCGCTCTATCATTTCGCCACCACAGATTTACGAACGGCCCTTCCCCGAAACATTTCTTCTGCAATTTTCGCTTATCTCGGGGCATCTTTCGTGGGCCTGGAAAAATCTGTCGGCCCTGTCTCGCCGGGCCTCTTCGGGCCTGGTATTCGCGGAGATACGTAACCTGTGATTTGGGTTTTCGGAGGTCCCTAATCCCAGGACCCTCGTCTCCTTGCACAACCTCGTTATTGCTGTTCCGTGTGTAAAACAATGAGATTAGCGCCGACCGAGAACCGGTCGCACGCTTTTAAAGCCCATAATCCCACACGGCTAGAGACCTGCCAGAGGATAGCTACCACCGCCTGCATCCGATCTTCTTCTCCTCCTCCTGACAGGCTCCCTCGCAGCCCTTGCTACCCTGCTGCTGGGCTGCTGTCTAGGTTGCTCCGATTGCTGCTGCTGCTGGTGCATCTTCACCCTCTCTACCTGTTCCCGGAACCTACGGACCTGGCACGGAACGAGACGCGTTCCAGGGGTCTCGAACCTTGTGGAACCTGGTCGATGGGAAATTAGCCGGGTTGCAGGTTTTTCGAACCCTCGGTGATCATCGCTGTTCATTTGAACGATGCTGCGGGATGCCGATCTTCTGGTGCCAAGGACCCTGAATTTTCTGATAGGTTCGGGATCTATATAGTTCCTGAGGACTCCCTTGCTTTCTTCTTGTTGTTCCTGAAATGCAAATTCCTCTATACAGTACAATTTTTGTATTTTTCTGGACGGTGAAATTTTTTACATTTTCTTCAGTATGTACAATTTTTACATTCTCTCTGTCATGCAGAGATAGGTGAACTATTATCCTAGTATCTCCGATGCACAATGTGCGAGTAAGCTACAGGTCTAAAAGTCGAGTTAAGCATCGAAGAGCTGGAAAAGTGGATGAACCAAAAATGTCGGGCGTCGGTTGGATGTCGCAAGCGAAATTCATCCGGCGTGGTTTTTACGAGACTCGTCGGAGAGTTTACGAAATGTTCCCGGGCTTTCCATCTTTTTCCGCCCATCGTGCAACACGAGGAAGATTTACATTCGCGCAGACGTTGATCGCGCGAGCGCGCGTTCGCCTCGCTCTGTGCGTGTTGACAACGATGCAGGGCAGATAGCGCACACAGCGCGCCTGTGCATGTGCATTCACACGTACCCGGTGTAACGGCGCTGACGCATGCGCGTGCGTCGGTCTCGCAGCAGCTGTCCGCCAGGTGCGTGGCCCGCTCGACCAATCAGGGGCCTCCCCTTGACCGGGGGGTGCTCAACCTTCGGTGCCCTCGATTACCTGCGCCCTTTTAACGTGGCTCGGTGTAACCTGCGACCGAACAGGACCATCCTCAGCATTATCGAATATCCTCCCTCGCGAAAATATTCTTTCAACCTTCCACACAAGAAACACGAAACATTCCTGACGGAATAATACGCCTTTCTCGGTCACCTGTGCTGGCTCTGCCGAGACTCTCACCGGACTCACCAGGTCCGCATGGAAAATATTCTCCTTAGGTTTATTCGATTTTTCAGGGGTTTCCAGGGGTGAGTTACCCCTCTTGGTCAACCGTCCACTTTTGCACCCCATTCGGAACGATATCACCCTACTGTGGGTGACATAAATGTATAGAAATGTAGCATTATTACTAAACTGTGGATTTTATGTATTTATGACAAAAACAAGCTGGTGCAATTTAAAACAGTAGAAAAATTAAAGATGTTTACGAATGCTCGATAAAGATCCAAAAAAACATCAATAGTGTATGCGACATTCTTTGAATCCTCCAAGCAACCTTTGAAATTCTCCAGACACTTTATTTGTCCTTTCTAAAGAAATATTGAATCGTTCCTCCTAAACGACGAAAGTTTCCTGGTCGGTGGCTGTCCACCTGGAGTAGCACTCCTTTCTGGGGAACCTGTACCCTTTCCTGTGGCTTCATTGTACCCCGTCGTACAATCTGAATATCTGTAATCTCTTGACAAATATTCACCTCTACTCTCCCCAGGAAAGCGACATTTCCGTGCTCGATAGGTGTCTTCTCGGAAGACCAATCCTTCGCTACTACCTGAACCTCCTTTTGCAGGCTCGTGGAATTTTGCAAAGAGACGTTAGGCTATTCGTGTTCTCTTTACCTCAGAAACAAAGAGCAAGAATTCTGTCAATGAATCTTCAACTGTCTCCTAGAATTTGATTCGAAGTTACAATTTGTTTGGGCCATGTCTTTTCCCCCATGAACTGAAATTTGATTACCCGATAGGTTTTTTCCCAGGAGAAAATTGCTTCCCACGTGATCTAAGCCTGTTACATCTTTCTGGAAAATATTCACTTCCTCCGAAAATTGAAATCCTCCGGCTGGTAAGCGTCCTCCATGGACACTCTCTTCCGGATTACCAGTTTCCTGTAGGCACATTGCGTCTCGAATCTCTTCGGCATCCACATTCACGAAATTCATCTTTTCCTGCCAGAAGCTGCACTTTCTCTGGGCAATGCCGCTCGCACACTCGTTCACCTACTTGCGAGCCGACGATCGACCGTCAAAATTACTCCGTTGGATCACCGGATCATTTTTCTGTGAAATATTTCAATCCCAATTCATTCATTAATTTTGAATCCGCGGCTTCCATTGTTTTGCCTTTGCAATTGTTGTGGCGAATTTTGCAAATCGGTATTGGACGGCTCTGTTTACAGACACAACTCGGATCTGAGCACAAACGTACACAAATCTGCACGTAACTGTGTTGATCGATTCATTATTGTTGATGGCACAGTGAAAATGCTCAGGGCAATAATTTTATTTCACTGGCCCGTTGGTCAAACTTCAAATTTGATACTCGATCCACCAGAAAAATTAAAATGCTACAAAATCAGCTGATCTTTATTATTTGTATTTCTTGCACCGCTCTGTAAATTCTCTTGATCCAGGGTCAAATATGGCAGTTTTCTGCAAACAAGCTCCCGAGTGTCTTTCTTTCGAGTATTTCAATTTCCCTGCATCTCGCAGCTCGATTCCGTGCAATTTTCGGTTAGCACCTCGGACATTTCGCCATTACGAAATGTGCTTCTTTCTCGGATGTAAATTACAATTCGCCTTCTCCCCATCCCTGAGGAAAGACCACTCCTTTTTCCCGGCGAAAGGTTCGCTTCGGGAGTGCCACGTTAACTTCGATCGCGAGGCGGAAGCGCGTTCGCAATTTCTCGGAGGCCAAAACGTGCGAATAGCTTCCCGAGCTAGTAATGACGGACCTCCAGGCGTAGAATCCGCGGTGATCTGTTTCTGCGAAATAATTGCGTCATTAGCTGGTCACTAACAGCGTGTACAACGGTCGCTGCCAACCACGGATTAGCGGCACCGTTCTGCCCCGGATTAGCGCAACGACTTCGACTAGCCGAGATTTCATGTTCGTCCAAGTTGTTCAAACTTTATTTGATTCTTTACTGAACGTAGAAAATGATTGCTAGATAAATAGTTTCATTATAATATACAGCAAGGGAATAGTAAAAAAGCTGCAGCACTTTCCGCTACTGATCTTGCCTCCATCCTTAACCCTCATACGTTACTCAGTGTGAAAATTCACTCGTTTACCTCTTCCACATATTGTAAAACGATTGATTTCTTTCTGCGTTACAAAATGTATTTCTTTGAAATGTCACAGTACAATTGAAGCATAATTCATAGATGTGAAGTAAGAAGGGGTGAAATATTATTCTAGGATTTTGTATGCAACTGAGGAGCGTATGAGGGTTAAAAGACTCTCAGAGACAGTATGCTCTACGCATTCCGGTTAGGCTTTTGCGCAATCTCCATCAAGACCTACAAGCTCTAAGAAGTTAGGTGCTAGCTTCCCGAAGCCATAAACAACAAAATCCCCAGGTCCCACAAATCGCAACGGTCCCATTTAGGTAACTATTGTATACGGAGCTCATTAGGTCGGGCGCAGAATATTTCTGGCGCATTAATAAGGAGGCCGAGTCCAATACTTCACGTCCGATATAGGGTATCCGCATAGTTCAGCTAGCAGGGCACGGGATCGGCGGCAGCCGTAAGTGACCAATCATCTCGGGCCTTACTTTGTCCCGAAATCGGGACGCGTTATCACCGGCTGGCCAGGAGTCCCGCAGCTGTTCGCGAATCGGGTTCGCGTTTTCGCCACGGTGTTCGTCCACGTGGGTCCGTTGGTTGCGAAACCGTTCCTTTGGCGATAGAGAGAGAGTCCTAGGCAAAGAATCGTAACATACGAGCGATCCATTAAAGGCGATCGGCTTCAGCTGGCCGATCCGGCTAACTTTATCCACGGCGAATTGTCCCGGGGCCGGGCCCCTCGACAATGGACGCCATTCCGTCTCATTGTCCGGCCAACGAAGAAAGATAGGCCCCCATGGGGGTTACCGGGGGCAAGAGGGGGTGGGAGAGACGAAGAGAGAATCTAAGCAGAACGATCGTCGTGCGTTACACCGGAAAAATTTTACAACTCCCATTCGGCGTAATCACTTATTGTGCGCCAGAGCGCGCGCGCGGGGCTTAAGACCCGCTCCTATTATTATTCGGTGATAGGTGTACCGTGTAGAACATAAAAGGGTACAAATGCCGGGTCGCCCTAGAGAAATCGGCGCCGCTTATGGGAATCGGTTGCATCATGCCGCGACGGAAAAACCGAGATCCGGATCTCGAAACGGATTTCATCCCTTCATGCAGAATGCACGACGTATTTTTAATTGGTTCGCGGGTTTAACGAATCTTTTTTGTATTTGACACTTTGGAAAAATTGCACTCGTCCCACGTTTCTATCTCGGCTATTGTTTATGCCAGCTGCGCGCTGTGTTTGAAACGGCGGCGCGCTCTAAGGGATGTTTAATTAGCTCTTTGTGGGATAGAAGGCTGTAAATAGATTTCGTGTCAGCCTTTTTCACTATACTGGAATCGCCGATTTGAGAGTTGTAAAATATTGAAATATTTTTTAATAAGCGAGTGCACGATATGGAGGGTGAATCCATATTACAATAATATATTCAGGAATATTTTTGTCTTACTGGTCGATACCATTTCTATGGGAAGAATAGTTTGACCGATGAAAATCGCAATTATTTTTGCGTGAGCCTAATGAACCGACCGATCCCTCTCCCCGGCGATTCCCACTTGTGCGAAAAGAGAAATTGCGCGGCGGCAGGCCCGAAGGGGAGAAACGAAAGCGAAAAACTCCGCGGCAGAATGTTTTCTCCCTTTCTACAGACGAGTCAACCGCGAGTTAACCGTTTAGGGAAAACGTCGGCTCCTTTGAGACGCCCGCGCAAGATTTGCCGCTGATTTGCCGGGGAAACGTTGTGGAAATGTCGTGGGCAAACGAGAGAAAGAGAGAGAGATAGAGAGAGAGAGAGAGAGAGAGAGAGAGCAAGCACGTGTGCACGTGCAGCAACAGCAAAACGCGTGTGTTCTCGCGGGTTTCGGGGCACGATTGATGGCGACAGTGGAAAACAGAAGAACAAGGAGACGTGGAAAGAGCAGAGAGAGAGAGAGAGAGGGTTAAAAGCCGGCCAGGAAATGTCATTTTCATCGCGGGCGGTTTTGCCACTCGAGAAAATGCAAATTGTGGGAACCGACGATTGCGAAACTGGAGACAGAGCTCCGACCTCTCTCCTTCGCTGTCTCTTTTTTTCTCTCTCCTCGACGCTGGTACCCTTTTGTTCTCGAAACCTGATCGAGAGAGTCCGCAGGTTCCCTCGATACGTTTCTCATATGCCCTGACATTATGCAAAAAAGTGGAGCGCCGTAGAAAAGATGCGCCTCGCTCGATGGAGCCCGACGTGCATACGAACTGCAACCACCGTGCCGGGAAAAAACTGGACCCGATCGCAAGATTGTTTGTCACAATATTGCTGTTGGATTCTGTTATTCGGGAGCCATTGTGCGAGCCGGTTTCGCCTCGGGCTTTGAGTTAACATCGATTTTTAAATAGCATTAATTGGCGTCGAGAGGTTCATTCCCTGCCGGGGATTTTTCAAAATATTTTTTAATATAGAGTTTTTAAAAATAAAAATATATATCGTTTCTGCAATTATTAAATTATTTCTCTTTATTCTAAGCTGCAACATCCATTACCGAGTGACTATTAATACCTATTAATAACTCGTTTCTACGAACAACATCGCGAAGACTTGTGCGAACGAAAGTCACGCGGCAGGGAACGTGTTAATAACAACGTTTATTATGCCGTAATTGATGTACTTTTATCTTTCAATGGCCCCACGCATAAATTCCATTAAAATCGCAGGCGACTTCCACCGTGCGCTCTTGAATAACAAACTCCGAATAAAGTCTGGAAATGTTAGTTACTCAAAGGATATACATAGAAACTATTTATTTTCGAATGAGAGGTGGCACTTGGCGCTAACGGAGTGTCCGAAGTGCCATTAGCGTCGTTGAACAGGACCGATTATGACTGCGAACAATAAATCGTCAGTTCCAGCGTATCGTATGGTGATCGATCTCTCGATATCGCGTATTAGGGATCGTGAAGCAGAGCGGTTGATCGGTCGGACAGGGACTGCGTAGGTCAGAAACGGTCTTGGAACACGAAACGGGCACTCGGCGGAAACAGTGGTATCTTCTTTCTGTTGTCGAGCGCACAAAGTGCATCGGCGAGAGCACATAGGGCCGGTGTTTGTTCGCTAGACAATCGTACTATTAATAACGCGGCTCGTGTGCTAGATGCAATCGACGGGTCTCCGTATCCGTCGACGCACCGTGAAATCGGCCGGTTTACTATCGAACGATCAAACGTTTCGCGCATCGTCGGCCATGCTAGTGAGATTAATGAGAGGCTTTGATGCGTGCCAGTAATCATTAATTACATACATTACGCGACGCTTACTGACTGCGGCCTCTCCTCTCCTCGTCTCTGTCTCTCGCCGATGGTAGCTCTACACTCTCCCTCTCTCTCTCTCGCTCTATGCGCTGCTCTGAAACCCTCTCTGTCCGCGTTCCAAGCGGTGTTCAATCGCGTTAACTGTTGGCCTTAATGTACCAGGAAATGGACTTGCCTTCGGTGATCACGTGGCTTCCGTACATATCGTGCCGTGTAATCGCCATCTCGCGATGATATCGACGTTGCGGACCAACAATTTCGTTAAGACCGTCGATTACCAAATGGACGGCATAGCCGAGTCCCATGAGCGCTCCAAGGAGCCCGAACAAATTCTTCAGAACTTTTACACTGCAATTTTCAACTCTTAACAATTTTCATAAAAGTCAAACAAAGTCATTCAACCATTATTCAATGATTGTTATTCGTAATAATAAAATGTGACATTAGGACCGACACCGTGAAACTACCTCCGCTCTCTGCCGACGTCGAAACACGTCGAAATAATTTGTCAAGGGTCGTCAAGGGACCGAAATAATTAATGAGCCGGGTAAACAGTCATTTTCGCGCGCCGCGAGACGAGACCCATTTTCCATTTTCCCTGAAGTATCCGCGATGAGTTAACGCGTTCCGGAAGACGATCCGAGGTTCCTTCGGTCCCCGGGCGGACACGCGGGTACTCGCGGAAACTGCCGGCGAATTATTCAATGGGTCCCCGCTTAATTGGCCCTTAATTAGTCTCCGATAATTTGCCCGGCGAATAACCAGACCCGCTCGGCACGATGAAATCAGCCGATGAATTATTTATCGTTCCCCCGTTAGATGGGTCAAGGGTACTTTGGAGAGTCTCGTTCGTGCCAAAAGCCATTAGCGCGAGAAGCCCGAGATCGTTTCTCTCTCTCTCTCTCTCTCTCTCCGTTTCCTCCTTCTCTCTATTCCAGCTCGGCGTCTGGCTGGCCATTTTTTCCCCACCCTTTTCCGGCTTTCACTTTTCCATACTAATTTCGCGGCAGGACCAACCGGGGACAGGTCCTTCCCCGAGCGTGCCAATTCTCTCTCCCCGGGCTCCGATCGACCATCGATCCTCCGCAAAAGTTTCGCGCATCCGTGAAATTCATCGCGGTCCACCCACGTCCACCCCCTCGAAAGGGTGACCACCCTGTGACGTGCACACACAAGTTCCCCAATTTTTCCCGAGATAATTACTGGATGAACAATTCTAATTTTTTGGTGGTTTAATCGTCTAACTTACAGCTTCATGTACCAATTTTCTTGAATCGAAATGTTACAAAATGGCGGAGTTATTCGTTTGTTTTTTGGAACGTCGATTTCTATGGTCGCTGTTATTGTGATTGACTACCATTCGAAAAGAGTATCTAAATTCTGTAAATAGTAATAATAATGGTTTTTTGTGACGTCACAGCAATGGTTTAAGGCTCGAAATAAAAGGTTATTGCCGAGGAACACGTCAACCACAACCCGGAATCAGCAAGAAGAATTCTTTAACCGATCGCACGTGAAATCCCATCAGCCGTCTCGTCCCGTTGTCCTATATACCGGGTGTCCCCCGTGGTTCGTCGCACGACTCGCCCCGAGGGGGTTGCCACTGACTACTTGACTGACAACCAATTATACGAGCCGGTTGGCAAGCCAGACCCGTTTATATCGGGCGAAACCGGCCGGATCCCCGGGATCCTCGTTCGGTTAATCTCTGTGAGGGGTTAGAAAACGTCTTAAGAAGGATTACGTGCGGAACGGAAGGACCGTCGACGGTGCCGCGGCTCGAAATCGACGTCCGACGATCCCGTGAAAAATGTTTCACGCGTTCCGCTTGATCCGTGTCGAAGATAGCACCTCTCACGCAAAAAATGAACAATCCCGCCGCAAAACGTGTCAAAAATTGCAAACCTTTTAAGAAAAACATTTTTCATCGAGACTCAATTCTGTATCTTTACCGAGAGGATAGTTGCTTCGCGAGTCTCAATAAATTGCAAAAATTATCAGTCAATTACAAATATATAATTGTACCAAATGACAAAAAAACATTAAAACTACTTGTTCACCTCGGTTTACTTCTCACCAAACAATGAGCCCACGTAATTTCCTCTCGTAATGGATTCGGAAAGTCCGCGTTATATAATTGGTCTGGCTCGGTGCTCGGACGTAACTTATTATACACGCATATCGATTACATTGTTAATCTATTAGTTCCCCGCGGGGCACCGGAAAAAATGTATTATCTGGCGTAGTAACCTCGCGATGACACGCCGCAACGATAAAAAAAGTGCCGAGCCGGTAATTAGTAACGATCATGTGTGCGCGCGAGCGAGCGAGCGAGCGGGCAATGTCGTCATTTCCAAGAAGCACGGTCCGCCATTTTTCTCCGGAGGATGCGCTCCCCCACCTCGCGACTTTGAGAGCTTATATGTCTGTTAATACGGGTCGTAGAGGGTTCGGAGAGAGACGAGAGGAGAGAAGGCGAGGGAGAGAAAAATTAGATAACCCCGGGGGTACGGTGAGATAAAGTTCGACCGGCCGTTTATTTTAATCGGAAGCGATAGTCGCGGATGACCGAGGAGCGCCATGTTGTCTGCCCGCTTATCGCCATCTCATTGGTCGTTGTGTTTGACGCACCATTAGGAAGACTTGCCTCTGAGCGAGGGGAAAAAAAAATTCATTAGAGCTGGGTAACGGTCCGGTCACGACCGCGATCCGTGATTTTTCTACATGCAGGAACGTATCGTGATTTTTCCGACCGCAGGCTTCTTTTTCCGAGGGAAAATCAAAAGCCGGCCATTGTGCCGCAGAGAGGAGGTTTCCGAAACATCGGGCGCGTCCGCGATTAAATTTAATCGACGGAAACATCGCGGCCCCGATAAATTAAAAGCCTCTTTTGATCGGGGGCAGCACGCGCGCCCCGGCCAAAAGACCGAAAATGAAATTCGTGAAATTTTTCCGTGCCTCCCGCGCTCGCTCGCGAGCGGCCAGAGAGAGCTATGTTTTTTCATTCGAGCGTTTTCGAATCGCGGTTTTTGAGATATGACCTCCGGCGCGGCCGATAATAGAGCGAGGGGGAGACCCAGGGGGAGAGGAGCGTTCAGAAATTCATTTGTACGGACAGCATGAAATTTTCGATTTATTCTGCCGCGGATGTGTGGCGTACGCTCGCGCGCGCTTTTCGGCGCCCGGGATATACATACATATATGTGTGCGCGAGAGCGGCCGGGACCCGGCTCGAAATTATTACATAATTGTTATTCACACCGGGCGTGGAAAATTAAAGCGGAATATCGCGAGAATAAAGCAGACGCGAGCCGACCGAAGTGGCCAATAACGAGGCGGTCACTCGTTCCCGGGCTATCGCTCGTAATTTTCGTATCCGCGCAAACATCATTTTTACCCCCTGGAGCGCGCCGCTCCGCCAGCGGCTCTCAACCCTTATCATCTTCGCCGAGCAATGCAATCATAAAAATTCCGGAGCAATTTCGAAAAATCTAGATTTATCGCACCGCCTCCTTGCAAACCTCGCGTCCAAGTTTCGGCACGCTCGATATGTAAAACGAATTCTTCTGCGTGGACAAATAATTAGAATTATTGCAGTTTGCATCTCGAACATATAATTTCTCAATTGCGAGAAGAGAAACTCCGAAACAGTTAATCGCGGGGTAAATAGCAATCATTGAACAGTCCCGTTTACCCAAGGCGGTAACAATTGTGCGAGTGGAGGGTGGTTCTGCGATAGCCAGGGGTTTGGAAAAATCGCTTGGGATCGCGCGCCTTGCGATTTCTGTGATTCGTGGCAGTTCCGCATTGTCCTGTGGAAAAAGTGAGCGGTTCGCGGCTGATTATCGGTGCGTCGCAGATAATTGTATATCATTATCTGGCCGTTCGAATAATCGTAGTGTTTAATTTAATGTAAATTCCGTGGCTCGCGTATTATTCCGCGTCTCCTCGGAACGGATCGATCGGGCATGTCTCGTTGGCTGATCGGCCGCCTGTTTTCGCGATAAATCGCGTGGCGAGCCGATAATAGGCTGCGGGAGAGAGTTGTAGATTTTTTTCTCCTCTCTCCCTCTCACGCTCTTGTTCTCTCGCTCGCTCGCGTTTCCGTCGGTGTTTTTTCATCGCGTCGCCCGTGGCCCGTGTTCATGCATACCATTAAAGACGCTCTCCTCGCGAGCCAAGCCTAATTGTAATTATTATTATCATCGACGGAGAACAAAGTGCAGGTTCCCCCGGCCCCCGTGATCATCGTCATTATCTCCTTATCGGACGCGGCATCGCATTACCGCTCTCGTTTACATCGGATCCGTGCCCGTTCATTATTCCCCAGGGCAGATAACCATCTCCCTTATCGACTCCTGGCGAGAGAGGACCGCCGCGGGACACGTGGGCGTGCATCGCCGAGGAATTGAAATATTTTTCGTACCTTCACCCGCATGCTGCGCCGGGAAAACCCGTCTTCCACGAAGACAATCTCTCGCCGAAGCGCATTCCGCGGAACCGCATCGAACAACTTCGACGCCGCCTCCTGTGCGGAAAATATCGCTTCTTGCAATTATTTACTGCTTTAACTGGTCATCGACCATTTATACATTACACAATCCTTTGTTCAGAGCTGGAAATAAATTTTATGCGAATTATCTTGGGTCCTCCGAGATGCAACAGAGTTAAAATTATGAAAAGTAAAAATTTAACTTTGTAGGATTTAAGATTGACTTTCTGGGATTTTATTTTATTTGCTGTTCGGAGATTCATAACAGTTAACTTTTCGTTAGGTCAAAAATTGTTCATTGTTTGTTAAAACATTTTTCTATACTTCTTTATTCCTTTATTCTGGATCAGTATCTTTAATTTAAAAAAACTTACTGGAATAACCAAATTTTCCGCAAACAGCACAGATAAAAATGCAACCTCACAAAAACCGTTTCGCCCCGTACACAAATTCGCATCGACTGGGACAACGTTGCTGCGAAGAGCAGAATTTTCCAGGGCTCGCAGTCGGAAAGACTCGGCACAGACTTCGGGAACGATCTTCCCAGTCCCAGGAAGCTGCGTCTCGTTTCCATCGATCGTCTCCTCGGTGTTCCCTTTGTCCGGGTGTTGGAATCGTTCGGACGCAGTCGTTTAAAACGGATCATGCATCCAAAGGTGCAAAACAGTATCCATTCGAAATAGAAAAGTCGATCGGTCCGGGCCGGGTTCTCCGTCGCGCGAGAACTATCGTTTCGACGAGCGGTAAACTCCATCGTCCTCGATTCCAATTTCCTTCTTTCTCTCTCTCTCTCCACTATTTTTCTGTCGGTCCTTTTTCCGGTTCGAACGAGTAAATCGCGAGCAACACACGCTCGCGCGAGCCACCCCCCGGCGCGCGGGACGATTTACATATTTCGGCGTGCGTTTGACCGATAATAATGTTTCGTCCCGTTTTCGACGAATGGCTCCATTACCGTGGGGCAGCCGAGGCATCGTTGCCGGTGACTTTTCGTTATTATGCGCTTTGAAAAATCAGCAGCCGACGCGTATCGCTCCGACAACAATACGATCGGGACAAACCGGAGACCCACGGACCGCGGAGTTCCTTTGTGTGATTTAACGCGGCCGAGCGTCCAACCGGGGGCACACAACGATGTAACTTTTCACTGCGGAGCCTGCACCGGCCATTGATCATCGGTTCTGGATGGCGTAGGGCGGCCATCCGACGGATTTCCACGGGTTTCCGCGGGATTAAAGCGCCACGCGATTGTTTAGCGATGTTGACTACCGAGGACCCGTTTCCTCTCCCTGCATCCACATTTTTCAGTCGAGTTCCCTCTCAATCGGGGTGGATTTTAAGAAATTAAGATTTAGGGGATGATGAAACTAGAGGATTTATTTTTATATAAATTCTTTATAAAGAGGAAATATTTTTTGAAAGGATTTTGTTCTAATAATTTGTTAGCAATGTTTAAGGTATTCTAAATTTGTGATTGCTAAATGATTGACAGAAAAATTTGATACGTATTTCGATTAAGATGAAGAAGATAAAATAACCATTTATCTAGTTCTGATAAATGTTTCTTTAGAAGCAACGTGGTAATGAAATGACTAGGATTCTGCGAAGCAGAGAATTTATTCCAACCACTCAATATTATAGAAAATAGACAAGTATCATCATCAACATTATCCCCCGCAACTGAACTATATTTCTCCACCACACATGTATCAAAAATATAAAACAGTTTAATAACCTCTGTTCGCACGCGCGCGCATTACTCGTTGATTGGAATTTACGCGGCGTACCGGAGGAGTAAAAAGGAAGATAATTGTAGAAATAAAATATTGGACTGTGATTAATGCGGCACGGCCGAGTAATGTATTGTTTTCCTATATTTATTGCCGCTATAATCGAACAAAGAGGGTCTAAAAGAGAGCCGGAACATCGATCGAACGAGGGTTAATTTCATCGAATGATAAATAGCCGTGCGTGCGGAGGAACGAGGAGGAATCGAAACTGGACTGTTTTCACGGTGGCTTGTACAGTTTTAGGGAACGTTTTATTTAGATTGTTCCTGCGGAGATTGTTTGGGTAGGGTTGTATGTCCTGACGAAAAGCCGGGAGGGAGCTAGTCTTTGAGGATGTTTCCTCCCTTCTGTGAGGCTCTTAGGAATGTATAAATAGGAGAAGTTGGTCTCTGTAAACAGGAGCCTCACCGGCGGAAGTCTTTGGAAGTTTGTGTACGTATAGGTCGGGGAGAGGACCAGGGAAACTGGACTCTCGGGGATAAGCTCTCGACGTGGGAAGATACAATTTTTATGTACGACCTCGGCCCGCTGCTTCGGCAGATACTGCTAAACGCGCGATTACGATGATTATGATCTTACAGTTTTTAACTATGGGAAACTCCGAACAACTTGCGCGATATTCCGGGAAATTATCGATTTTGAAATTTTTATTCGCGTTTAGTGGTTAATCGTCGGACTACAAATTTTTATCATAATAATTAGACTGCGGATCTTTATGCATTTATG
>CM052262.1:6173586-6263797 GCA_028455795.1 Lasioglossum marginatum
TTTTCTTTTACATTGCAATCTTAAATGAAACTATTAGATGACGTTATTGAGGATGACTTGTTACTTCACAATGAAAATTGCTGTCGCTATTGAAGGTTCCATTAAAAATTGCTTAGCCGTGTACCACAGATTTTTCAAAATTATGAAATAATCACCGGTCGGTAATATTTTAAAAATATTTTTATATCTTATAATTTTTTGAAGTGTATTTTTATAAGTTGAGCACATCCACTAAATTTTAAAAGTGATTTTAATATCATGTTTATAAGCTGAGCATATCAAGAAATTTTTCCAGAATGATTTTAATAAATATAACAAAAATAAATACGAGAGAAGGAGCAAGTATAAAATAATTAACACGAGAAATCCGGAATAAAATGGACGCTGGATTGAACGAACTCGTGGAACCCAGAGCACGGTAAACGCAAAGATCGTGCCCGAGGAAAAATGGAAAAGTTAACTGTAAACCCGAGAGAGATCAGCAGGTCGGCAAATGAACAATTTACGACAGTCTAACCCGAAACTAAAATATACCAATCTAACAGTTTTAGACGTATTACGGTAATGCTGCTTTCCCATTCGAGACGGATGGATAGATGTTAACGGTAAGAGGTGTACATCAATTGGCCAGGAAATTTTCCATTTTTTCACGGCGGTTCTAGAGAGAAACAGGAAGATAGGATCGGAAATTACACGAACGTAAAAAGAGAGAGGGGGATAGAGAGAGAGAGAAACGGGTGATCTATGCCGTCGAATTGATCTACGACGAATTCGCGAGGCGGCCGCACAAATCATGCTTCGATCGGCGGCGGTTCCACGGCGGAGATGCGGCTCCTCGGTGGAAGCAGAAATTGCCGGCGATAAATAATAAAACGAGCCGTGTAATTTGAGGTAACGGCTTTCCCGTCTCCCTTTTTCCCTTCGTGTGCGACTCTCTTCCGCGATCGCTTGCATTCGTCTCCTGTTCTCTCTTTCTTTCGCGTTTCTCTCTCTCTCTCTTCCGATCGTTTTCCCTCGAGCCCCTCACGCGTCTACAAGAAAACGCACGCGAGCCTCCGCAAAAGAGGCGCGCGTGCTCGACACGCACAGTTGGAAAGAGAGACACGAGCACCACGATTCTGCAAACTCCAGACACAAGAGGAAACCGCGGTCACCAACCAATCCCTCTATTCTCCGTTTTAATTGCGGACCGTTCGAGCATCGGCGTCATCTGCTCCCGAACTCAACCACGACGATCTCTTCCTGCCACGCACGACACTTTGCTGCTCTTCCGGGCTAGCGATTTTTCGCCTTCTAAGTGGCCCAACGTATTGCCGAAATTCTTCAAAAATTCTTGAACCGAAAATCTATTCATTAGATTTAAATTAACACTCGATGTCAACGGTTCTGAAGAGGGTTGAGGCTGACAGAAATGTTTAGCCGCCCCTCTGGGATTGATCTATCGGTTTCAGCGGCGCTCGTGTTTCGCATTCAGCGGCGGCGATTCTTGCCGATCAGCCGCACGCAGCATTCCGAATGCGAGACATCGATACGGGCGAATACTTGCAGATTTTACGGGGTACATACAGGGTGTCTCAACTGAAGGAGGCCACCTAAATATCTCCTTTATTTTTAATGGCATAACAAATATTTATGGCATAATTGAAATGGTATCGAAGGAGGAATATCATAGAAGAACAATTTTTTCAGTTTCTTCAAAGTCGTTGTTATATTTTATCGGAAAAACGTATTTTTTCATACAAAATAAAATACATTAATATAAAATATATTATATAAATACATATATAGCATGCATAACTATTACATGTATAACTATATTACATATATAAATAAATATAAAATACATTTGAATATGCTTAAGAAGTTATTACCTTCAGGCGACTTTGAGTACCAAAAAAATGTGAAAAAATTGTAAGATAATATTAGGATTACATTTGAACTTACTGTTCAAAATTGTTCTTGTATGATTCCTCCTTTGATACCATTTAAATTGTGCCATTAAAAATAAAGGAGATATGTAGGTGGCCTCCTTCAGCTGAGACACCCTGTATATACTATTATATATTATATATTATATATATTATACAGGGGAATCTGCACCTGGTCCGAAAGACAGTGCAGCTCACAAAACGAAGAAAATCAAAAATAACAAAATTGCATTGGTGGCTGCGTTTCCCATAAAACTAAAAATCATTTTAATGCATCTATGACTGCAGTCGCAGATTTTGGAAAAATTTATTTATTATATTGCACACGCTTGTAGACTGCGGAGCGCTCTATGCGGAATAATAAAATCAACGATTAAAGTGCATTTTTTGTTTAGAAAATGCACCAGGATAATAGGAAACTGCATAAAGAGCAGTCTGAGTACTTTTCTCGACAAATGGTCGTGTCGTGCTGGTATACAGAATTTCTAAGAGTTGGCTAGATCTCGGATACTTATGGACGGGAGTATATGTCATGTGGTGCACATACGTGTTGCACGCATGCAAATGCTGTAGCGTTCCTTGTCGTATCGCGCGCGCTCCGCGGTCTCTTGGCGATTTATTACGTTTTTGCGGCGGGCCCCGGCCCTGTTACGCCGCAATATCTTGTGTCGCGGTAATTGAATATCTGAAAATGTCAGGAAGCATATAAGACGGCAGGTCGCATGGGGGAGCTGATTGCACTTGGCCAGGAAAAATAACGCGTCGCCCGACGTGAAACTGTGCCCGAAATTGAGGGATGCTGCCGGCAATCGGCCTCGTTCCACCCTGCACTTTATTGCGTCGGTGCAGCGCGGGGTAATTAGAAAATTCCATAATCATGAAATTCTGAAAGACAGTAGAAACGACAATAGAATAAACGTACCTTATTTAAACCCTTCGCAGTCGGAGCTATCTTAACTTGAAAATGAAACATTTCTTCCGACCTAGAATAGTTCCGCAGAATATGATTTTTTTCATTTTATGGATACAAAATTGATATAATACCTCATAGAATACTTAAACTTGTAGTAATTGATTAGATATACCAATATATTTAATCCTTTGCACTCCGTTGTCACCGAAACATAAAATTTTCATTTTGTTGAAGATTTATAAACTCGAACTTGTTTTATATAATGCAGCTAAGGAATAAATATTTTATTGCAGCAAACGTATTTCTTTTTGTTAAATTAGGTATTCAGAATTTATCCAACAATAAGTTTCCCTCTGCGCCGCTATCCCTTATACCTGGGTTCTCCTACGCTTCGACCATCAATAAAACGGTCTTGCCGAAGGTAGATGTTGAACACATGTTGATGTTTTCTAGAATTTAGGCAGTTCGACTGAAGCTCTTGAGCGAGAAGCTTCTTCTGTATTCTCATCCGTTTGAATAAACTCTTTATATCAAGTTGTCATAATCCTGTACTACGAATCCTTGGCATTACTTTATTTTCATAACCTCGAAGAAAATCAATATTTATTATATATATATATACACTTGTATCTAATATAGTGCTGGAGTTGTTGGTGTACTATATGAGTCACAAGGCTGGAGTGCAAAGGGTTAATAATGTAAACTATATTCTGAAAAATGGTGAGTCAACCCTCGACTGCTAAGGGGGTTAAGGTTTCTATTCTACTTTTTATGCTACAATGGCGTCTCTTTTCACTGATAAGTTTATTTTAAAAAATGTGTGTTTAAAATGTTGCTGTCCAAAATCGAACATCTCATATGCGACAACCTACCGATTACAATCTTGGATCTCGTTGAAAAAATCGTCCTCGATCCTCAGAAAACGAATGATCGAGCGTATCCCGGAGGTTCCATGCTATCAAGATCGTCGTTTCCCGGATCGAGGCTGGTAGCAAGGCTCGCCAAGGCAATAAATATCGCAACTAATTAGCGATTCGCGCTCGCATTTCACACGGTCGTCGAAGTTCCCCGTAAATCTTCGTAATTGCACGCGGTCTGGCCGGGATACGCGTGTTCCCGTCGTGGTGTTCCGCTCTGGTCCAGGGTCAGAGGACGCGGAACGAAGCGAAGCGGAGCGGAGCAGAGCGGAGCGGTGCAGAGCGGTGCAGAGCGGCGCAGAGCCGAGCGAAGCGGAGAGGTACCGAGTCGTAAGATATTTATCTCGTGCTCGCACGCGCCTCGTAAATTCGCGCGCCGCTGAACTTTTATACTTTGCCTTTAATACACTTTGCTACGGACCTCCGGGGAAAGAGAGAGAGAGAGAGAGAGAGAGAGAGAGAGAGAGAGAGAGAAAGAGCGAGGGGGTGGAAGAGAGGCAGCTTCACCTCTCTTCTGCCTGGTCCGCTGGCAAAAAGAGTCGAGCACGAAATAATACTTACGACGTCTGGAACGATTCTCGGAGATCCGCGGCTCGTGTGCACTCGCTCTCGCAGCTTTCTTCTTCCTATCGTCGATCGATCCACCGCCGGGGATAAAGCCGTAAGCCGGCACCCTTTTCGAGCCAATCCCCTGCTACCCCCTGACCCTTTCCTACCGAAGTCCCCCCGTACACCCCCGGCGAGTTCCACCGTCGACGATGAAAACCAGTCACCGGGAGAAATGGAATTTCGCGGAAATCAGATTTACCGTTTCGCGGTGTCCATCGCTCTTTACCTCGCACCCCTCGCAACCCCCCGCCGCCCACCTTTTTGTCGAACGCTTCCGGTCAATGGTTTTCGGTAGAAATTGTCGCGTCAATCGACACCGACGACTTTTTCGTGTCCCTCGGAATTTTTCAGATTTTGTCCACGCGATTTTCTCTGTAGGGGTGAGTTCAAATCTTTGGGGACTGTGAAATATTTCTGTGAATTAAATAAAAAAATTTGTACCGACCACAGTAGAAGCTCTTCGCAATCGCGAATGATAAACAGCCCGAAACTGGTCCAGCAAGAAACTGTGCCGGTGCGCCAACGGAGAAAAATCGAGCAGAAGGTTTCGGTCGTCGAAAAAACTCGTTGCCCGGGATGCTGGGGTCTCAATTTCGCCAGGCTTAATTTACCAGCACTTCAGAAGCGGACTCGTCGGGTCCGATGCTCGGTGATTTGTGACTTCGGATGCCGTTTCGTTCTCCTCCTGTACCGGAAGCGTTTCCCGCGTGTTCGAGCCTGTACAGGTTATCGAGGAACGCGCGTTCGACCAACGAAAAAAGTCGCGCGAGCACTGGCCAGCGGGAGAGGAAAGAGAGAGAGAGAGAGGAAAAGAGGACGATAGTGAAATGGCCATTAATTACGAGCGTCGGCGCTGGTCTTCCAATTAGCTCGAAAAACCGGGTCCCGTTTCCCTCCTCGTCTCGCTCGCGCGAGCTCGTAATTTATGAATCGACTAACAAGCGACGAGAAGAAGAATCGCCACGCGCCGATCGGATCCGACTTTCCCATCTTTTCCCGGGCTCTGGTTAATTAATCGCGCGACCTTCCGCGAGAGGAACACTATTCCCTCGATGATCGCCTCGAGCCCGGAGGATTAGGCTCGGTTATTTCTGACACGGTGTATAATCTTCGCCACGGGGGCACGCGCGCTCTGATGATCGGCTTTGTGCCTCCGGCCCACCCACCCCCTAGAATATATTTTTATTTTTTTTTCATCCCCGATCAGATCCCCCATGGCGAGAGCCAAATCCGCTTCGAACCGTACAACTCTATCGGCCGATCAAATAATTGAAACGCTTAATGCCCGCGCCCTTTTCCTTCCCGACCCTCGTTACCGGCGACAGTATCAATCACTATGTCTCCGGTTTCGCTTACCCCTTGCTTCGCGATTTATTCCACGGTCACTGCGATTAGAACCTATTCGACGATCATCGTTTCCTGGGAGAAAAAGAAAATTTATATGTATTGCTTGTCGATAATAATGACATTGAATTATATTTTTATCAACGGGGAGTGACTTCTTAAAATTTTTACTATTTAACATTTTAGTCATTTCTGAATTTTTGTCAGTGAACCGGAAGAATCTTGCGACGGATTCTCTACGTGGAGATTCTCACCCCATCGAGGGGTGAGAATTTGTCGGACGTTCGTGAGAGTTCGCGAACTGTGGATGATTTTTAGTGTCGGAACTCTACGGGGGGAAATGTGGGAAATGCTTGCGAATTGCGTCGTAAATGAAGATGACTGCTCTAGTCGTAATTCCAGGGGGTGGAAACTTCCTGGAACTATGTACATTCGTTTGGAAGAAGGATTCATTGTGTTTGGATTTTAGAGCTTGCAGTTCGGGGACTCGTGAAAACTGTGACGAGGGGAGGATTTTTGTCATCGGAACTATGGGGGTGGAAAGTTGGAAAATATTTTGGAACTGTTTCTTAGAAGGATGGTTAACCTTCGAGATGAAGGGGATGAAAATTTATAAAATACTTTTAACTTTTTCGCCGGAATTACGGGGGTGGAAAGTTGGAAAATATTTGAGAAAACTTTTCGGAAAGGTTATTAGTAGACTGCGGATCTTTATGCAGAATAAAAATGTTCCACATTGATTGTGGGAAGCAGGAGTCGAATAAAAATTGATTTCATCTCTGAATTATATTGTTGCATTAAAAACAACACTGCAATATTCTTAAATTTTCCTAATCTTTTACTGTTTTATATTTCACCCAGCCAATTTCTTCATAAATGCATAAAAATTCCGCAGTCCAGTTATTAGTCTTACGATAATTTAAAATTAATTTTGAAGTTCATAAAAATTTACGAAATAGTTTTAACAAAATTCTGCTAAAAATTCCTGGCATGAAAAATTGTCTTAACTGTTATGAAACAAAGTAATGCAAAGGGATGGTTTATTATAGTTCTAGAAGGGTATGGGTTTCGGAAACCCGAAAAGGCCGAAGTTCAATAATATGTTCTTTGTAGGTAGAATCGATCCGAAAATTGCACCTAAATCGCGGAAAATTTACCCCCGAGGCTGGCACTGCAGTTTTCACCCTCCTTGCGATTAATTCTCCCCAGAATGTATTTTCGACGCTAACTGCCGCAAACTCAATAACGAGGCGAATTATCTGTGTGATTGTACCCTAGCAGCGAAGGGCGTTATGAAACCTGAAGGGTCACTATAGTCGGTACCCAATAATTCAGCAAAATACAGTCGGAGGGAAATGCTACGATTTTTGTGGCGAATTACTTTGATTGTAATGCGTCGAATCAACTTTTTATAGCACGCGAAACATTTTCCAACCCCAATCGAAATCAATTCTTCAGAGTTAAAACATTCCACACAAAATTTTAAATATTCCAGAAAAATATTTTCAGGAAAATTATTTCTATCAGAGAGCATCAAGTCAATTTTTCCTAACTTTTAAAACATTTTTTAACCCTCCAAAGTTAAAACGTTTCACACAAAATTTAAGAAAAACTGTGTTTACATACCTAAGGGTTGTTCAATTGGAAATCCTCACCAATCTCTTTCAAGACATTTCCATCACATTTCCAAATCTTGGCCTTCCACCCTTCAGAACAATTCCAGATAACTATCGCTCGCATAAAGTCCGCAGTTTAAGAGCTTCCCCAAAAACCACCCTGGTGTGCCAAAAAATTCGTACGCAGCGATTCCGCGTCCTTTAACGTCCTCTTGCAAAAATGCCAGGACAACGGTGGTAGCCTGCACTGTCCCAGCTTCGTAACTCTTCATCCCCCTGGAAACTACCCCGTTTTTTCCAACGGAAAGCGTAGCTACGTGTTGCTATACCGGCCAAGGGCCTGGAAGGGAGGCGGAGGTGAATCGGTGCGTGTTCCACGGACGGACTGCGTGTTCGCCGCTCCCTGTACTTGTGTCCGTGGAGGGTTGAAACGTCGAGGGGGTTGGGAGAGGGTGAGTCAGGGGTGGGTAGTTGAGGCATTATAGTGCCGCTACAAATCATAGGGCAGACCCCTGTGCTTCAACACAGTCCGTGTGCCCGGCTCCGAAACCGTTTCTCTGTGTTCCGGGGTGGAAGGGTCGGCTGACAGTGGGACGTTACACGCTCTGTGTACTGTATATTCCGTTGGTGCAGGCAGGGGTGGCGCACCCCCGAAAACTGCCGCCTCTAGAGGGGCCCGAGGGATCCGTGTACACATCGTTACTACCTTGTCCCCTCTTTTCGACCCCCCACTCTCTCTTTCTCGCTCTCTCTTGACGCCCTTTTCCGATATTTTTTCTCGCTGTAGTTTCGCTAGTTCTGGATCTCGTGACGTCATGATCCGGCCTTTGGGGTGGTACTACCGTACGAACCTCGCTAGTTGCAACAAATGCCCTCCGAGGCAATGCATGACGTCATTCCAACAGTTCCGAGAACTGTCCCACCAACGTACCAATGGAGGGGATAACTGTGACGTCACGACCCGTAACGTAGTACGATTGAGTGGCGGTGTGATTGAGGTGCGGCGTGTTTGAAGGCACGTGTCCGCGCTGTCGTCAAACCGAGGAAATTGAGGGGAATACGATTACCCTTTCTCTGTGATTACCGGATTAGTCACGTGACATTGTGATACACGCACGACAGAGACGAAACGCGTCACGTGACCGGCCGTGGTGGAAGTGTGGCGATGCTCGCCGCCAGGGAGTGGGGGAATAGCGTCGTAGAAGGGGTAAGGTAGAGTGGGAGGCAAGTCTTGATCTGGCGACATTGTGAGCACTGTCATAGAGTGTTTCTAGAGAAAATGAATGAGTGGAATAACGTGGTTTTGATTTTGAGAGACATTTATTTGACAATAAATATCACGTGCATGTCGAGAATTCAAATACCGCAATGTCTATGAACTAACCCCTTGCACTCGGAGCTATTTTAACTGGAAAATTAAACATTTCTTCCGATCCAGAATATTTCCATTCCCTATGATTTCTGAAATTTTATGGAAATGAAATTGGTATAATACCTCATACAATATCTAAATGTTTAATAATTGATTAGATACCGATATGTTTAATAATGTAGACAATATTTTGAATAATGGTACAGCAATTTTTAGTGGTGCCTCAGAGGGGATAACCGAGTTCAAAGGGTTAACAGATGCTTCGTCAAGATGTAATAGATTGTTAAAAGAACTAGATCCACGGATTAACAGAAGCTTTGACAGTTCTGAAAATTTTGAGCTGCGCGAATAATTCGCTGAAAAGACGTAGCTCGTCATAAAGGTTCAAGTCCTGTTCATACCATAGAATATAATATGCCTAGTGGATGGGCTCCCGGTTGGTTCTCGACGGTGACAGAATGGGTCGTTGGGAAGATCAAATGTTCGAGTAAAGGGTGGGCCGTAAAAGCGGAATCGGAAGCGTCGATACCGGTATCGATCGTCGAACAATCAAGATTTTTCCAGCGAAGGTGTTCCTCCGTCGGCCGACATGCAAACAATCCTTGACAGCCGTGTCACTCGACACCGCGTCAAGTGTTTAATGAGAACGCACGGTCATCAGCCAACTATCTCCCATCTATCGGGTTACGTGAGTCACGAGCTTGTAATCTGAAATAATGTCGGCGGCGTGCAAAATTCGCCGAACAAGTCCGCGAGATCACGCGGCGCGGAAACAAAAGCTCTCTCGTTTTCTCTATCTTCCATCAAGCTATCGTCGCGTTCCCACACACCGGCCCGAAATCCCATAAAAATCCCATGAAACCCGCCACGTTATAATTCCTCGCTCCAGATGAAAGTTCCGAAGAATTATGCAGACTTTAGAAAGATGTGTGTTATGATCTTAAATGTTGAGGGGGAATGTTCAACTAAAATAAAAATTTTCTGAGTTAACTTTAAGACAGAGAGGCTAAAAATAATGTAATAGCATTTTTAAATTGATTAATCTGGCTGTAGAAATTTGAGAGAGATTCATTTTGTTGAGAATATTATATTCATTTTGTTCAATAGTTGTAAGGGCTGAAGACCTGAAAATGAAATAAAAGATTGTGGTAGTATCTGGGGGTTGTAAAATTAGTAAACATACTTCTAGAAAGACCAAGTCTAAACGTTTGAATATTAATAGAGACATCTTCCAAATTAGAATTTTAAGGGATGAAATGAGGAGGCTCTTACAATTCCCCCAGAATTCTGTGTTTCTTTTCCTCCGGTAGAAACCACGAAAAGTGTTTACGCAGCTCAGTAAGTGGCCAGGAAACTGCGAGGGTGGATTTCCGCTCTCCTCGGAGGGAGTTAACGCGATTGGCCACGAGCTTCCGTGTAATTGGGAACAATTCATAAATTTATTGCGACAGACAACACACAAGAGTCTCTTCCTCGTGTTCCTCCCTCTGTTCGAGCAGCCCCTGCACACCCCGTTTTCTCGCTCACCCTCGGTTCTCCGATATTCGGTTCGGTCGGAGGGGTTGAAGTGGCTCCGGGGGGTGAGAGCAGATAGAAGGGCGAGAAAAACGGAGTCTCGTCTGTACCAACTTCGACACATTAAAAATTTAATAACTCGCCCGGGTCGGTTGGTAAAGTAGGCAGCTAGAGCCGGCCAGGTCTCACCCCTAAATCCTCCCGGAGTCTACCAACGTGTAGTCAGTGGCTTTCAATTTTCATCCCCCTCCTTCTATAACGCGTTAACCCGCGCTCTCGCTCCCGTGTTTGTATACATGTACTGCGTTAAAACCCGACTCGGTGTGCACTTTGTTTCTACGTCGACGAGGGTGGCCTCCTGTTAAACCGTTTATTTCGCAAGAAAAATAATCGGAAAATATTCCTTTCTTGTCCGGAAGCTTCTCTTGCCTGGCGAAGATTAAACTTTTTCATTATAGCTGCAGCGAACACTTTGCTGCGCTTTTTACAACCCTTTCGCCGGTACGTTTGTTAAAAACTTTGGGGGAAATCTGCTTTAAATCTCCGTATACCAAATCTAGGAGACAAAGTACAAGTTTGGGGGATGAAAGTATATAATACAAATATTACTGAAAAATAGAAGATCTAAATATAAAAATCCAGGAAGTGAAATAAAAATTTAGGGGTTGAAAATGTAAAATGTGCTGAGATGTGGTTCCACGACTTTTTAGTTAAAATTAATCGCGGATTAATTGTAGTATGTGAGGAGGGTGATATTGTCTGGCCCTGTAACGAAAGTTGCAGTAACACGGGGAGGTTTTAAGGTTTTTTATGGTCGCAGGAAATGGAGCCGGGGTAAGTCATGATTTAGGGGTGGGCTCGGAGTAATTATTCTGTTCTTCAGCGGGATTGAGAACCCGCGGGGTAATATATTATCAAATTACTACCACCTTTTCCCCGCTGCTGCCATTCGTCTCGCCGGCTCTCTGTTCAACCCTCGGCCGCCGGCAGCGGCGAAACCGTTTTCGTTTCGCAATTTAACTCCTCTTTCGCCTCATTTAGACCACATGCAGTGTGACTCAGCGATCGTAATAACTTCTCCGGGAAATGACAAACACAGGGGGTTGTTCGGGAACCTCGAACTTGGAAAATTCTCCACTCGGAGGGTAAAAGTTTCCTTTTCAACCCTTACGTGCGCCGAAAGACTCCGATTAAACGTTTTCATATTTCTGCCGGCTCGCAAGCGTACCGTCGAGAGTAGTTCTTTAACAACAGGAAATTAATACATTTTTTTTCATCAAATACACTGGTTTGCTGTTTATTTCAGAAATTCTTGAACGTTAAAAAGTCTGGAAAACAGTTCATTAAAGAAAATCTCGATCGCACGATAAATTTTCGGTAAATTATACTTTCTGCAGTTATTTAGATTCAATTAGCGCTAACGGGACGGAGATGGTCGACGATCCGATGCTCGGGGCTCTCGGCAGAAATCGAGTTTCGAGGTTTCCGGTTTCGAGGACGAGGTCCTCCTCGAGTACAGGCTCTTCAGGACTCGCAGGACGAATTTCCTTCGGCCCCGCGCGGCTAAATTATCCCGCGATTAAGCGCATCGGCGAATCCATTAACGCGCGCGACCCCGGTTTAATTAACTCCCAGCCGCGGAATTAAATACTATCGCGGACGCGTATGAATTCGTTACGGGGTAGAGATAACGGTCAGCTGCTTCATAAATTCGCCGTGGTCTCTCTCTCTCTCCCTCTTTCAGTGGCGTATCGGCCGATTCTTGGATCCTCTTTCCTGGAAGCCTGGCGCCCGGCGAATCCTGATCCGAATAACGGTGATCTCGATCTCTCAGGATTTCGGGACTTCGTGTATCTGGCCATCGCAATTTCGATCAGCCAATATCGGTTCGTTAATGGTAACTAATTACAGGCGATATCTGCAAGATTAACTCCGCGTTAAGGATTCGGTATATCTTATTTTACCGTGCTCGTTTGCTAAATTAATTTTTACTGCTTCCTTTCCGTGTTCCGCGCCTAACGTAATGGGCACTGTATTTTTATCGGCCTCCGTGCTCTGTCAATATTTAGTTAGCTGCCTTTTTCTGTAAATACAGACCGCACTGACAAGTCAATTTAATTGTTAGTTCTTCTCGAGTTTTTCGTTTTTCACACCGCGAGTTGGCAACTGATTTTGTTCAGAATTTTTAGTTGCTATCAAGCGGGGAAAATGGGACAAAAAACTGGTTTTTCTGCGTTTTGTGCTATTATCGAGATGCTAGTCAGCCCAAATGAACGGTCAATTCACGAATAATGAATTGAACTTTCACTAATTTTCATTTGCATTTTATGCTATTATCGAGGTGCTACCGCAGTCAGAAATTCGCCAAGCGAAGGAAGGAAGGACAGTGCATTTCGCGGGATGATTTCCGCGCCGGGGGTTTAACGAGGCTTTGATGAAAACGCCGCGCGTCGCGCAATGGTTAATCTTCATCTGACCAGACCGGGAAATTTATTGTTCCCGACGATGACGGTACAAACCACTGTTAAATAACAATTACAACGGGACGAGGGAAAGCAGCCACCGAAATGCGCCCGTGTAACGTCAACCGGCGGTAATTTAACTGCCGCCCTCCATAAACAATCGTAGCCAGGACCATAATTATTATTGTACAGGTCCGCGCCGGAGAGAGCACATTGTATGCGCGCCACGCTGCGACAGTTAAATCGCCATCGTTAAATGTCCGGCTTTACGAGTGCCGTTGGAATCGGCGTTCTCTTCGTTATCGTGCCACGGGACTCCTCGTCTACCCCCTTTCACCCCTTCCCAACCCCCTCGACGCGATTCTCCAGCCTTTTTCTTTCGCTGTTATCAGTGTTTCAGCGTCCGCGAGACTTCCCGTTTAGAACGCGAATAAAAGTCGTCATCGATCCGATATATCGCGACGTTAATCGATACTAGGGGGTGGTACTGAACTGACAGTACTCGAAAGATCTCCGTCGCACCGGGCCTACGCCTGTTACGAATTTAATCGCTGTGACTGACAGCGAAAAGGGGTTAAATTACAGGTTTGCGAGCGGCAATTTTCAGTGGAAATCGAGCGTCCATCGTCAGACACTGCTACATACTTAATTTCGGCCAGGCCATTACCGAAGCGTCTAAACCCGGCGGTGATCAAGCCGGGGTGAAACGAAAATTTCTGTTATTTGCGACATAATAACTTTGGAGAAACGAAAAATTATTCTGACTTGATGTCTCATTTTCATGTTATAAGCTCATACGATTCTTTTAGCTGCTCCGTCAAGCTTGGGTTTGTACAAAAATTCAGCTTACTGGCAATGGAAAAATTCATTTTTCTATCATCCATGTATGAACAAAAAGGAACATTACCTACTCCGCACAAAATCCAGATTTAATGTCGATGCACAAGAATGCAAATGGATATAAACGTTGTCCATCCGTTCTATTTTTGTCGCTGAATATTTTCGCCGTTTCGTCAGCGAGCGTGTTAATTGTGTTCCTCGAGACAGGGCTGCACCGTGTGCAGCAGGCTTTCCGTGAAATTTCGTGTGCAGTTATGCGACACTCTTGCTGACGCGTGACGTCATCCCAGCACCGATCCAGCACACCTCCGACACGTGATTTTTCGCGTTGCGATGGGGAGCAGAGCGCAGAAACCCCGTGCGTGGGAGTGTACCAGCGACAAACGGCAGAGCGTTGAATATCCTAGAGTAAGGACATCGAGACCATTGCTCGCCTACTCGTCCTCGTTGCTCCATTATTACTCCACTCGCCGGGGATGACGAATGCTTCGTTGGGGTGGCCGGAATTTCACGCGGCTGGCTAATTTTCTCAAGTGGTCCATCCCTTCAGTCCTGAAGAAGCGAAAACTTCTGAAAAATTCACCCTCGAACGTTCACCCTCAAAAGACGCTTAGGATCTATCGATTAGTCGGTCGTCATCGATTAAACTATTAACTTTCAAAAGTTTCGGTGAAGACCAACCCTTAGGATCTTTAATTTAACCCCTTGCTCTATAATATTCAGTGTGACTTGCGATGGAGATTTATTTCATTAGATTTATTTTTATTAGAATAAAATTCTGTCTTATTCTTGTAATAACTTTATTGAGATTGAAAATATTATTGAACAATTCTTCAAGAAACTGGTGTACGCAACTAAAATTCTGTTTCTCTGTTATCGATATTTAACCATCAGTAAAACCATAGGAATGCAAACATATGGACACACTAAACTTAAAGAAAGCCAATGAAAATTGTAATGATCGGCGACGTTCACTTTTGGAATATTTATTCTGATTATCAGCGGCGATAACGCCAATGATAACGCCCACGACATGGATCAATCCGATGACGCACTTTGCTCTAGACGTGACATAATCGAAGCGGTATTTTTTTATGGCGTTCACGGGTATATTGCTTCGAGGAAGCTTCATCGATTATTCTTAAACAATGAAACTTCATCAATGTTTCCTCCAAATTCTCAACAACTTCTCCATCCACTTTTCAGACCCAATTCCGAAAACTGTCCCACAAAAATGATTCGGAGGGGTTAGATCCCAGGTTCTGCGACAGCAAATCGTGTAATCGAATAACACCGTTCGTCCCGAGCTGAAAGCTAATCAAGTCTCCGAGCTAAAGAAGCAACCTCGGAGTCCATCTTTGGGAAAAAAGTGATCGGATGACTCGGATGACTCGCAGCAGCTTATCCGATCGGAATAATCACGCGGCCTTGGTCACCGTGAGGGCGACAGTGACACGCGATGAGAATTCTTCGTGCCCCCTCGGTTCCCTTCACTCCCCCTTCGAGCCACCATCAACAGCGAATCCCGCGAGATCTTGGGATTAGAGGTAGTAAACGGTTTCCATGAAAATCGTTCGCCCGTTACTTCCGGTTACCTTGAGCCTCGCTAATAATTCGCTCGTCGGTCCACCGTAATTGCGTTTTACTGGCCGACGAGTCTCTTGCCTCTCCACGATACTAATTAAAATTCTTTCGTTTTGTTTCAGGTAAGTGATCGATCGCTGGGTGATCATACGCTGCTGACTTTGCCGACCAGTATCCAAGGTGGGATCGTTGATCAGCAGATTGCGGATTTCTCCGTGCAACTAGAGCTCGGTGGAACGGAAGCCGAGAGCTTCTGCGATTTTTAACGAGCTCGAAATGAGATGACAGACACAGATAGTGAAAAGCAAAAATGGTCCAATTTTAGAGCTTTTACTTCACAATTTTTTATTTTACTGAGATTGTACACTTTCAATTAATCTGCTTCGCTGAAATCATGATCGTATTTGATTCAGTAAGATTTTTAATTCATTACATATCTATTTCATTGAAATTTTGAAATTCTTAGCAAGACCATTACCTTTTTAAACTTCGTAGAACACAAGTTTATAAAACTAGTAATGCATAAAATATGCTAGTACATAAAATCCGCAGTCTGTTGATCGTGAAGTACTACAATGCTACAGATTGAGAGAACATTGGAGTACAAATGAATCGTCTTCCAGAAAACTGTTTCGCCCAAAAGGAAATCATCCTTGACCCACTTTGTCTCACGAAGTTTCTCCCGAACAATTTCTCGAGCAGCGCACACAGTCTCGTATCGCCTTTTTCCCATGTGTATAACTAATGTCGACTCTCTGTAGTGCAAGCTGGCGGAAGGGAGAGGGGGGTGAACAAACGGTTAAGCGTCGTAACGAATTCTCTGTTGGTCGGATAAAGGTGGATCAAACGAGATCCCATTGTCGCGAACGAAAGGAGTCGCGCGATCGACGGAAAGAAGGTAAATTCCATGAACAACGCCGCGGTGCACAAACCGAACCAAGCCTGCGTCGGAGCACGTGGGCAGCCGCTAACAATCGTAAACAGGCGTGCTTAATTCATTCAACTTTCTAGCACCGCGCCTACCTTCTCTCTCTCTACAGAACGGAGTCGCGCCCGCGCCGATATTTTCCACGTTCCCCACGGAAATGTTTGTCATTCGCCGTTTATGCCGGTTTCTTTATTCAGCTGCCGCACGCCGCGGCGATATGCAACGCCGGTTTATGTGTTTACCTAAGCCGGATCATTAATCTTTGACCGCGCCTCCTGCGACGACCTGTAAATCTTGCTCGCGCGGAAATCGCGAGCGCCTCGGTTCCTCCACGCATCAGCGGTCCCCGTAACTTTTATAGTGAGTCGATATCATATTTATATCGGTATCCCCTACCACTAGGAATACCGCCGAACCTTGTCCGAGCCGATTTCCTGCGGCGACCGATCGGTACTCGCGCGCTTCGAGCGGGAATCTGCGGAACTTGCAAAGAAATCGGTCTGTTCTAAGCAAACTGAAATTTTTTGGCGTTCATGACAGTAAAGTTTTAACAAGGAACTACGGATTTACCTCCTGATTTTAGACATTAAACAGCAATTTTATTACACACAAATAAAAATGGACAAATTGAACATCATTTTCGAAACAAGAAAAAATCCTCGCTAAACGACTCGACAATTGTTATTCAAGCGATCGATCGCTTGAGATTCAGGAAGCCTCGAAGGCTCGCATCGGATGAGTTAACGGTACCGAGGCAGCGTTAGAGATCGTCCGAGGAACGCCTTCTAATTACACAGGCTCACTAATCTACCTACGAGATCTCTTCTTCCGCCGTGTCACGCGAGATCGGCGAATTTTTGCGGGACAGTGTCTCCCAGCCGATTCATCGAGATCGTTGACTCTTTTTCCTCTCAACCTCTTTCAGAACGCTGACATGTGGGTCCAGCATTTTTTAAACTGAAATTATTCGAAGTAAAAAAGAAAGAATATCAAATTGCAGATTTGAGATCTTACATACAACACGATCTAATTCGTGGGCGATTTCCGAGTGTTACCGAGTCTTGTCACGATTTTAAAAATTGAAGACAGGCAATGGGTTTTTTCCTGGTCCGAGATTTGATACGAGGATAGTCCGTGGCAAAAGTCCCGCGCCTAGAATATCGGTTGGCAATTAAGAATCGCGTGGGCGGTGCCGATGGAGGACGACGCTGAAAGTGAGAGTGGTTCGCTGAGCTGTGCGGCTGGTCGATTGAGAATTCTGCGATTGAGTAATTGCCAAGCGACGAGTGTTACGCGAGGATTTACTGGGTTCGTTGACACCCTCGGGGACATTCTTTCTGCTAATCGGAAACCCAAGCCGATCCGTCATTCCGTGTCCCGCACTGTGTCTATCGGATAAATGAAAATTTTTGCGGATCGGTAAACATTTCAGGCTTCATCAAATTTCCTTAAAAAGGTGCCTTACAAAAAGAGAAAGATTTTCCATTTCATTTTTATTTCCGTTTTTGTCAGCCTGGTACACAGAGGGAAGGTTAAACCAAATGAATAGCTGTTGCATTGGCGATATCGGAAAGACAAATGCGCGTCCACACGAAATATCATGAAAAGTAAATTTTTGAAAATTATTAATTAGAACTGTGTGAACGGTCCTAAGCATTGTCGATTATACACACTACTGTGCAAGAGAAAGAAGCACCCAGTATAATTATAAAATATGTAAAGAAAATATATTTCTTCAATTTGAATTTGGCTAATAAGATCGATATAGTAGAGAAGATTCGAGAAGGTGACCACGTGTGTAGAGTTAGAAGAGAGCTGAGAAAATCAAAGAGATAAATAAAACTGATTATCAAAAGAATTGTTAAAGGGAAATTGACTGTTGGAAATATCTTAAATGTCGTTTCTCTTTTGACAGGGCAACGAACTGTGGTTGATTTCTGGATCAAATTTCCCTTGGGATTTAATAGGATCTTATAGATATAATGACAAACAATATCTTTATGTTTAAGAAATTGTATTAAAGTATTAGATAATCCGCAATAACACATATTCTCAGAAATATTCAATTAAACAGCAGAACCCTTTCCCAAAACCTACTGTGTTCTTATTTGATTCTTTACGCTCTTCTATTAAATATGGCCGGGTGCTTCTTTCTTCTGCACAGTAGTGTGGCTATAAAAATCGTCCGTTATCCGAGGATTAAAAGAATCGCAGAACCGGAAGCTAACGAAATTGCCAGCTCCGAAGACCCCGATAGGTGTAGTCCGGTTTGGTCACGAGTTATTCAGAGCCGGTGCTCGGATCGCGTGTTTCATTTGTGCCCAATAGATTTCTAATTTGGTCGAATAAGGTCAGAAAAGGTGTCCACGTCAGTGTCGGTCGTTTTGGTCGTGCTTGCTCCACGTTCCTCGTTCCTCGTCGGCTAGTTTTATTGGCACGTGTGTGCACGTGTGTGCACGTGTGCGCGCGCGTGTGTGTGTGTCTCCCCGCGTTCTACCAAAGGCGACAAGCAGTCTGGGCCAATTTACTCTTCGCTGATTAATTCTTTCGTCGGCGGGACAAAAGGAGGGAACGTCCCGTTAATCGATCCCCACCCGGTCCTCTTCCGGACAACAGTTCTCTGGGAATTGGAGAGATTCCTCGGAGACAAACTCTCTATCGGGTCCCTCGGAATTTTCGTTGCCCGTGGCCTTGATTCCCTCTCTTTGATCTCTTCCTGCACTGTCTTATCCTGTCTTTCGGACACGGATCTTTTCAGCGCAGGTATATTGCATTCCTGCGTTCGTTGCAGTTGGGGAAGATGAAAGTGTTAGTTGCAATTGATTGACTTCAAGGTTCGTCTTGAAAAAGCGTTTTAACCCTTTAGTGGGTCTTCAAAGAGAACTTTGCGAATTCGATGATTCAATTAAATTATATTTAACATTCATCTAAAATTTTACACGTTAAATAATTATTAGCAGAAAACGGTCTCCCAGCGAAGTACAAGAAGGGCGTGTTCGCTCGGCTTTCTGCTCTTACTGTACCAGTTTTAAAGGACTCGGTAGGACTATGGGAGAAGTGCACGGGTGGGAAGGAGAAGGAAAGAGAGCGGCCGCTTGCTCGCACAGGTACGGCGTGCTTACCTGAGATCTGTACGACAAGGACGGCGAGGTGATCGTGCCACGGTTAAGCACACGGGGATAGGCTAGTCGTCTTAGAAGAAAAGGGACGGACACACCGGTTGTCGAAGCGTATTCGAGGGAGACAGCTTGGCGCTCGGCTACGGAGAGAACAGAAAGAAGAGAGAGAGAGAGACCGGCGCAACGGAGGCTCTCTAGCTGAAGAGTAAACTGGCCAGACTGCCTGCCGCCGTCAACAACGTAACACACCGTTCTACCAGCCTCTCCGAAGTGGTAGGGGAAACGGACAGGGGAAATAGGAGAAATAGCCAGATACATACACACATAGAGAGCTCGGCGAAATAATATTTTCCGCGAAACACCACGCGACACCATTCTCTTCGGCGACCGACTGTTTCGCGAGCGAACGATGATGGTGTCGCGTGACGAAATTCGAAGACGTTCGTGAGCCGTTTCTGATTTCTGTCGCCGCGACACGGAACCGGAGAAGCTGTTTCTACTGATCGCTTCTGTTACAGAGCGACCGGGATGTTCTTTTGTTCGAGCAGCTCTGTCTTCACTGCTGTGTTCTTGAACAGAGTCCATTTTGTGGACTATTGACTTCGGTGGTTGGTGCACCCGTTTTCATTTTTACTTGCCCGGGTATTCAATGGTCTGCACTTTGTGACAATGGGAAATTATATCAGGACTCCGGTGTCCATTTTGCGTGGATTTTATTGTTAGTTTTGTGCAATCCCAGTAATTTTCTGGTGGACTTGTATTGTACATATTTAAAACAATTTGTGTATTGTACTGACTATACATGCACATATTTGAACATCTATATTTAATATTTATATTTAAGACAATATGTATATTGTACTAAGTGTACATGCACATATTTGAACATCTATATTTAATATTTATATTTAAAATGATATGTATATTGTACTAACTGTACATGCACATATTTGAACATCTATATTTAATATTTATATTTAAGACAATAAGTATATTGTACTGAGTGTACATGCGCATATTTCAATATTTATATTTAAACCAATATATTGTATATCGTGCTCAAGCGAAGGTTCCCAATTTGTTCGTTTCGCAATAAATAACTACGCTATTGTACGTTCATCTTCCACAGAATTGTTTTCCGAGCAGAGTGTGGATAATTGGTTGCAAGACAAATATTTTGAAATCCGCGCGAGCTCCTGCGCTTGGCCGGCGAGTATGCTATGTTGGTTTTACTGATTGTCGCGTCTGTTAACACTTTCATGAATGAAAAATGTTTATGGTGGTCGCCGTTTACTTTGCCGCTTTTACGTTCGCGGTCGTGCTAAAACAATGCAAAGCGGAGACTGAATTTAAAAAAATCTGTTCAATCTTGAAACAGCGAATGTGAAACCATAAAAGAACATTTGAGTGTCCTAAGAAATTGTAGAAACTCTGAAATCCACTCTACACACTAGCACCTAAAATAATCAATAAAAATAATCGTTGCTGTTGTACACAATAAAATAATCAGTAAAAAAACTCATTGACAATACATGCAATTAAAAAATCATTGAGAAAATAGCCACCGACATTAAACACGATAAAATAATCAATGAAAAAAATTATTGATGTTAGATACAGCATAATGGTCAATGAGAAAAAATGATTAGTGCAACACAAGAAAATGAAAATGAAAAAAATTAATAAAAATAGTTGTTGAAGTAATATGATACTGTGTAGTGTTAGGCATTAATCGATTAAAATCTTAAGCAAGATTGATTGATTAATGTGTACGATTAAAAAAGGCAATCATTGAAAAATGGACGATTGATTCAATCGATTGATAAAGTTAATCGCCAATCGTTGATTAAAAACAGAAATCATCAAAAAATCGGAGACTGATTTAATCGATTGTTGAAGTTAATCACATAAATTGTAATAAGTAGGCATATAGAGATAGTATTATAGACCAAATGACGATATACCTAAACTCAATTTACACTTTTTTCAGTATGCATACAGTTTTGATTCCGTATTTAATTTCGAAATTTCAGCAGTTAATCATTACTCAATTATCCGATTGACGACTACAATTGAAAAGACTGTAATCGTTAACCGCAATTAACGACTGAAGTAGGTGTTTAACTGTTAATTGCGATTAACGATTGAAGTAGAAATTTATTCGTGAATCGCTGATTAAATTTTTGCCCAACTCTGGTACTGTGAGTGTGCAGAGATGAATTGCAAGGTGTTATACAGCAGGTTAGGGTTAACAGCCGCGAGTTATTCGGTCCCTCGGCAGCTAGTAAACAAGTACGGTGTGTAATCGAGGCTCGGCGTCCCGCAGAAATCGAATCGGCGCGTTGTCGCGTTCGGAATCGCAGCTCGGCAAGGCAAGGCAAGGCGTAACACGAGTAACCGATTCGAAAGGGTACGGTTGTCGCGTCGAACAGATATCTAGGTGAAGGTGTACGATTAGGCACCTCGCGGCCCGTGGTACGGTACTAGTTTTCGTTGAGCAACCGATCTCGAGCCGATTCCGGAGAGCGCGCGCGCGTTGGCCGTTTGCTCCGGCTCTCTCGATTACGCATGCCGATCCCCGTTTTGTGTCGCTTTTCCCCGCGAAATCCCGCGGACGACCGCTGCGCGCGATCGATCGATTGCGCGATCGCCGATCTGAAATTAAAAACCTGTTCCTCGTGCCCTCGCAACGCCGTTGTGTTACGCGTTTCATAACTGGATCTCGCAGATCTTTATTGGTCTTTTGGTTGTTAAACATTGGAACTACTCATGTTCCAAGTTTCAGCGAATTTAGTGGCGATACTTGTTAGCTCTTATTGGCAGGAAATATTACATTAGATTAGTGTTCGACTATATTTATTGTATAGTCGGTCGTGTGGCAATTTGTAATTTTGTAGCTCGAGTAAAATTGATTAAATAGTATATTGCCGAGACATAAACAATGGACCACGAAGATAAAAACGTCGTAACAATGCTGTCTGATAAATTCCTATTAGGAGGAAACGTTTCAAAATCGTTTTATTTCGCATTTTTTCCCGGGGGCCAGTCTTCAATGGCGGATTAAGGAATTACGGTGGGGAACTCCGAGATAGAGATAAAAGATTAAGCGGATGACAAATTTGAGGAGAGTCCTGCGCAAGATAGAAATTCATCCAGCCAACGTGGAAAAAAAGTGTTCCTCTCGGTCTCTCCGGCCGCTCCCCGCGGCGTGTAGCGGTGCCAGAGGTAAATCCGAGGAAAAACTGGCCTGGCGACATGCAACAGGTAGGAAAGCGGATGCACACAGGCCACTGCAAGTCCAAGCAGCCCGTCAAATATCGGCGGAACGAAGGCGGCGGTTAAACTCGCCGCCGGGAAACCGAAATATCGACGTGGGCCAACTATTTCCGATTCGAATCGCCACCCACCATTAGCCCCGAGCGAAATTTTCGCCGAGCTTGTCGGAACGATTTTACTGTCTCGCCTTAAAAATCCAAATGAACCAATTTTCTTCCACCTGCCCTATTCAAATTTATAACGAACCGCGCGCTTGTTTAATTCCTATCGGACAATCCGGCGAACCTTTCTTGTCGAATCGGAGACGTACCAAACTTTTTAATTGTTAGTCGATTTTCATTTTATACTGCCTCGCTTCGGAGAGTTGGTGGACATTTTTATCGAACAACCTGGTGATTTCTTTTTATTGTATTAAAGATGTATCGTGTCATTTCTAATTACATATTTAATTTTATGCTGTCTCGATTTAGAAGGATTTCGAATGAGAATGGAAATTGAATGTTTGTATTTCTGAAAATTTGATCAGGGATCAAATCTATTCGTTAGAATATTCCAGAACAATAGTTTCCATCGAAAATACCCTTGCCGATTCCCTTGACAAGAGATCGGTTCCATTTACTTGTCAATCCGAGTCCGTCGTCATCCTCGAGCTCATCAAATCGAGCTTATCACGTTCTCCATCGCGACGAGCCTAACCTTGGGCCAAGCAACTGTATAAACGGGATTCGTGAGTCGTCCAACAATGTTTCCGCAGCATTGATTCCCTTCGAGGATCTATAATATTGCACGATCTTTTGTGGCATAAATCACGCGGTAGCTAACGAGACATTAAAGGTCGAGTTTATCGGAGAGGAATCGTGGCAACGAGTTTGCTACCAGTCGTCCCTAAGCGGCATCTTCATTTAGAGTCTTGTAGAATAAAGTCCATCGGTATTAACATTTTAATAGCTTATGTACCGCTAGTTGGGTGACGGCTGCTTAAAAATCGAAACTTTATTGTCTAGGATTTCGCGATCAGTTGGTGAAGTTGTGTCTCGAGTAATATATTCCACTTGTTTTGATAATATTAAGAGGATAGTATTAATTCTGTTCTCAAATAATGTCAATTGCAATGTGACATCTCTTCCTTAATTATTACAGTGACTCCCACTAATATTCGGACACTCTTAAAAAGACGATAATTTTTTTAATATTGGACCATGCGATTTGAACTTTTTTTGGAAAGCAAGAGTAATTAGTTTACTACAGGATGTGAAAAGAAATTTTTTCAAAAATTGCAAGTTGTCGGAATTGCAGAGAAAATGCTAAAAGTTGTAATTTTCAACTTTTTTATGTGGGCCTATATTGAAAATTTAAAAAGTGCATTTTGTAGATCTGTGTCAATTATGTGCACTGTGAAAGTTTCATCGAAATCGGTGCGGGAAAAAACGACAGGTATTGAAAGATGTAAGAATTCTGAGATTTATTGCAGTTACAGCCCGAAAATCGTGAAAAATTGCAATTTTCACCATCTTTAAACGTTTGTAGCTCATTGCAACGTCGACTGATTTTTACGAAATTTTCAGAATATGTTAGCTGCCTTCTGCATCCTAGGAGTCCTGACAACATTTTGTTTCTTCGAATACATCGCAACAAAAATATAAAATTTAGAAACCATTTTGCAATTTGCCAGTGCCACTGCAGAAAATCCGCAGCGCGTCTCTCTGCAACAAAGTACAATGGCCACCTTCCCGAGACCGTCGGAAAGAACGCAATAGAGTTGCCGGGAAACGGGGTCAGAGCGAGTCTGCTCGTCGAGGGTTGAATTAGAGCAATTAGATCAGCCCCGAAGGATACCCCGCCGCTTTGTTTCGTCCAAGATAGACAGAGAGAGAAAGAGGAAGAGAGAGAAACTTTCACTCAACAGGGCGAAAGAAGGAGACAGAAACAAAGTTAGAAAGATAGAGACAGATTTTCGAGACACGGTGGTGGTCCGCGGATGAATCGATTCCCAGGGCGCGCGCGGAAGTCGGGACAAAGGAAGAGAAACAGAGAGAGAGATAGAGAAATGGAGAGCGGCAGAGACAGAGAGAGAGAGAGAGAGGACAGATCTGGCGGCAGTAGCACACCGGTGGTGCCTCTCCTCTCCTAATCCTCGGCAAAGCGCCTCACGTCGCCACGAAGTCGAAGTTTACTTTTCGTGCTCAAACATAACTCCGGGCCTTTCGGAAGTGGGGGGTTAAACACACATAATCCGCCGTTTTCCGCCGTAACTCGTAACTCTCGCTCGTATTTTCTCTCATCCCTCCTCTCGCTTCTCTCTCTCTCTCTCTCTCTCTCTCCTCATCTCTGTCTCTCTCCTCTCTTTTTAGCGGTCGCCGTCCGAAAACGCCCCCGCACAGCCCCGCGCCCCTGCATACTCCTTTCGCGGCCCCGAAAATCGCTCCGCCTCGGTTCCGAACTATTTCTGTAGCTCTCTCGGCGCATCCACACAGGGAGAGATGCAACGATGCACCGTGATGCACCGCGAGAGCTCGACGTCCGACTGCCGACTCGAGCACAACGGCTTTCGATGAATCGTGCCGTCGGTATTCTCATCCCTTCGGCGCCTGCGACGCGATTAGGCTCGTCCTGCTTCCTCCTGGATTATCCTCATCCGGTCCAAACTCAGACGGTCATATTAGTCTTGGAAAGTAAAAATTATTTAATTAGTCAAAGTAGAATTTCTATGCATCAATTTCACGCTACAGGAGCTAGGTAAAAATTGATTTTCCTCGTTAATAACTTGAATATGTTGGAAATAATGTATCGGCATTCTTGCAACGATGAATTTGAATTAATCAATACATACGTACATTGCGACGGCGGGGTTGAGCCGAGTTTATAGCGATGTTCGCCTCCCTGCATTTTATGCGCGAGATACCATAAATGCATAAACATCCGCGAGTCTTTTGATGTGTGGACTGTGGATGTTTATGCGATTTCCAGTCCCCGTAAAGAAAATTCCGAAGGTCACTGTTAAATAGAATTACGCGCCCACTCTTTCTGTGATCGAGGTTTAAATATGTCCGAAGAAATGCGAGGACAGCGATGATCATTTTCTCGTACTTCGGGCAGTCAAATATGCTATAAATGCATCAACATCCGCAGTCTACTGATGAAACATGACCACTGTAAACATACGCTGCGGTTATCGAAGTAGTTATGATACAATACATATCGACGGTGTGCCGTTTCAATCGCGTATCTTCCATTTTCTGTTTTCAAAATATCCAGTAACTAAGTATCTATAATACATAAAATTCTGCATGCGTTATTGAGAAGATATTTATAACAGGGTTTATAATAAAGGGTCTTGTAACAAGCCTTATGATCAAATTGTTATAATACGGAGCTGATAATTCGTATTAAAAAGCTACAAAATTATGACTTCAAGATTGATAATTATCCTGAACGAATAAATCCGAATTATATAGATTTATACATACGCTCTCTACATATTACTCTCAACGAAAACGAGGATTAGAAATAAATAATAGTAAAGGCAACGAACTCAATATTATTTTCACGAGCTCCTCAAGTTACCAAAAATTTTTCTCAACTGGCAGTCGCCCTCGACCCCCTCGGGCGGCCATAATAATTAAGAATACCACGCAACATCTCCCAGCTTGGTTTTCCAATCAGCTCGCGATTCCAGCTCTCGGGGTACTTGACCCCCGACAGAAAAAGGGAAGAAACAGCCGATTAAGATATCGCGATTAATGCTCGCGCGGAACGAGCCGAAGAGGGAGGAACGGGAGATCATAAAGGGGGCGGAGGAGGAGGGAAAGAGGTGAGATAGCGCGGCGCAAAACAACGTTCGCCACCAATGAATCAATATACACACACTCGTCTTTTTGACGATGGCCAGCGCGCTCCGGAATAAATCTACGCGGCGCGAGGCGAGCCGAGAGAGAGGAGAGAAAGAGATGGAGAGACCCTTTACCGCGCTCGAAACGTCTTCCTCGGTCCGTTCGTCGGCCCGACGGAAGGGCGATGGGGCAACGAAACCAGGAGGGAAAAGAGGGAAAGAGGAACGCTCTCGATCGAGATACACTCGCGACAAAGCCGCGCAAGCGACCACCCACTCGCTTGGAATCGCTCGACGGAGTTCTCGGAAGCTGCGTCAAGCTCTCCCGACGAGATGAAAAAGTGTTATCGCGAGAATTGCTTTTGGGGAACGGCAACGTGGAATCGTCGGACCGTCTACGGACGCTCGATTGTTAATGTTTATTTGGCTTCTCGGGAAAATGGCCCTCTAACCCTCGCTGGAATTTCTCCTCATGCTGTTGGCTTTGAGAAATATATGTACATTTTTAGGTGTAAATAGTCCAGTAACAATTTCATTAATTTTCAAAATTGTTGACTGCTCTTTTGTTACCGTCCCTTATCGGTATTCTAGGAAAATGTCCCTCCAATCCATTGTGTTCAGAACTGTCTCCTGTTAAATTTAATAGGCACAGATATTTAATTGGAACAATGTTTGCATGCTCTTCAAACAAGAAATATGTACAATTTATGTCTCTTATCCAAATTATTATTATTTATGTCTCTTACTCAAATTCAATCTTAATCATATTCCCAGTATCCCAAAACACGTGTTAAAGATTTACGACCACTGTGATCGAAGGAAATTATCATAGGCGATTCGTCAGCGCGCTGTCAATGTTTACAGCCGTATAAATTACAAACATCTTCGCAAATGAACGACACAGAAACTCTCATAGATTTCCTCCTTTGCAACAGTTTGAGCGAATCGAGGCGATAAATCACGGCCAATAAAATTCACTGTAACACGAGCAAGAGAACGAAAATCTCCATAAGCATCCGCGGAGTCTATTCATCATACGGATCCCCATATAATCTCTCGATAAACGTTTCGAGACTCTCGACACGCGAGAGGCGGACAAATGAAAAGTGATTGCTCACGGAAATTAATTGCACTTCGATCGAGAGAAAGAAAAGAAATCGTCTCGATCGGTGAACAGTCAGGTGTGATCGGGAATGGACAAATAAAGTGAGAGAGACCCGGATAAAATGGATAAAATGAATAAAATCAATGAAATGAATAAAATCAATGAAACGAGCGAAATGAATAAAATGAATCAAATGAATCAAGTGAATCAAATTTCTCGTCCTCGATCGCGGGGAGGGGGGAACAGAGCGTGCCCCCATGAAATTCTTATCGGTGTTCCGCGAACTTCGAGAAACTGCAACTGGCAGAGTGCAGCGCGCGCTGGCTACAACGCGTTGCAACGGGGACGAGTACAGTCTAGTGTCCGAGAAGTGAGAGAAGGTTTTGCACACGAGCGCGTTTTCTACGTGCACCGGGAACAACCGTGGAGGGGTACACGCTGGACCCAGGCTCCGTGCGGCGCGTAGCTTATGAGCCGAGCAACAAAACCAGTCGTCTCTCTACTGGCGAACCAGCTGCCCGTCGCCAGGCCTTCTAATTCTCTCGCGATTGTTCTAGCGGTGCACGCGAACTACACTTGCTAATTCTTTCCGCCGCAATCGAAAATCATCTCTCATCATTTTCGTCTTCGAGCCATTTCTTTAAGAGTCCAGGCGAGTGGGCTCGAGAGGACTCGAGAAGAACGTTTTTTTCGAGAGCTAGTTCGGGTTGGAGAACGTTGGACATTGTTTGACACGTCGCATCGGTAAAATGCTATGATTTTGTTGGGAAATGTAGCGTACAGTGATCGTGCGACTTCTTTTTCCTACAGAAGGAACATTTTATGAGAATTATTTTGTTTGACTATGTTGGGAATTGTTTGAATTGTATGTAGTTTGTCTTAGAGTCAGTGATCGTGTATTTTCGTTGTATATATATAAAAGGTTTGGAGAGGTTTTTTTCGAGAACAGGTCCGTTTGACTACGTTGGAGATTGTTTGACGCAATGCATTTACTTTTTGCAATTTTTTATGTATGTAGTATGAGTTTCTTCTGAATCTTTTTGTGTACAAGGCTTTCTTGTTTCCTCGACCTAGAATGAAGCGATCGATCTTGATCTAGCATTATCGCGAATACTCCGTTTGACACCGTGCGTGGCTGATTGTGACGGTCCACTTCTTGCGGCAGTTCTTCGTCTTCTTCGAGTATTTTCGTGTGCGTTTGAGAGTCGCGGGGGAAATATTCGTTAAACGCATTTTGTGTTCGGAATTGTGGGGCGGTTCGTCGAAAGGCCGGAGCGATTCGAGGAATTCAAATCGAAGGGAGCCGGGACAGGGTATCTTGTACTTTCCGCGCGCTGATTAATGATCATCGCGGCTCTCGCTCGCGCTAGAGCGCTGGCTGACTCGCGCGAATTTAACCGAATAACGAGGGACGTCGGCAGCGAATCGAGCGATCCCAGTTCCTGCAGCGATAAATTGCATTAAACGCTATACAGTCGGAGGCGGAGGCACACGCAGAGCCGATCGTCCTACGCGAGATTGTTTATCCTCGGCGTTGCACACCGGATACAAATTTATCTCGCGACTTTGCATAATTTTCTCGGATGCGGACCGACGACGCGCGACCAGCTCTCCGCGGCCTGAGCTTTTGGAAGACGTTCAAGTGAGCCCCGCTGAAACTAGCATGACGGGATCGACGATGATAGCTAAGCTGCTTGCCGATCCCATCGATTGCCTGAAGAAGCGTGTCGAGCTGATCGCGTGCTCGGGGACAGTGTGCTGCAGGACTCTATTAACGGGCTGCATTTCGCTCTTGGGGACAGGTGCCAGTGCTAATTTTCTCTTAAACGTTCGTTCTTGTTCGGAGAAGCGCGCTTGAGACTGTTTGATAATGTTTGAATTAATGGTATTGCGAGGGGACTCGTTACAGATTATCATCAGTTATAGCCATCTCTTTTCTGAAGTCTCTTGATGGTCGTTTCATTTGTTTTCATATAGAAGATGTTTGAGAGAGATGTTGCAGAGTGTTTGAATTAATTGTGCTGTGCAGGTACTCGTTAGGCAGACTGATCGTAGGCATCAATTTTCTCTGAAGTCTCCTGACGTTCATTTGATTTATTTGCGTACAGGGAAAGAGGTTGGGGACTGTTGGTTAGTGTTTGAATATCCGCTACATCAAAGCAATAATTTTACTGGCGATTCTCTTAGGACCAGGATCACCATGATTTGAAAAGAAATGTTTGAGACTGTTGGTTAAAGTCTGAGTATTCCACAAGAGGAAGTGTTTGAGCTAGTTGCCCAAGATTTGACCATTCCCTAAAGGTGTGCTGGAGAGAATTGTCTAACCTTTTACCGTTCCACGAAGAAAAATGATTGAGACTAACGTTTGACGATCTCAACGAACGTTATTAGTGTCGCCTCGGCCAGCGTACACGATCATCGTCAGCGGGGCCGGGATGATTAAATTCCGAGGCGATATTTGAAAGTCTAATCCGCCGGGAGAAAATGTCGCCGGCAACATGGACCCGGAGCAGAAGAACCGTTTGATTCCGATACGAGAGAAAGCCGACATGGAGCGGAGCTTCAAGAAGAACGCGGACTTCAGGATGAATCAGCAGAACTTCAGGCTGAGCGATTTCGGAGTCGACACGAAGGCTGGTCACGCGTCCGAGCAGGGCAAAGTCGCGGCGAGGTACGGCCAGATCACGGGCGTGCAGGTGTCACAGGTGCAAATAAGACAGGCCAGACTCGGTCCAGGGAACGGAGGACCATCAAGCCCTCTGCAAGTCGTCTGCAATCGTTCGAGACTGACCAGCTCGAGGAGCCCCAGCCAATCGATCGGACAGTTGAACGTGGATCAGTACCAGGCTTCCAGCCCCAACAATTTGACCGGAAATGGATCCATGATGCAGCTCAATGTCTCGTCGGTTCCCTCGCCTGGATACTGGAGCCATTACAGCGGACAGGAGAGCGGGGTAAAAATTTATTTACTCAGATTAATTGGGAAGACCAGTTAGCTTGTTGGGACAGCTAACACTCATTCTCCTGGCTTCATGGATTTATTCAGATTTAAATGAAAAGTTCAGCAAAAAATAAAGGGTTGAATTCGCTGATTATCTTTAGCACCTGCTAGCTGAAAAATATTTTTGGTACAGTATTTTCACAGCACCACAGTGAGTTATCTCAATTATTTTACATATTTGATTAATTTTTATGTGTAACGTATTTTGACTAGACTTAGTAGAGTACTCAATCTTTTAAATTAATTTTTTAACAACCTTCCTGGTTGTACTATTGACACTGGAACAACCATTTAAGGTTCTTTATTTGACATGCATCGATGCAATATTTTATACGAAATTATTAAATACATTCAACAATAGTTGATACTCAGAAATTGATTATCGAAATATTTTCATTTGACTGACTCAAGTTAAAAGAAAGATACAATCTTCTAATAATTGATAAAACCAAAGAAGATCGGTTTCTTGAAGCCAGTGAATTGGATTAAACCATTTTCGTTCATCGTTAATTGGCCTGATGGGATTAGTAGGTGTCAAAACTGTAATCAGTTGTCCTGAATCAGTTAGGGTGCGCGGAGCTTAAGCTACGGCACGGCTTGTGCGAAAATTCTCAGTCGGACAGGTATGACAGTTTTACGATTGCTGTACCTGCGATCGGGACCTCTCGGTGTTCCAGTGGTGCGCGAGTCCCCGCGCCGATTAGTCCCAGACGGTCTAGGACCGGTTTAGTACCCGTACGTGACTTCGAGCCGGTTCCAAACTTTTATTGAACCGGTGCGCATACCGGATGCACTTGCCGCCCGTTTATTTGCCCGGGAACTCTACCGGTCAGCTGTACCTGGGCCTGTGACAATGCGTTTACGTTTTCTCTGGGCCCCATTGTCGTCATGGCCACGACCAATTTTCAGGTGTATAGTCTCGCGTGCTCACGCCCGCTATGGCTGTGCCCATTGCCCTGGCCTACCTGCCCAGATGTTGCTAACTTCCAGAGCTTCTTGGCCTGTTTTATGGCTGACCCATTACGGACAATTTTACGAACCTGTTGTACCAAATATTAGAAGAATTCTCAACCGGGACCCATTGATGTCATTAGCAGACCGACTCATTTTTTCATGGACCTCTCAGGGACCTTTTTAGTCCTCAGGGACATTTTGACTTGGTGACTTTGTCTGCAAGGTCGATGATTTTGTGGATGCTCGTTGTAGGCCTCATTGACTCCTGCACTGAAAGTGTTTTATTTGGTACCGCTTGGGCTACATTTTAACTTTTTTATAGGCTTTAATAGCATGGGTTAGTATAGGAAGAGCCCCCATTTTGGGGGCGTTTAGTCATTTTTTTTTACCTTTACAGAACAATTTAACGTTTTGTACTTTTATAGGGCAATATAAAGAAACAGCCGTCAGGTAAAATTACAATAAACAGAAATGTACTGTCGTTGAAAAAGTTTTGTCCAAAATAAAATTGACCGCGTCGCTTACAGAAAAAAAAAACGGAAATTTATTTCTTCTCTTAATAATTTTAACATGTTGAAAATAATGTAAAATGTGTAGTCTGGTAATTAAGAATTGCACGAGACATTTTTTTAATATGGGTCGATAAAGGGTGGGATTCTATTGTTTGTTGGCCTGCAAAATACAAAATGGCTGGTTAGAGAAAATGATTTGTTCGTTTGAAAGGCGCACACGCGATCACAGGCGTCCATTTAATTCCCATGTTGAATCGCAGTCGGTCCGTTTAATTTTCCATTAAAGCCCGGCCATAATTAAAGACCGGAACTCTCGGTCGAGGTTACGAAAAACAATTGGCAGCAGGAAGTGGCTCGCAGGTCCGAGGCTGAGCCTCGGCCTAGCCTCGAGTCGCGTATCTAATGTTTGTCTCTCCGCGTGAAGTCGTATTCACGGCGCGTTTCGCTCGCACAGCTAATTAGTATGTGCCGCGGTGGCACGTATTAGGCGACGGACACTTGCATACGAAACGCACGAACACATACACACACGGGAAACACCCTTTGAATCCCGTCCTTGTAGTCTGTCGGCGAAAAACTCGCGTTAAAGTATTTCAAGAATCTTCCCATTATGACGCTCTTACCGAGCGTGCTTTGGGCGAGAATCTATTAGGTCAACGCCGAATTTGACAAGTCTTTTTTTTTGAAAATTAACTCTATGTGGAATAAGGAATTTGACGCCTGACGAAGATTTTTAAATTATATTAAGCACGTATTTGTGTTGAAATTGAATTTTGTCTTTCTGGAATTAATATTTGAACGTTAAAACTAATTTAGACATGCCATAAATATGGATTTTATTTCTCCATTAGGAAATTATTATTGAAGACAAAATATTCTAATTAAAATATTTTAATCAATTTTTGTGAACTTTTTTATTATACATACTTTTAACTATTTAAATATTTTTTCGAGAGTTAAAATTAAGAGTAAAACAAAATTGTGTGAAATAAAACTGGATGCAACCGAAGATCTCTGGTATAATTATTTGTAAGGCACTTCGGAGAAAAGAGAACTTTCCATACTTTATTTATAAGTAATTACGGAGTTGTTGTTCTGTATTATGGAACGAGTTTCAAATTTTTCTGTGAATGAAAAGCGTGATACGGTTACTTAACATTGTTTACTGTATGATAATTGAGTATCACTCTGAACTGAGTCACTTCCGGCCCACGATAAATCTTTTATCTGTGCATTACATGCTAATCTATTCCACTATGTTTTGTGTATCTTTATACCTCGATTTTAAATATTCGATATCTATAAATTTTTAGAATGTCCGTTCTAAACATACACTCCGGAAATATTCCGTAAAATAAACGTAGAATCATTTTAACAGCATCTGGTATATGTTAAAATGATCGAAACTATCTTTTAACATAAAATATTTATTTCCATTAATTTTCAACGTTTAATACAAGACCCGTACTCGTCGGAATTAATAACGCGAGAACAAGTTTCGAAAAAACTTCACGGTCTTCGTTTTAATAGACTGGAACTCATTTACAACTTTTATACCATCTCTGATTTAAAAAGGAACGTTATGGCACATCGCAAATTACGTACTACAAATTGAATCAGTTTTTCCCAGCCTTGAGTGAACAATGCGAAGTAAAAAGAATTTTCTTTCCGGGAATCGCAGATCGTAAAAGTGCAGTTCAAGCTCAATTATTATATTTTAGTATCAACTGCGGAGGTACTGTACTGCGGTATTTAACACCCACAGCGAGGGGGTTAGAGTGAATTAATTGCGTACAGGTGTATTCCCGGATAGAATAAATAAGACGGACTCCGGGGCGGTATGTCAATTTGCCAGTGCTCTCTCTGGAAGACAATTATATTAATTAGTTGAAGCGATCATTAAAGTGCCTTTGATGTTCTCGCGTTCCCCACTAACAGCCTCGGTGGATCAGTTTTTCGTGCGAATCGTTTGAATTCGCCGCGGGCCTCGCGGGACCGAAAAACGCGCAACGCGATTTATTTTCCACGAGTATTATTTATTAAAACGTTCATTTTCGACAGTGTAATTACGATTTTTAGTACTGTCAAAGAGGCCAAAAGAATATTCCGGTCTCTCTCTCTCTCTCGTACGTATGAAAATCGAAACGTCGGGAAACCGGAAAGTTTCGTTATTTCCTCTGTTTGTTCTCGTTTTTATTCGGTCGGGGCCAGTCACCGACAAAAGGGTATCTACCGGTGGAATTAACGAGCGTACACCGAGCGCACGTTAATAGCGGTAATAACCGAGAGACAAGATTATGAAAAAGCTGGGAAATAAAAAAAAATACCGCATGAAATATTCCGGATCGGGCGTGGTGCACGTCCCACACGGCAAAGTCCCGCCTGTCTCTCGCCTTTCTAGCCTCTGCTCGCGGCGTTCCAGCCCGAGCTTAATCGCTATCAACATCTCTCGATTGTCGAACCATCGTTCGCTCGAATATCGACCCTGATTATCCGCCAATAATCGCGGAAAACACAGATGGTCCTCCGATAAAATTTTCGGTACCCGATCGACACTCCACAATATTTTCTCGCCACAATCGTATTATCATTCATAAAATGTAGAGCACATCAATGAATTTTAAATTTCAAAAACATCAACGTGTTTTAAATATTGTTGTAACAATTTTATTGTTGCTCCTACTGGAAGAAATTCTGGACTTCGATGTGGAACATGTTTTGCTACCTTGTGGAGAAAATTTTCATTCGTGATTATAGGACTTTATGTAAAATGAAAATTGTCTGACAAGTCGAAAATAGTATATACATATATATAAAGACCTGAAACCAGTCTAAAATTTTGTAATGCATAAAAGACATACAATAGATTGTCACGATGAGATTTCCCGAGTCCACAGACTTCGTCACGGTGTTCGCCGTTGCGAAACGTTTTCCGCGAACCGCTCGAGAAAAAGTGACGTTCGCCCGGTGAAAATGTAGGCTAGTATCTCCTCCTCGGTCCTCGAAATGACGGAAAATGATCTTCTTGCTAATCCGCGTTAGCTTCCCCGAGAACCCCGTCGTCGCCAGTGAAAATTGCGTCTTTCCGCAGGTTCTTGCGCGCTACAAACGAGCTCTAATTGCCCTCGGACGCGAAACAGATATCGTCTGCGAAGGGTAGAACACTGATAACAATAGTAACAGATTGTAGACTAAACACTCGCCGACGTTGATGAGACGTGCTCCGGTGTCCAGGCACGTGGTTTCATCCTGGAGGACGAGTCGAGACGCTAACATAAAATTTAGCGGCTACAAAAATGGATTTATTAGGAAATAAATTTATTTAGACAGTTCTGATAAATATATCTTCATAGTTCTAATCGTAGCAAAACAAGAGAATAAACAGAGTGGGCTAAAAATCGTATCATTGGATAGTGAATAATCGTTATTAATAACATCCACCACCGCTGCGAATAAAATAAACGGTTCTCGCCGAACGAAACGCATAAAACCCACGTGGCAGTCAACGTATCACAACTGGTTTTTCGAAAAAAGAGAACTGCGATACACCTACGGTCACAATAGTTGTCCACCCTAGTTCTATGATCCATATACTTCACTTATCGAAGTGAGGTGCTCCGTTATTACGCGATCAATGCTGTACTCTCATGATTGCCCATCCCAAGAATAATTCCCAACAATTTCCATCTTAATTTGCAATCATTTTACATTAATTCTGCACAGAAAAATTGAACGCAAGAAAATTGAAGGAGGACTCATTGCGTGTCTGCTTCCCCGAACGAAATCAAATTAATTTTTCGAAATTTCTGAGGTTGCTAATAAAATGCAAGAATGTTGAAAGAGCATCCACTTTGTGTTAACGCACCGAGTGTATCTTTGTACTTCTCCAAAATAAGTTACACCGAATTAAAAATTTTTTCGAGACAGCTAGGTGAGATGAATCAAAGTATTAATTAGCAGGTAGCCCAGCGGTTGTTCGATTTCGCCACCCAGTGGACAGATTCGCACAAATCATCGTCGGCCGTTCGGAATACAGAAAAATCGGCGGCGTCGGCGATTCGGGCGCGCGTGCAGGCGCCGCAGGGTTAAGTAGGGGCGGAAAAACAGGGTGCCGGTCTCGGGTGGGAGTGGTGTCTGGAGGGAATCGCTTTATTTTCCCGGAAAAAGTTTCCCGTTCGGAGGGATTCGTGAGAAAAGGGACGACAGAGGGGCTCGGCGGGGGGAGACGAGAGGACGCAGGTATCCGAGCCGGGAGCGAGAACGCGATAACCGATCGTTCGGTATTCCGCGCGCGGTGACAAGAGAGGAAAGTTCCTTCGTATATCGACGAGCGGAACTGCATGCCTCTTGTAATTCTGCACGGCCGTCGTCTTTTATGCAGGCTTAAATCACATTCTCGACGAATGAGTCGACCCTTCGAGCAGACGGAGAGGGAGAGAGACGGCGTGTCGGTGCTCGACGAGAAAGAGAAACGCGGCCGTTCGGCTGGATCTACCGGGTGGCGTGCGAAATTTTCGCCAATCCGACTTTGCTTTGCTTCTCGATCGGGAGAGTCTATTCTCTGTTGCTCTCTTTGGCGTTCCGATCGAATGAGTCAACGGGAGAAACGATACACCGCGTTTACGTCTCCCCACTTATTTTCACAGTCCTCGCTGTTAGCAGGTTGAAAAATCACACAAGCTTCAACTGTTAACAAGAACATACATATTTAGTAGACACCGTTCAAAACCTTCATCACTGATGTTACAGTACAAGGAATCTAAAACACAGGACTTGAACAGAAAGTTGTTCCTAAATAATCTTAACAGACTGATAATAACGTATCCGTAGTCTTAAATTCTTCTTGTCTCCCTACTTGCTACCATCTACTCGATTCTGTCACAAATTCATAAGATCCACGCACGATGTTGCTCACATCAGTCTTCGAGTTCCTGATGAACTCAGCAGACCGCGCTTCAAATTTCTGATCACTTATTTTTAATCCGCGGGAAAACCGGCGGTTTTAAAACCGTACGCTGCGGAATCGCGGCCGCACCGGAAGACGGATCGCGTGTCGGTGAACCGGCGTGTTGCCGGTGCCAAGCCAGCACTGATTTAGCAGCCGGAAACTTGGGAGCGTCATACCAACAGCAGCGCTACCAGTTAGCATTGTAACCCAGATATTCGAGTGTAGACTTCGGGCCGTAGATCGAGTCCATCTCTCAATCCGATATAGATTACGGAGTCTCTGTGCGTGTCTAATGGCTTGAACTCACATATCGTTGTCCAGGTTCTACGGGGACTAATTCCCCTATAAACTAAGCGCGCGAGGTAGATCAGTCTCCCGGTGATCTACGTTCCGGTAGATTTTGGGTCACCGGGTACCGCTCCGCGAGCGATCGCTACCTAAATCTAGACGGTCTAACTGGCAGCTACCGCTGTACTGCTTTGATTACCTGTATGTCACTGGCGGATTTGCTGAAATTCAGCTGTCTCTGCTGGACAGTTTAGCTTCCTCATAATTAGCGTATGGCGCTCGGTAGATGTTCCGCGATTACGCGTAGAACGTTCCGATTTTCGCGTTCCCTGCGATTGGAAAGCCTGTCAGTCCGCAAGCTTGAAAACTAGGTTCACTTCTGACTGAAACATCGATTTATTGCATTTTCGAAAAATATAGAACCTTGAAAATGCCGTCCGAAAATTCGAGAAACTTCAATTTTCTAGGATTTTTGGAGGAGTCAACATTGAGTAACTTCTTTTTCGACGTATTTAGTTAGGCGGCGACTTAGCCGGCTCCACCATTCGGGTTTCTATCGCAATGAGAATGCCTCGTGATTCAGTATTCATAATTTAGGTTTACCGTGACGTAAGCATCTTACTATTCTAGTTTAGTGCTATGCGTCCCGTTGACTCGGCGTGATAGCGTCTATCTACTTCGTAAGTTACACGTAAAATATAATTGCAGCTTAAGACTATTAGAAGTTGAACAGTCTCGCCTCTGGCGCAATCTGGATACTTTATGGCAAAGATTTAGTATATTGTTTCTCGGAGCTATGGCGTGCTGATACCCTCTGAAGTAAGCTTCAATATTGTTTCTTTCGACGCAGTTCTTTATTAGGTGGTACAAGTCTGACTTGAGTAATAGACATTGCAATATTTCTTGATTGACTGGATTCTTTTCTGTCTAGATACAGTGTAGATATTTTATATAGTGCGTGTCTGCTCGCTATTTGGTACTCTACATTTAGTGTAGGTACTTTCTCTCTGCAATTTAGTTACCACGGATTCCGCGTCTTTTTCGAGTTAAGCACTATGTGTAGTAGGTTATTCTGGAACTTAGCTGCCTCATGCTCTAGGCTTTATGCAGATTAGACCGCTTACTATCTGGTCTGTAATTTAGCTACCTTGTACTTTGGGTCCTATTCGACTCAGGTATACACTTAGCTACCTTGTAACCTAGACACTTCATCTTCCAGGTCAATTGTAGACATCGTCAACTCTAATTTCAGTTTTGCCCTAAATATCTTGATGTCTAGCGGTCTACCGACGCTTAAGAACCTTACAGTTCATGTCTATTATACCCTAAACAGTCTTATTGTTGGTTCTACAGTGCTTTGTTCGATGCATCGATTACCAGCTGAGCACCTCTAACCACGATTCTATTATGCGACTGAGTTAACTGGAACTGTGGATCTCTAGAATCTAGGTACTGCAACGTATCATTGCCGTAGAGTTAGCCTTTCTGGTGCTTTAGCTACCCTTGGTTCCAGATCTGAGTTCAGGTACCTGATTTCCCGAAGTGAATTTTCTCGAAAACAAAGCCTCGCATGAAAAAATGTGATAGGGTCCAATTGATCCATCAAAAGTCCCAGAATATCCTCATTGAACCGGAGACCACCACCAGCGAGTCCTCTCGTTGATCGAGGTCTCTCCTGTGGTCGTCGCGGCTCGCTCGTTAAAAACCGATCACGTAGACCATATCAGCCAACTAATTGTTGATTATGCAGCCGTTTGTCTTGGCTCCGGCTATGTACGCGGCGACGATACGGCTAATAAATAATGTAGACGTCGTTGATCTCTAGCCTCTTTTCACGTGCTGCGCGCTGCTAGCCGAGGCACCCATACGGAATTACATATGCACACCTGCGCGCCTCTGTGTCCCGACCCGTTGTAAACCGACGTACACCTTACGGGCTCTCTTCGGTGGCGATAGTGTGATAGTGTCGGTGTTGGTGCCGCTCTGCCACCGGATCCTCCATCCCGTGTAAACGGCCTTAAGCCTCTTACGTCAGGTTTCCACGAGTGGGTACGCCTGATAATTACCAATTAGTGGGTGCCAATTAAAACCAGGGTAAGCTTTCGATCGTACCCGGTTCACGATCCCAATCCTCTTCTCTCCGACACCTCTCTCTCCCTCCCTCTTTCTCTCTTTCTCTCTCTCTCTCCAGCAGCCTCTCCCGATTCCTTCCGACGAGGATTTACTCGTCGCAAATGAATTCCAGCTCCCGAGACTTCTGTTTGCACATCGTATCGTCGTCGTCGCGGCTTCTTTGTTTAAAGACTGACTCCGGAAAATTTTCTTTGGTACCGGTTTAGCCATCCTCGCTCGGCTCCAGCTCCTCTCTCTCTCCGTCTCGCTGTCTCTCTTTCTTTCTCTGTCCTCACCGACACGCAGTGTGTTTCGTTCCTTTTTCGTCTTTCTCCGCGCGGAACGAACGTAATCGCCCGTGAACGGTTCGGTTCCCGCCTCCTCGTTCGCCGCCGTAAAATATATATGTCGGTGGGATTTGTAAGCTCCGTTTCCGCGTCAGCACAACAACCGATCGGGTGTCGGTATGGAATAACGTCCACTAATGAGATCTCAAATATTAGGCGGCATCGTATCTCGTGTTTTGCGAAACTCTCGTCAGCCCCGCCCCGCCGCCCTCGACATGCCGTCCGCTTTTTTTCCGCGGCGCCCGATAAAACGCGATTCCGCGAAATCGGAGATACCGAACCCGGGGAGTAAAGTTCGGGTGGGACTGGTAGAACAGCTACAGTTACGTACACTTACGCTTATACTGATATAGTGCGCGTTATGGCTTCTCTCTCTCTCACTATTCCCCCGAATTCCGGAAAAAAACGAAGAAGCCACCACTTACAATTAGTATCCGTATTCGGTCTCGATTAAAATTACACTGATTACGATTCTTTTTCCAATTTAAGTCCGAGGATTTTTGGAATTCGGGAAGGAGGTACAGGCGGACACTTAAGTTCCAAAGTTAGACGTTCTCGAATCGATTTCCCTGTTTGACGTGGTGGTCTAGTGTTGGGGGTCTTGGTTTAGTGTTACCGGGATTGTTGTTTACTTTTTTCGGGGGTTTTCAAGTCGTTGGTCGACGAGCTGTGCTTAAATTATGCGAAACGTCGCGACACGCTCTCCGCAGCCGCATTATGCTCGACGAGGAGAACAGAGAGCGTGTGGCTCGATTCCTATTCGTCGCGGACGTTCGAAATGGCACAACCGGAAGTCGTCCTGTGTCAGAACATGCCTATTCCATCTACGGGTATTTCCTTTATGGCCGGCCGTACCCTCCTCCATGGGAAACCATCGGGACCCCGTCCTACACGAGCTGAACGAACATAAATTTAGTAAAAGAAAATACGAGAATCAACGGCGACGGTTTATCGGCCGATTCTTTCCCACATTCGTGGGCCGGCGACGATCGGGCGTGAAATTTCACATTTTTGACCGGCACCGGTCCGTAGTTTCTCCTTCGTTTACCGGAAATGGTGAACCGTTTTGTTCTTCCTCGAATACGGTGGATTTTTCACTACGTTTTTTTAATCAAATTATTTTCTTAAAATTACAATTCATGTAAAATCATTTTTATGCACGGTCAGAAAATATTCACAATCTTCCAAGATGGTTCCATGCTTATCGCTAATATCTTCTGTCACCTGATTAAAGGGTTTTTTAATAAATTTTCACTGGAAATTGGAGTTTTGTCCTGTTTAAACATATTCGGGCTTGTGGAAGTTTGTTTTTTATTTTCTCTTTTATAAAATTAAATAAATAAATTTTCCTCGTCTGATTATATATAGTACAATTTTACGAACACTTTTTTATGTTTTTCTATTGTTTCTGATATCTCAAACGTATTCATTTTCTGAGCCCACTTTCTGTAACTCATTTCCCTTCACATTCCGATTTTTTAACGTTTCTGATCGATTTAATACGATAACATTTTTTCCTATTTTTGTAATCATCGATACAGTGTTGCAGTCACCTTTTCCCACAATTTACAATTTTTTGTTGAAAATCGAACACTCATTAATATTTCTCTGAAGCTACTTTCTACAAGAAAGTAGCCATTCTCGGATATTCTAATCAGTCTGATCATTTCAATCAATTTTATATTAAAACTGATAGCAGATATATATTTTTTCGTTGCTTTTCTAATCTCCGCCACTCGGAGATAATAATAATGCACACTGTTTTTATCGATCAGCTTCCATTTCTTCTTCGATCAAACGTTACATATTATTTTTTCATAGCTGCTTTCTAAAAGACACAGGCTACCTGATATTTCGCGATTATTTTATTCCTTTTTTTAGATTTTAATCTATCATCTAAATTAGTTTTATATTAACATTAGATGTAGAAATATACTTTTCTTGTTTCTCTAAAGTGCAATTCCAATCTCTCATCTAAATCAGTTTTACATCGAAACCGTCTGTAAAAGTATAGTTTTCTTTTTCAGGAGATAAAAATATGTACATATATATTTTCCCACTCTTTCTCACCACACATATCCGCACACTTCCAACGTCAGACACGTTTCTATATTTCTAAGCATCGTTGGATTAGCGTTCTCCATTCCATCAACACCTGTTCGATCGTTCTCAAGGGAAGTTCCCTCGTCCCGAAGGAAGTCGGCTCTCATTGGCAACAAGGTGTGCGTGGCACGATCAATTTGCGTCGAAGTAAACAGTCCCATGCGGGTGCGTATAAAGACGTAGAAAAGCGAAAGAGAAGGAGAGAAGAGTAGACGAGCAAGCTCGTTAGAAATTATCCGGCATTCATCAGTGCCACGCCGGCCACTTAGTTTAAAGACCGTTGCGTCCTTTTTACAAATCGCCCCGCATTTAATATATTATGCGGCCGGGACGGGTCACGATCGCTCGAGCTCCATTCTTCAAGGGTTTGTAAATTTTCATTTTGAAATTTAATTAAACCGATAAACAGATACGCGTTATCGATACGCTATCTGCCGACCCGAGACACACAAATCCGTCGATTCCATTCGATCCGTGAAAGTCGACTTAGGCTTTTACTTTCGATTGACTTGTGCGTCCGTCTTCCACATTGTACAGGCCGATTCAGAGTCGATCCACTCGAATTTACCGGCACACCGTTGACCTCGATACAGAGCATCATTTTCTTCTCGAAACGCGCTTAACGACGCGTTATCAAATCTCTCCGCTCGCGTTTTGATATATTTATTGTGCGCGCGCATAGAACAATACGACAACTTTGATAAGCTTTGATACAGCTAATTAACGGAGAAAAAGCGGCCCCTTGAGGTTTCTGCAATCAGCTCGGATCGGTATACTCCGGTGCTAATCCTTGCGGCGGCGGCTGCCCGTGCTTTCGCAACCGCGTTCGTCAGAGCTAATTATTTGCTGGGCAATTTCGAGAAAAAAGAACGACGTCTGCGGAGAATTTAACTTGCATTACTCATGCTGATTTCTAAAGTGTTGATACACACATCTACGAAAATCGATGGTGCTTTCATTCCATCTTTGGCATAAACAATTTTCTTCTGATCCTCGATTCGTATAAAAAGGTCCAGAAAAATTTAAGTTCAATAAATCACGGTTTTAATGCGATAGGGCTGACAATCTTACAAAATGGTAAAAATGGAAGTGAGACTGACCAGTGACTACACAATAAGAATTCGAGAGTGTTGTTGCGTTCAAAAAATTTGTCAATTTATCAGGACTTAAAAAAAGAATTTTTTATGTAACTCCTGCTTCTCACTACAAATGCAGAAAGTGTTTCTTTCGCGCAGAGATCGGCAGTTTAGCGACGATATGGGCGTGTTAGGGGTTGTCTCGAGAAATCGGTCTCGCAGGGCAGTCTAATTTATTCCATCGGGTCCCGAAGACAGTATTTAAGGAATCACTTTATCGTTCCGATCGCATGTTGGTAGATGACTCGTCGAATATGCATAGGAAGCGCAGCAATGCTGGTAGAAGTATTCTCATGGGAGCAAAGTGCCAGCTGGTTATGTCGAATCGCTCCTCCTGGCCGAGCATCTTGGTACAGTAATTAATAAGGGGCTAATCGGCGATCTATTATACTGAGAACCGGGGGGACCCTCTCTCGTAGCTCTCCCCAGCTCTCTCTCTCTCAGCGACCATTTCCGCCCACGTGTAGTCGATAACGGCGACGACACGGAGACAGTGGAAGAATAAGAAGAGGAATCGATTGTCTCCTTAATTCGCGAGATAATTCGCCCTTTCCCCTCAGGAAAAATTACCTGCAGGCTACACAATTTTTTTGGTGGATTTCTAGACTCATTTTTAAATTTGTAGTAGATTGTTGTACATCTTATTCGATCAGTAATTAGTAGCTCGAGAACAATAAAAAGTTCGTTTTGTTTTGTTCGTCCCACGACTTTTATCTCAATTATTTTTTCTTATTTACGATTTAAATAGAGTGTTGAACTTCTTCGTTATAGGTACATTGCGATTGCTATTTTGGTACACGATAAATCGGTTCGGGGTTAATTAGTGTAGGGAGATACTCAAACAAATTGGTCGTAAATCAGAAACGTCAGGGAAACTTAGTCAACTCTGTTGAACTTAAAAATATTTCGCCATTGCTACGCTTTTCTAAACGAAAAGTACAATAAAGCTTGCACAACCGCTCAATTAAAAATCCTATGAAGAGGAAAACTTTATAGCGATCTAAGATGGCAAATTATCTCAGATAAACGCTAGAAGAGAAATACTACCATACAATCTGTTACGTTCGTGGTGACATCTCTTTTACGATATCGTTATCACTAGACTGCGTCTACTTTTCTATTTATATCGTGTTTGATCTAACACTCAGTAAACAACATGCTTAAAAAAAGTTTTAATAAGACTCCCGTGCTGTTTGCTGTGCAATATGGCCCCCAACGACGACACTTTCATTTAACACTTCTATTGTTTTATGATTTGCTTTCTCTTGCAATAAATACATGAAACTTGCCATCTACTAATAATTCAAGCAGGCTGCTAAAAGATGAAGACTTTAGATGAGCTCTTCTCGACCCTGGGTCAAAACGGATCCAATTTCATTCTGAAGAGTTAAGCAATTCAAATTGCCTCGCAATCCAGAGAAATAAAATATTGTTCATTAACACAAAAAATGAACGAATTTTGATCAAGCGTGTATAAAGCGTGTATAAAAATGAAAGAATTTTTGATCAGGCGATTGTCCGAGTCCCCGATGATGACGTAAGAGGATAGTAGGATGTTCTCCGAGTATCGCGTCGCGGAATAATTTCTGTAAGGGCAAAACAGCCGGTATGAGAACGTGAGACAGGCATCACGTGCTCAATTTTCCGAAGGCGTCACGTAACACGCGTTGCTCGGCTCGTAGCCGACCCTTCTGTCCTATTTCAAACCCGAAGGAAGCTAATTTCCCTGACAGAGACGTTTCTATTCGGGTTTCCTGGAGGCCACCCTCTCCGTCTTGTCGCTCGTCGTCGGCCGCAGCCCCCGGGAAAAAGCGAACTAAATCAATGTAGGACATTTATATTGGCTGGAAATCGCTGACTCTCGCCACCGTGGACACCCAACCAGGACATATTAAGATTTCTGATCCGCCTTCCTAGCCCGTCCGGCCGCCGGACATTTTTATTATTGCGTGTCCTCCCTCGAAACCCATCCTCCGCCATTCGGAAATAAAACGTGAATTATTGGCCACAAGGTGGCTCCTCTCGGCCACCGGGTCCTGGCACCATTGTCTTCTCGGGGCCATCGTCGCTTCCCTGGATCAATTTCCTCGATCTTAATCGGAAGGACCTCGTTTTTTTACCCTCGGTGATATAGAGCGCGACAAAATTTTATTATAATTCTGTCTAGCTGGCACACGACCGCGAATTTAGGGTGCTTGCGGAGATATAGTGGGGTATCAGCTCCGATAAATTTTCTGGGTATTCTCTAATTGGTTCTTCCGAATCTCATTTTGAGACACTTTTCTGGTGTCATTTTATTTGATGACATCACCCCTAAAACATCAATAGCCACCTCCAAAAAATTCGATTGATATAATATCAAAAATCAACCCCTATCGGAGTTAGACGGCACATAAAAATCGTTCAAATACCACTCCAGTCGATAGAAAATTTATATCTCACCAACGCGAACGGAGCAAAGGGATCAAGATGTTTTGAATTTAATGGCCAGGCTCGTTAATCACTGCAGCCCCCAAAGAAACGAAATAGGAAACGTGTTCGCGGGAAGGAGAAAGGGGGGAGTCAGAAGTGAAATCGTGTATAGGAGAGCGTATCAGAGCGGCCGATGTCAAAGCAATTCATTTAAATTAATAGGTCCAGAGGCCGAGAGCGTTTATCGCGTGATTAGCAGCGGCTTTTTTCTCTCCTGACTCCCACCACACGGGTCGTTCGTATTTGTAAGCCGTTATCGACTGCTGCCGCGATAAACTCGACGCTTTTATCGCGTACAATTATGTGCCCCGTCCTCTGCCCTCCTCTATCCGTCCCCCAACTCCCCTTTCATCCCCTCGGTTCGCGAGATACGGATGCATCGCGAAACGCTGTCGAAGATCTTTTGTTCCTCGGATCAGATTTCCCACCATCCTTTGCCCGCGATGTTCACCTTTTCAAACAGGGGGTGGTTCAACCCTTCGCCCCCGAATTTCTTTCCGGTGGGGTTTTTGTTTCATAGGGGTGCAATCGTCGAAAATATTTTTAATTGAGAAGCGGCGAAAAGTATAGAGTATATTGTGTAGTGATTTGTTTTTGTTGTTTCAAACAAATTAGGTTGTCCAAAAATTAGAATAATTCTTCTCTATAATTCCGTGAAAATGTTTTATTTAAATTGAGAAATGGTGGAAACGGAAATGGAGGATATTTTAATTATTCGATATTTCTGCTGATACAAATTTTATATAAACCGATTTGTGAAAGCTCGGGGTGAATGCAAATTTATTTATTTTATTATGCCTCATTGTCACGATGCCGATACCATAAATCTTTTAAATCTCTCGGTAAACTTGTTTATTTTATTACGTTTTGCACAGTTACGATTGCTATAAATGTATTAAAACACCAGGGATACTGAACGTTAAAACTTCATAATGTCTCGTCAAAACGCTATGAGAGACTGGTTATTGATATTTTGTCCGAGTTTTAATGCTGCAGTTTCTTTGTTGATTTTATGCACTGTTCTGCAACCAATACCAGTAATTTTATGGACAGGATTTGTACTGACAAATGATACTAAAAGGCAATCAAATAATGTGCTGACAAAAATTCTGAAAATTAATCAATTCAAAAACTGTACCGATTTTATTAATGAAATATTAGTATGATAAAATTGGGTGGTTAAAATGAAGTTTGATAGTGCAGTCTTGTGAATACAGGCATTCCGAATTTTTGCACATTTCTATGGTTTAAATCCTGTAAATGATTAAACAAAGGGGATTATAATCTCCCTAATCTGCTCCGGAGAATTTAAAAAAAGAAATGCTTCGCCACACAGTAGAAGGACGTGTCTAAAACAATGGTAGACTGGTCTGGCACAGGTCCCGCGTCATCAGAACGGTCGGCGTGGATTCGCAATTGTGAGAATTTGTCGGTCCTCAAAGTGGAAACGGACGACACACAGAAGCTATCAAAAGGACGACACCTAACGCGTCTTAGAGCCCCTCGACTATTCCGTGTCCTCTGATTGGCTAGAAGCCTTCCCCCACTTCTCGTCTAGTGAATCGGCGCGTCTCGGCGCGCAGAGCCGAGCCCGCTCGCAGTCTCGCGTCACCCTTCGCGTGCTCGGTGTCTCGTTTTTCCTCATTTGTTTCGCCGCCCTCGACACTTGTTCCACGGCTTCCCCCTCTTTTGGTGCTCCGTGCAGTGTCTCCGAACCGCTATACCCGTCGGCGAGCAGTTCCGCGGAGTGCAGTGCTATCCACAAAAATTCAACCGTCGTACAATTTTATTTCAATTTTTTGGTGAATCTCGAGGGGGTGGTTTCAGAAACGAATTCCCGGGAAAAGTTGCGGGGCCGTTTTCAATGGCTGAAATTCGACGACCATAGTCCTCGCGTTAGCCGAAACTTGGCTGTCCCTCCAGGTCCCTCGCTGGCAGCAGGTGGAGGTGGCGGAAGAGAGCAGAGGCCGAGAAGCGGGGGTGGGATACCCACGGACAAAAGTTTTCGGAGCGGGGAAGCGCCGCGGAATATTTTAACATATATCACGGCGAAATTGGGACGAGGGTATGCCGCCGCGAGACTCTCAACCCCCGCCGAAAGCTTTCCACCCCCGTGACCGCGTCCCGCCGTCGTAGATCGCCGGATATACACCCACACCCATCCCCAGCCCACCGTCCGTGATGCTGCTGCTAGTCCACCACGCGATCTGACTTCCTCCTTCTTCTTCTTGTTCTTCTTCTTCTTACCGTCGTTTGCTGATACACACTCGCTGGTCGAGATGTTTGTGTGCCCTGCAGACTACACCGGATACAGAATGGTAAGGGTTGAAGATGATTTTTATGAGGAGATCAACGGGACACTGTATTTATCGATTCGGACACCGAGTGATTGGGATTTGAGACACAGTTAGGGGAAGAGACATTTTTTTGGGTGCTGGAAGTTGGGAGTGGTTTGTTGGAAATTGTTATTAAACGAGTTTGGGGGTTGTGTGAAGTGGAGTAGTAATTTTGGATGAGTTGTACATCTTTTTGTGCGACGAGAGGGCAGCTTCTGGAAGTTAGGAATGGTTTGATGGAAACGGTGAAACAGCGATTTTAACACTAAACCACCGCCGGTCAAATAAAACCGGTTTTAGATTTTTTATTTTATAATTATTGACAAAGGTGTCTCGATGGGAATTGATTGAAGAACACATTTTTGTATTCCGGTACATATTATAATAAAAATTGCACAGAATATAAATAAGCTTAATCTTGTTATTTTTATAATACAAGACACATCAGTCACTTTTGATGGTCGGTAGGTTTAGTGTTAAAGGGTGTGTTACTTGAGCTCTGGAATTCGAGATAATTTTTAGAAGAAATTTGATGATCAAATGTAGAACATTTCTGAAAAAATTTGCGAATACAGGAAGGAGTTCGAATTTCTAAATCGCGATAACGCGAGAGAGACACGTGTACGAGTCGGCGCTACGCGGAAGCACGGGATACGACAAGTTTGGTGATCGGTATGAAAATACTTTGATCCTTGAGCCGCGAGAACGTCGTCGTTCTGGCAACACGGTGATAATCCCTCGGCACATATTTTCATTGTGCCGTAAACGCTTGGCATTCTAACACTGACGCCATTGAGACGGCCGTGCTGTTGCAACGTGTTGCTCTGAAACTGCAACCGCGTGTCAATAATCCACGGCTGCAGTCGCAGGAGGAATCGTGCCGTTGCATTATTGATAGACTTTATTCGTTGGATGACCTCGCCTTTAAATTCTCAACGATCTTTCGTGCACTCTATCTGCCGGCTATGTTTCTTAATCATTTTCTCTGGATTTTTTGTTGCAGTATGGCTCGGATGAATTCGGCCAGGACTCGCCGAGATACACGTCCCCCAAGGCCGCGGCCCTTTACGCTGACCCCTATTATATCGGTGAGTAGACAACCATAACCTCTTACAAAAAAAATTTCGGCTCGTGGACTTACAATATTACCTGAATTTCAACATATTTCTCTGACAGAATCTTTCTACTGCACTGCAAAAACGTCGGACAACCCGGTTATTGTAATTTGAGTTTTTACAGACTCCTTTTTATAGCGCAGTCCGGGAACCTTTTTGCTGCAATTTAAAAGCACTTAACACTTCGATTGCTGGATCGTTCGCTTGTAAATTACGGTTTTTGTGGACGAGAGAGATTGAAATGGTATCGATTTTTTTTTAATTACTGTGCTGTACTTTACAAAATGATACACATAGGATACTATGAATTCTGATTTATTTATACTGAATCTCTCCATGCAAAAAGCCCTTTATTCCTGTCGGGAAAGTTTCTATTTACATACAATTAACAATTGATCTGATTACACGTTTACTGCGGCATTAATTATTCCATATTCGTGTTGCGCATAAAGTACTACAGTCAGTTAATCATAAAGCGTCGAATGAGCATTGCAAATTGCATCTCGACAAGAACTTGACGGAAAACGAATCGGACAAATACCTGATTCGAGGATCTAAGAAGATGTCAATTAAAGCTTCAAATAAGAAGACATTATTAAGGTCGTCAATTACAAATCATTAATTTATCTCTTCGTCAAATATGAGGAACGTTTTCAAAAACGTTTGGTTAACCCTTTGCAGTCGGAGCTATATTAACTTGAAAATTAAACATTTATTCTGATCTAGAATAATTCCATTGTAAATTATGATTTATTTCCATTTTATGAAAGAAATTATTTTATTATTATTCTTATATTTATTCTAAACAGACCGAAGTCCTTTTACACATATGTTTACAATAGAAAAAAAAAGACAACGTAAATTAATCAAGAAGGGACATACACAAAAACTGTTGAGATACAGATATGATATTATCAGATAATCGTGCGTAATTTTCTTTTGAATGTATGTAACGACCCATTAAAAAAATCAATACTATTATATAGTGTTAGAGTTTGCAATAATGCGATTTATAGGATTTATTAATCCATATGTGGATTTGGATGTAAATGTTTGAAATCCTGCTCTAGATCTCAAAACACGTTCTGCTACGTAGAAATTAATTAGCATAAGGAGGGGCAATCAATATGATTACTAATCAAATTAAAAATAAAGCTCTGGTCTGATACATGATTTCAAGGTTGACTGTGTTTAATATTGTAGATTAATCGTGATCAAAGATTGACTGGTTATGGTGTTAAAATCGGAGATGGTGATCGATCCGGATCCATCGATCGATTAGCCGCGATGGTCGGCGCGCGTATGTCTATATCCGCCGGGAATCGCGTAACGATTCGAACGAACGATAAAAGGGAGTTTACGATCGCAGTAATATTCAGCTGTTTAACGCGTGCTCGTAAAATTCGTCGCTCTGGCTGTCGCGCGTAAAAACAATAACAATCTTTCGTTATTTGTTCGGGCTGGTGCGGGCCGCGACGCGCGACGCACCCTGAAATTTCGCGGCAACCGCCGTCAACCGTGGGGGAATCGGAGAACAGCAACGACAAAAAAAAGATATCACGGTGAAAGAGAGAGAGAGAGGAGAGAAAGAGAGCAGAAAAAAATTGCGTTCGCGCGGAAAAGCCGCGCGTCGACGCGGTCCGTTCCCCGCGGCGCGCAATAAACTTTATATCGCGGCTCGCTGTTCCTGTTTTACGCCGATATAATTTAATCGCGTTGCGAAACCGACGTCGCGGTGCTATTTCGACGTCCCGACGCGCTCGCTCTCTCTCTCTCTCTCTCTCTTCACACCGCGAATTCTGTTTGTTTACCGTCGTTCGCGAACACGTCAGGGAATCCGACGTATCATCGAGGTCGAGACAGAAAGAATCCGTTAATGATGCATAGACTGCGGATCTTTATGCATTTATGGAGAAATTAGCTAGGTGAAATGTAAAATAATAAAATATTAGAAAAATCTAACAATGGTGCTATGTTGTTTTCAAAAGACGCCATTAAGGGATGAAATGAATTTTTATTTAACTCCTGCTTCCCACAAATGATGCAGAACATTTTTATTTTGCATGACGATCCGCAGTATAATGATGAATAATGATCTAGGTTTAATGCAGCGTTTTGTAGAGCTTGCCCTTTCATTGGGAACTAATTATTACCTGTAACTTGTTTTTCGAAAACGCTTCAATATATTTTAGGTGGAAAATAAGTAGTTTCTTAAAATAGCAGCTCTGCTAGAGTTATGTCAATAAGCAAACTCGTAGAAGTCATATTCGAAATTGTCATGTGAAGTGCATAACATACTTCGTTTCAATGTATAATGATTCGCAGTTTACTAATCGCCTTGCCGGATGCATTCAGCGTCGAGTTGCATGTTTGTTCGCTCCGTGGAATCGGAAAGATTCTGTTTTCTAGGAAAAGGCCGCGAATCGTCGGAATTAGTCGGAAAATCTCTGCATTAATGGTGTTACATACTATAATTCATTTTTTAAAAAATCCAACAGTAATATGATTTATTAATTCATTCAACATTTTTAAAATTTGTACGACCCAAAGAAAATTACATGTTGATTTGTCGGATCTTTATGCGAAATAAAAATTGTTTATATCGATTGCAAGTAGGTATATAAAATCAATTAAATGCATAAAAAATGGTGTGCAGAAAAAATATTTTTTCTGAATTTGGGTTAATCGCTGCAAATCCATAATGATTTACAGAGCGTTATATTGTGTAAAACATTTTTAGGACATGGATTCAGTGGGTTGAGTTAACGCAGAATGCAACTGCGGATTCCGCGTCGCCAAAGTTCAGAATGCGGAAAGAATGTCGAAATTAATAGCGCCGGGACTTAATAACCGGCCGAAGTTTATTCAATTTTGAGTTTAGGGATGTTTGGAGTTATCGCAGGCCGGGTTTAATAGGATTTAGGCGCGAGTTAGCTCGATGGAAATCTAGGTTCAACAGATGGCTTAGGAGAACTTGGGTCGTTCGTGGGTTAGCAAAACTTGGCTGTATCGTAATTTCGATCTGATATTTAGGGTAATCGATGCCCGTAGCAAATTATAAGTTCCCCGGCAGGAGTGATTTTAATTCAATTCGAACTTCTCGAACGAGTTCGGCCGCTTATTTATCAGAGCATTTACTTGGAAGGAGAATAGTTTTGCATTTATTGTAATTCGGGTACAAACCTTTGTGGGCCATGAGCTTCCGGTTACCTAGATAACTGTATAATTTCCACTACACGTCCGTGAAACGTGCTCGTAACATATCTAGTTTAACGAATGTGTTTCAGCAGAATTTGGATTTTCGTGAAATTTTAGTTAATTCTCGTGCGTTACATTTTGGTTTCCGCGAGACACAGGCTTGGAACGACTGAAATTTACAACGGGCCAGAAGGTAGATTTACTTCAATTTTAGTGGAACGTGTTTTAGGGTCAGTAGAATCAAATTAAATTAAAAGTTCCGGAACCTCCAACGACCTCTGACACTTGGCTTCGCTAAAGGAGTTGTGTCAATTAATACTATATTATATTCTATATTAGCACTACTAACTCTAGCACAAACAGTACAAGTGATATCAATTCGGAGATTCTGTTTTCTCGGAGTCGACGCCATCCTTCTGCGGGGAAGGCAACTTTTTGGAGCAGTGTACCGCGATGCAAAAAATTAATTGCGTCTGCTGCGAGGTGAAAGGTCTTCCAGGCGATTTCCCTATCTAGGATTTTTGCGGCGCGCGATTCTCCCGTAGGAATCGCCGAAACGAGCTCGCGGAAACTCTGGCGGGCGAAAGTTTCGGCGGACGGATTACCGAGGCGGTAAATCAATAAGATCGGTAAAGTTTTCCGGGTAAAGTTGTTATTAAAGATCAGAGGGTAAAAGGAGGACTCGTTGCCGGTGGTTGGCTCTCCTCGAATACGTTTCCTCGGGCTCGTGACACCCGGTAGGCGAGCGGAATAGCTTATAAATGGGCGTGCGGGGGGCGGGGCCGGGGAACCTGGACGAAAAAGTTTTATCAGACATCGAATGCCGGGCAGTCGGGTAGGGAGCGGCCGGGTAGTTTGGCTTAGTTTCAGTTCGCCCGTCGAGGGAAACCCCGGCCGCGGAATTATATCAAGCAAAAGTATCAAGAAATACGTTCCCGAAGCTTATTGCTGTTGTTTTCAACTGAAATAATGGCTCTACCGTTGGTCCGTTATCCTCTGTACCGGGTGTCCTGAACCGGGAACTCGAAAAATTGTCGCTTGAACGGTTTACAGATAGCGTGCCGTCTATTAAGACGAGTACGCGAGAAAACGCGGGTCTGATTGAGGTTCTAGAACCTCTATCGTTGTCCGGAGCCCTGTGGCCCCGCCCACGGGCACGCCTACTTTTATTATTGGCCGAAACGGACGCGGTTCTTGATTGAATTGTGTGATAAGGTAGCGATATGAATTATGAACGTTTTTTCACCAGATATAACATGTTAGTTAGTTTCCACCTCTGTCCAGCATCTAATGGCCCCGCCCACGGGCATGCCCATTTTTATTATTGGCTTGGAAAAAATTCCGATTAAACATTTAGAAAATTCATTTAGTCAAGCAGGTGCCAGATTGGAGCTTCCAGTGATTAACAACGGAATCACTATGTGGGTATTATAGTGCACTCCTCTGTTCCCCGGAAACGTAATTTACACGGGTCGGCGGAATCGAATTTCCTCGGCTCGTATCAATTCAACGGGACGTTTTTCTCGCGTCTTGCGGGGGCGTGCTCGTTAGTTGAGAACGATAATCTCGAATGGCGGGTAATTCGAGCGAAGTTCAAGCCAGGTACGTGTCTTTTGACTTGGACACGGGGGTGCGAGAGTGTTATTCGGGCACGTGCGCGACATTCTCTGGTCACTGAACGCCACGTGCTGCTATTTGTTGCTCCAGCCGCGATCCTGCGTTCGTATGTGTGCGGATGCAAACGACCCGATTACGGGTGCGAACCCGTAGAATCGCGAGGAATGGGTTTTTTGATATTTCCCTGCGGTGAGGTCCGGAAGAACCTCGAAATCGTCTGCGATATACGACAAAGGATTAGTTTAATATAAAAGAGATTTTCTAAAAATGTCGTACAGTAAAACAGTATCGACAAGGTGTGTGAAGATTTTGAAGAGGGAGATTCAAGGAGTTGTTGAAGACGCTAAAAATGAATTTATCTTTGTTTCAGATGGGAACGCCGCAGGAACGGGTCCTGGGGACCCATGGACGGGTGGCGGCGGCGGAGTCCAGCCCCCGTACAGCGGCTACGCACCCCCTCACCTGGCCCAGCCAGCCTACCCCATGCACCTCCCCCACGACCCCATGGTAAGCGACTCTTTTCTCTCCCTTCGGCTTTCTTTCTCTCGTTTGTACGGCACCCTTGTTGGCCGGCGGCGATCAATCACGCGTGAGCTGCGCTCGTTTCTTCGGACCTGACGTTCCGGGAACCCCGTGACAGACAAGAGGAACCTCCCCCATCATTTCTGTCGTTGGTCGGGCCAGCTGGCGACGAGGTCGTTCGATTAGAGCCTTGCTGGTTATCTTCGCAACAGGAGATCTTTCCTTAAACTTCCGCCCGAAACATTTTAACGATCTTCCCCGAGAAAATTTCCACCCCTCGCAACCCTCGAATACTCAGACGTCATGAATTTTTAATCAAAAATCGGGAATTAGCTTTGTCTCAGGCCTTTGTCATTCTTCTTCATCTCCGATTTCTGATTAAGACCCAAACCTCCATTACACGAACATCTTCCTTAACCTTCTTTTCGAAGTCTGTTCGAAAACCAAGCTTACTCGCGGCATTGCACTGCCTGCAGGATACGAGCCCATCAATTCCTAATTTATCAGTTGCCATACACCTAGATACCCGAACGACCCGCCACCATTTAGCTAATCCAGTCTAGAGCGTGTTCCCACACAGAGGGAGAGAGCGTGGAATATATTTCCATCATCATAAATTCCCGCGGCCGTACTCCGACTCCCAACAGGAGTTTCGACTCGTTTGACACTGTCGGATTCACCATGCTCGTTAGCTCCCACTAGGTCAACCTCTTCGGGCTAACTCTAATCCTCTCCATGAAGCAGTGATATCCAGTAGCCTCGACCAGCTGGTCGAATCTCGAAACCTCGGTGCGCGATCGTCTTATTTCGCCAGGCTGTCTCTCGTCGTGTCCCCACGAGATTCTGTGTCTTCGTCCGGTTGAGAGACACTGTTGACAGTGTACTCTGAGCAACGTGAAATGACTCAGTGGCTTCTATATATAGAACGTTCCTCCCGCTACTCGGTGTTTCTAGTCAAGTGCAGCCTTCGTTTGATTTACGCCGTTCATGGCTACCACGAAATCCTCCGCTCTCCGAACGGCTTGCGTTCCTCGAACAAACCCCATGGAATCCGGCCCCTGAGAGATGCCCTGATCGATCCCCCGGGAATTCGCTCCCCACCATCGATTAAAGGGTTTCCGCGACCTTGGAGCTCCTATTTCACTCTGCTAGCCACAATATTAACCACTACTACTCTCAACAACAGTAACTCGTAGAATTGTAATTTTCTCGGTACTCAGACGGAAAAACACTCCAGCCGAAGATTTTAGCGTTCGAACTCGATGAGAAGCACAAGGTTTCTTTTCAACGGGTTTCGGCGGATCTGCCGGAGCAAGCCCAGCCCGTCCCCCTGTTATCGCCTCGTTCCTCCGTCCGTAAAGCGAACAATTAACGGGCTTGTCGGGCTCGTGAAACGGCGGGCACGACCGCGCACGCAAACTTTCCTCTAATTTGTTGATAAATACTCTTCGGTGTTCGTACCGGGACCGCGCTTAAAATTAGACGTTTTACGAGCGGACATCAGTAGGTGCGAGCGTGCGTGGCTGCACGCTACTAAGCGTATCCGATATCAAAGCTTTCCTGGCCCATGGTCCATTATGAACCTGAAGAGTCGGAAAGGTCGCACGGGATCAGTCAGTCAGGACCGCGTCACGGCCGCCGAACTTTTCCTGAGAACGTCATATCACCCTCAATATACTTTCTCTCGCGGATTCTTTATCGTCGCTGTTGGAGCGGCAGTCCGACGGCTGTGACGTCCGACGGACGCCAGCTTTCATCTCCGCGCGGAGCATCTAAGTCAATTGCTTATGGTCTTATAGAAATTAACATTGCACGAGTATTCGGCTCCTGCGATTATATTGAAGTTCAATTTAATTTATTATCGTATTTATGAAAAAATTGAGGGTTCAAGGTCCAGATGCTTGTCCAGGAAAGAAAGTTGTGAGCGAAGGGGTTGATGATTCTTGTGGACATTAACGTTGTACGAGTATTCGGCTGATGCGATTATGTTGAGGTTTAACACTTTGCACTCGGTTGTCTCCTCTGAGGCGCTACTAAAGATTGCTGTACTATTATTCAAAATATTGTTTGCATTATTAAATATATCGATGTCTAATCAATTACTAAACATTTAGGTATTATACCAATTTCGTATCCATAACATTTCAGAAGTCATAGGGAATGGGAATATTCTAGATCGGAAGAAATGTTTAATTTTCCAGTTGAAATAGCTCCGAGTGCAAAGGGTTAATTTAATGTATTATTGCATTTAAAAGAGGGTGTAAGGCCACCCCGCATGCTTGTCCAGGCAAGAGAGATGTGAGTGAAGGAGTTAATGATGATGATCGTTGCAGGCGTACTCGGCCATGTCGCCGAACGGAGAACCGGCGGCTCCGATTCTGGGCTCGGCGGTGACCAGTGCGGCCTCACTGCCACCAATGTCCACATTCCGGGGTAGCGGCGCAGTTGCGGCGAACAGCGGTACCGGTGCACCATCTCCGGCGTCGTTGCAATATAGTCATAGTCCCGGTGCACCGACGACCGCACCCTCCGCGCCCAATTCTGCACCCACGACGAACCAGCAACCCTCCACGGGGGACAACCTCGGCAAGACACTTGCGTCTGTAGTCAGCAACAGAGTAAGTCCACATGATCCTAGACAAATCTTCTGTACCACTTGATTTCAACGTTGCAAAATAATGAAGTTGCACCAGTACAGTGATGTCCGGATATCCAGAGATGACCTTCCAGGAATTTGTTTGGTAAGAAGGGGAACTCTTCCAACAATTGGTGGGGATAACTCCTGGCCATATATCCGGACATTACTGTATATATTGCAAAATATTTTATTAAGTTTTTATAGAATATCGTGGTTAAACCTACCGAGCACTAAAAGCGATTCAAATGTTTGAGCTTACACAAAAATGACAAGGCTCTATTTATTTCGATTTCGTGCAATTTTTATCACAATATTTACTTGGATAAAGAAATTTATCGAATCAATTTCCCTTTAAGTATTGGGTTGGTGACTAAGTAATTGCGGATTTTAAATAAGAATCTATCGACAAAATCTGCGATCACTTAGTTGCCAAGCCAGTATCTTCATAATTTCAATAATTGTAAGATGAGAAATATAAAACCGGTCATTTGACCGGCAGTGATAGGTTTAGTGTAAATAATGTCCATAAATTCTCTGACGTTTGCAAGTTTCTTGACTGTTCTGTGTCTCACTGTGAACATCAAAGAGGTTGTAAGGAATGTTTGGCAGTAGCTGAGGGGTTCCACCACTTACATGAAAATCAGAATGACACCGGGACGTTTTGTGACCTTGCAGATTTACCCCACGGACCAATCAGTATCGAGTTATAGCAGCAACCCGTCGACGCCAGTCAGTTCGCCGCCACCTTTGACGGGTTCAGCGCCGGGTTGGGCAGCAGGTGCTGCGCCGGTGTCTCCGCACTTCACGGCGGACCCCAACCGTGGAACCATTCACATGGTATGCACCGATGCAACTGTGGAATCGTTATATCATTTTTTCGTTTATGGTTCACGTAACATCGTACACCTGGCCGCTACTTCCAACGAGACCACCTCTCTCGACATTTAATTCCTTTTTTCGTTGTTGTTCGTAAAAGAGAGTTTCTCTCTGCGAAGATAGTCGAATTAATTTGGGAGGAGAGGATCTCGTTGGGAAAGTGCACTGGTGCATCCTCGAACGCAGACACGCTTCATCACCGTTACCGATGCGCTTTAGAAACAGGTCAAGGACGTTCGTAACAGAAACCTCTGGTGCTCACTTCTATTGCGATAGTTTATCGCGTTCGCAATGTGATCGATCGTGATGACACCGACATCGTGTTATCACTGAGGTTTTGGGGAGGATCGAGACACGAACGATCGATTATTACGATTAAGCCCCTACTGCCACGCATTTGGACACAATTTCCGAGTCGTTGGAAAAATTACAAATTCCTGGAAATTCTTTCACTGATTAAAAAATTTATGAAATTATGGACATTAATTCTAACTATATAAATCGTTTAATAAGGTGGACCTTGATATCGAAAATATTTTCCCGTGAATAATCCTCGGCAAACGTCGCGTGTAAAACATAGGACGGAACACAGCGAGCAGCCATCGATGCAATTATCAGCGGAACGAGCGCGACTCGCGTCAAATTAATTGGCATCACGGTTTTCGCACCGTGGCGCGGCAACAGCGAGATTAATCGCGCAAACCGCGTCTGCACGGTTCCTGAAGTGACCATACAAAATATATTTGTGGGTCAGCAAACCGCGAAGTGCGTCCAAATGCGTTCGCAGAGGAGGACCAGTTCGCGCCATCCCCATCGCACTGTTGCACCTGTGAAATCAGGGATTGATTGTCGCAGACGATTGAGATTGCCACGTTTTTTTAATTTTTGGCTCCTTTATGCAACGATTAATTCCAACTGCACCCGAAAGTAGCATGCACACCAGATGCATCGGAGAATTCACAACCTCGTGTGCTCGCATCTCGTCTCCACCCCCATCCCCCCGCACACACAACCCCCCACAAACAACGAATCTGCAAATTTCAATCGCTTCGACCACATCTCATCGTTCGTGTCATTTTACGTGTCTTTTTTTCTCTTTTTCGTTCACCAGTTTTTACCAACCCCGCCACACACGACCCTTTGTTTGTTGTGAACGTTGTGTTGACTTGGTTGTTCTCTTTTTTTTTTTGGTTTTGTTGTTGCGTTGGTGTTGTGTGTGAAGCCGGCGCCTGAACAGCAGAGGCTAGACGATGCCATCGGCTTCCTTCGCGACCACGCCGAGGTGAGGATTGCCGATTTTCAGTTTTTTTTAATATCCAACCTTTTACTGTCCCCTTCCTTCTCCCTCTGTTCGTTTTCTCGTTTACCTGTTTATCACCTGTCGACCCACTCATTCGTTAACACCACACTCTGTGCATGACCACTGACAACGTCGTGATTTCTGTGTACACTCACACCTGTTATCAAAAACAACGTTTTTCCAATCGCCTTTCAGCCCTCTGTCTTCTCGGTGAATCATTGTACATTACAACAGATAAGAAAATCATCCCTGCTATGATCCTATATACTGTAAAATATTTAATTCCTCTTTGATCGTGTTCTAATTAGTTATGTTCTAATTTTACGTTCTAATATTATGTTTTAATTTTATGCTCTAATCCTCGTGTTGTAATTTTACGTGTTCTGATTTAATATTTTATCTTCATGTATTTGCTCCAAATATCAAATCGCGAATTTAATTTTTATTTAACTGTTTCATACCTCACAATTTACCTTCGGCGACGTACGGTTATTTGAAATTATGAGTGGGATACTATTTTTCATAAAATTGTTTTTCTACGAAGGAAATGGATAAATTATCAATGGAGAATTTTGTATGAAATTATTTGCAAGGAGCGTACGAGCAGTTTTCATATACAGCAAACTTTAAGAAGTTTAAGTTTTGTTCTCCGAGATGTCGGTAACTTCATCCATTTGTTGACTTATCTAGTCCTTGGTTTTGTTTAATCTTTAAACTGCAGAAATAGTTTTGTAATAACATAATTAATAACTATGAAAGGAGCTAAGTAGATTGCTCTGCAGTTCAAGGATGAACAGCGTATTAATTCCTTTCCCAACAAGCCTGTTCCATTGCTGTCTCTTCAATATACCGATACTCTTCTCTACGCGCTTTTTCATCGCTTCAAAGATTACATATAGAACTCCCCATCAGCGTCGAAATTCGATGAAGATATTTTGAGAAAATATTCGACGCTGGTGATTTTGGAAATTGAAGTTGAACTGGTGTGTAATCGAGTCGCGTGTCCGGTATTCTGTTGGTACAGGGAACGCGGATGGAGGAGCGACTGGACGATGCCATAAACGTTCTGAGGAATCATGCGGAAAGCCAACTTAGCCTCCATCTTGGTCCCGTTGGTCCACACGGTCCCATCTACTCCCACACATCACCACCGCAGCTCGACCATTTGGTAAGTCTTCATCAATCTATATAAATATTGTCTTGAGCATGATTGATAGCTCGATGAATCCGTGCTAATGAATTTTTTGATCACAGACGAGTCCACATCCTGCGGTAACAGTGACGCAACCACAGGGTTCCTACCCTGGTCTCACACCCACGCCTGACACAGACGGATCCATTAAAATCGAAAGGTTACCTGTGACGAATGCCAGTAAGTTGACACACCGCTTCTCTAACGTAATCGTTTTGTCCACTGGCTTCTGGAATAGAGGGCGATCTTTAATTCAAATGTCTATCAAATTTTTCTAAATTGAACCGTTGTGCTTTGCGAGTTAATTTGAGTGAGAAATTTATTCAGACATCAAACTGTGCAGAATTTTTAGCAAATTCTTACAAGTTACTTTATAGACAATGATCTCTAAATCTGCTGAAGCTGAATTCATAAATCTTGGTGGGTCCATTTTCACCAAGTTTCTTCTTCGAGATTCTCCGATTCACTAATTGAAACCAATTGCAGCAGCACTGGAAACGCGAGAGACAGTCACAAATAGAGTCCTCCGAGATCAAGCTAAAGAATTTCATGGAAACTGCGCGATCTATTCTTCGAAACATTCTTTTCTCACAGCCAGCAATGTTATCTCCGCTCGACATCGCGATCCACGTTCGGAATCCTCGATCACAGCACCAAAGCCTCGGCTAATTCCCCGACTCATCCATTCCCGGTGGAACGGATCCGGCGATGAATAACGTCACAGACCATTTTAGAAAATTGATCGTTAATTCTCTTCACGGGGGGGAAAAAAAGGAACTGTTACCCCGGAAGCGAGGCGACCTTCGCCGAACACGGCGATCTGCGCGCCGCATTATCCTCGAGCTTTGGGCCGCTTAGTCACGAAACCGTGAAAACCGTCCAATTACGAGCAGGAAGCGCGTTTCAAGCTCTCGATACTGATTCAACCGTCGCCATAAACGTCCCCTCTGTGCTCTCGACAATTCGCGAATGCATTAAACCGCCGCGTTTCTCTCGAACCTCACAGATAAATCAGCCCGCTGGCCGATTGTGTGCAAAGGTCTAACCGATTTTTCACCGTTGTCGGTGTTCCGACCAGCGAAAGTACGCGAATTCTTTTTTTTTCTTCGGGCGTCCAATCAAACCGTGAACATTTTTAACTCTGCGAAAAATGTCAATAAAATGCATATGCATTGACACCCCCTATAAGAGATAGATCCGGGAGCACAAAGGATGTTTTGTGGAAATGAATACTCAGCAAATACTATTTAAATATAATTTTCTGAAAGTGAATCGCATATAGAGGTGTGTGTTCCTTAATTGGATGTAAAGTAACCATCGAAGCTGAATCCTTGCAATTAAACCATTACTGCAGAATCTCGTCGTAAGACAATGCACAATTGATCTGGAAGTAAAAAATTCGACGAACAGCTTCCGAGAAGAAAATAAAAGAGCATCGCGTTTTTCTCGCAAAAACGGAAATCGAGGGAAAGAAAAGGGCAACCGGGGTACGGTAAAAAGGGAAGAGGACGACGAAGAAGCATCCTGCTGATGCAACCGCGTGTTCCAATATGGCGGGTGCATCTCGGTGGGTGGAGGGGGAGTAGCATGGTCTGAATTCCGCAGGCCAGAAATGGTCGATGATGGTGAAAAGAGCGCTTCTTTGGCGAACTGCCCTCGGAAAACTTGCGCATTCCATTAGGCGGCCGCCGGGAGAAGGATTACGGGTAAGAGGAACAAGAAGCGTGACAGAAACGGAGACAATGGAAGGGCGAGAGGGAGAGAGATAGGCTCTCCGACTCTCTCTCTTTTCCAAGACAGAGGTCTCGGAGAATAATAAAGGCACGAGAACGATGCGGGATAGTAGCTACTTCGCGTGATTTATCTAATGTTTCCTTATCGGGCTCCAACTCCGCCGCGGAACACCTGGGAACTCCTTCTAGCCGGGCTTTTTTTTCTTCTTTCTTGCCCGCGTCGTGTTGCGAGCTGCTCATGGGAAAAACTGCCTTGCCGATGATGCGACACTGCGAATAGAAACGAGCCACGACCTCGTTGACACCTTTTCTCTCGAGGCTTTATGTCCACCGACACGAAAGTGCCATTTTTCGGCTGGCGCACAGAGTGCGTCTGTTTGGTCACCGTTTCAGAGCTGCGGGAAAGTTGAACTGTGTCTCGAGTAAAGAAGGCAGATATTCATATGCGTTGGTTCAAAAGAGAAGTAATTTATGTTACTGTCTTTTCGAAAATTATGCCAAATTAGCTTGGCTACTTGGACCCAGCAATTAGACTTGAGAAGGATAGATTGGACTTCCCCTCTGTTCCATGAACAACGTGAAATCTTTTTAGTATTTGTTGGGGTGTACGATGTTTAATAGCAATGTTAATAATCAACAGAATACGTCTCGTTAGAAAAGAGAAAGGACCCACCGGATAGCAGCGGCGGCGAGACGAAACCGTCGAGCAGCGAACTGGCGGCAGCGGGTGTGATCGGCGCGGCCACGGTCAACTCGACGTCCCAGGGAAAGGGGACGAAGAGATCGCGCAGATAGTAAGTATATCCTGGATGTATCCTTCTATCTATGATCGGGGCGCGTCATTAACGACCGTGAAGTGACAGTAGTGAAACCGAGTTACACGAAGAAACCGATTATGTACTTCATATCTGTTCACCGCTCTTCCGATCGCGACAAGTGAACATTCGCTCGCTTCACCACTTGCACGCCGCCTCGAATCTAGTCTCGTATTTCCGAACTTAACTTATCCCAATGTCGGAGATTGGTACTCCATTTCGAATATTTTGTTAATATTTTACCAGTTATAGGCTGCAGTTTATGTACCACTGGTTTTCTGATAGGAACGTGTTTTGCATGGTCTTGGGTAAAATGACTGCCACGTTCTTCTAGTTTGGGATATTTAGCTCAAATTTTCAGCACGTGCTATTTAAAGACCATGTAATAAGATGTACATTGGTTTTGCAAAGAAATCTAATTTTGTATAAGAAAAAAATTATTGAACTTCCCTTATGTTTCAACCGGAAACGGTGTTTCGCTGAAATGGCTGCCACGTTCGCCTAGTTCCTAGTTTCTATTTTTAACAAACACCACTGAAATATACAAAAGTAAAAAATGTATAATAATTTCTTTGAAAATGAGGAATTGAAGTTGAATGAGTTTGAACAATATTCGAGGCGACAGCAAGGGGTTCCCACCCCCTTTGTCGATCGGGAGCTCGTTCCTCGGTCGTTTCGGTACTCACAGACTCCATCTAATTGATTGCATTTAAACAACCGTTGTTCGAGCGCCGACGAAGACTGTGACGATCCCAGCACCAAAGCGGTGCGCGAGAAGGAACGTCGCCAGGCCAACAACGTGCGTGAAAGGTTAGTGAACACACGCAGTAACGCACTCCCGTTGTACTCTTCAACGTCCTCCGCGACATCCCTCCGGGACATCGAACACTCCCGAATCCTTGTTTTCCGTATGCATGCCCGATACGAAGACAAAGAAAAGAAAAGAGAGGAACTTATCAAAGGAATACCGACAATGAAAATCTGTTTCTTATTGATAAAAGAAAAGAAGAAGAAATTATTTGGCATGCTTACGTTCTCCCGCAACCACGAGGCCCGTATTCTGATAATTAAAATGCGTCTGGTTAAGGACAGAGAAAACGATAATACCGTTCAATCGACCGTTCATCAATCAGTCTCATTTTAATTCGGCTGCGATCCCGGCCAACCCCATCTCTCAAAGGCATGCGACAAAACCAACACACACACATTATATTTTCTTTTCTGTTTCATTTTTCCACCGAGCACACCTGTCTTTCACCCTCTGCATCACTCTGATCGTGTTGTTGCTGGACACTTTCTTCCCTTGGACAAAACGAGACTATTTTGGATCTATCCATTATCTCACTTTCTCTCTGTATCTCTCTCACTCTCTCTCTCTGGATTCTTGTAAATCTCCTATTGCCCTGTTACAGTTCGCTCACCCTCGAACCAGCAGGGTTGCTCCATGTGTAATGAAGATTTCTTTCAGAAGCCACCTCGAAGACCTCCACCCTTCGAAATCCTCGAATCCTACAAAGTCCTTTCCTGAAGGATTCTCAATTTTCTAGGTAACAGCACGAAAAGACGATCAGCTCCGATCGATAAATTATATCACGGTTAGATATCTCTCTTCTCGATTACTCTCTTAACCACTGGTTTGTTCTCTGTGCAAAGAATACGGGCCCATAGAGTACGGAAACCTGACTTTCTGTCCATAACCACGACATCAGCTCTGCGTGTGTTCAATCGACAAAAAGCTAAGATTATTTGCGTAACGAGAAAATCGTTCCGATGAGAAAACGTTGACGATCTCGACGTGAGAATCGTTCTTGACGAAATCGCGAACGAAAATCGTCGGTTTTCACTGCTGTCGCGAACGCCCCACGTTCGATCTAGGACGATCGAGCGACAAAGAAACGGCCGCCTACGTCAGGTGATTAATCGAGTATTGTTATTGCGCAACTGTTGTTCGAGCGCCGAGGACGAGGATGACGATCCCGACGTGAAGGCGCAAAGGGAGAAAGAGAGGCGGCAGGCGAACAATGCTAGGGAAAGGTAAGGAAATCGACGGAAGCGTGCAGTGAATCGCGCGAGAGAGAAGCTCATCTTCTTCTTCTACTTCTTCTTCATCGGTTACCGATACGAGACTCGAGCTCGGCCCGTATTCTATGTGTACATGTGAGAGAGCAGGATGTTTGCTCCATCCACCCCCCTCGGATCGATTCTGCCAACGATCGATACACTCGTGCTATTACGTAGACGAATATTGAGGTTCTTCTGGCTCCCTCGATCGATGAGATCGTTTGACGATCTCTGTCCTTTGACGGCATTGATTACGAACTTCCTGATGAGTTTCTTGAAAAATGCATTTCTTCTTTTGGAAACTCGATTCGTTCAATCCTTCCATGGTCTTCAGGAATGGTTACATGAAAGGCTCTTGGATAATTCATTTTTGTTTTATAGTCGAAATTTGTGTTCGTGGCTTTTATAATGCCACATTCTGAAGAAATACATTTCACAAGAGAAACAGAAAAGAAGTTAATGTTTTATGATATTTGTAGAATTGAAATGGGTGAATTGTGTCAGCATGAGTGTTTGGTAGGGGTATTTTGGAAATCTCTTTGGTACTAACTGTTAAAGCTGAAGGTGTTGTGGAGAAACTTTGAAAATTTATTAGGTGATTCGTTACTGCGAATTAAATTAGTTATTGTTTGATCTTGAATAGTCAGTACCAAACAGATTCGTGTTGTCCTTTTAGTTCCACGCCCAACGTCCAACCCGATGATTCAATGTTCAGCAATTAATATCGATTTGTCTATTTAGGATACGTATTAGGGACATCAACGAGGCCCTAAAGGAACTCGGCAGAATGTGTATGACACATCTGAAGACGGACAAACCTCAGACGAAGCTAGGTATCCTCAACATGGCTGTCGAAGTGATTATGACGCTGGAACAGCAAGTTAGAGGTATGTATTAACACAATTCGTGAACGAATTCAATGGTTTCTTGGAATATTGTTTTAACCATTGGCGTGTTTGTTGGCAGAACGAAATCTTAATCCAAAAGCAGCGTGCTTGAAGAGGAGAGAGGAAGAGAAAGCGGAAGATGGACCCAAACTACCCGGCCATCTTGCGGCGCACATAGCTCACCCGCACCCTCACCCTCACCCGCATTCTCAACCACCCTTTTCCGCGATGCCTGTGAGTATATTTCCTCGCTACCCCAGAAAGTATATGCAAAAATTGATTGAGAATCAACTAAAGTGAAAAATGGTTTATTCCAGGGTCCGCCCCCTTCCCTCCAGCACAATCCATCGCAGCCCCAGTAGCAGCGGCTCAGCGGCGGTGTGATCCTGTGCGAAAGGGGCAGATACAGCTTAAAGTTATCGTGGTATCGGGACGTTGGCGGGACGCGTGCGTACAGAGAGGACGTTTTCCCCGGTCCCGTGTGCCCGTTCTACGAGCCGAGCAAAATTAAGGGTATTACAAGGCGAGCCAATGAATGGTGCACACTCTTCGAACGTAACCGATTATGTTCCATCGAAGAGGCGGATAACGAATGGGAGAAGACGCTTGGTGACTGCTTGAACGATCGAGCGGAGCTAAATACTTGCGCTAGGTATATACAGATAATACTAGATAATAATAATAACAATAATGAAATCATCACCGGGACAATAATAATCGTGACCGTCGTAACGAAGATGATAATATAATAATAATAGTAATGATAATAAGAATCGCGATAAGGTAATTGGGCCAGGCGTGCGACACACCCCCCTCCCCTCATTGTACATAGTCAGAATCGCGCGCGAGATCGATTTTATGGAACGAAAATTTTGCGCACTTTTGCGTTTCCGTGATTTCTCGATGGACTTAGGCGATCCACATATCATACTACGTACCCTAATCACTCGTTGGTCACGGACAATTTGTACCATTTTGCATGGTTCTTCCCCCTAGCTTTCTTCGAGTTGCAAATCGAATCCTTGTTTCCTAAACAAGAAATATTTGTGACGGAAAAAGAGAGATGTGGCGATTGGTGCCTTGGAGCAACCATAAACTCTCCGCGAGATCGTAGTAATTTATTTAGCGAAGCGAGAACTAAATGTTAAGTTTTATTATTATACATAATCAAAGTGTCGAACACTGAACATATCAGCATAAAAATTATTTTTCGACGTTCTATGAAAAAATGTGAATGTGTTGATACTAGTTTAGAGTTGTCTAGAGGTCGGTTAGCATCTCGGGACGCTAATATATCGCTAAAATATCGATCTCTCACCCTTAAATCATACAAGGAAGAAATATTTATTTTTTCTTGCACTATTTATGTATACAAATCATTTCCAACCCTCTGCGTAGGGGGTGGGGGCAATTGTAAAAAAGCTTACGAAAATTTCCCGAGTAATCGGATAAGCTCGCAATTATTGAAATTTCCCCTAATTTATAACCAATGCGAGTTTGTATAAACTCTCCTAATTATGAATAAAGTCCGCGCGTATCGTTCCCCGCACGCCTAACCCGATCGCCTCATCACGATTGTTATTATTATTACCATTATTATTATATTATCATCATCATTACGGCGGTTACGATTATTATTGCCACGGTCACGATTTTATTATTCTTATTACTACCGATTATAATGATCGCCGGGGAGATCCTTCGTGAGAAAGAAAAAGGGGACAATTTTTGTTTTTGAACAAAAATATAGCTCAAAACTCAATGTGTACCCAGTTGCCATGTATTTTAATTTATTTAGATCCATAAATAAATTTTATTAAATAAACGAAACAAATCGACAAGATAAAAAAAAGAACACACACGCAGACGAGCACGCGGAATGGAAGCGAATAACAAATATAAAGAAAACGACAGACAAACACGGGAACAGGAAGAAGAGGAAGTGTGCCCAAGCGAAAGTCAACGTCTCGAGTGTTCGTGTCTCACCCAGTTTTCTCTTCGGTTCTCTCTTTATTCTCAAACTTTCTTTTCTCCTATTATCCGTCTCCCGAGCGACATCATCGTGATATCCTTTCCTCGCATATCATACGAATCACACACAGCTATATTTTTCTTCAAAAGCACACGCATATCGAACGGTCCCGTATAGAAAAACCACAAAAAAAGAAAACAGGAAAGAAAAGGGAAAGAAGAAAAAATGAAAGTCTCGCTCTCTGTATCTTCGTGTTCCTCTCTCTGTCTAGAGAAAACAATCCACGGAACCGAACGACGAGCAACCGATGGTCGTTCGATCTATTTTTCCTTTCGGAAACCGGAAGCGCCGTGTTTCGCTCCTCGAAGGTCAAATCGATAAATGAGATTCGGCGAATGAGACGAAGAGAGAAACATTCGTGAACCACGACCCCCGATCCGAGACACGATCCGGGACTCGTTCGAGGCTCTCGATCCCCGTGGGTCGGAGCTCTCGATCACGAGAGACAAACTCGCACAACCTCGCTTTACCTTTTAATCGAACGTTCGCCGGAATCGCGAACACCTCCGACTATAAAGAAGAGACGATGAATGAGGGATATAGGGATAAAAATCACTGAATGTGAGGCAATGGGAGAGAACGGAAAGAGATCTAGGCAAGGAATGTGCAAGGAGGTCAACGGCGATTCGAAGGAGACACGTGACAAACATGGACAGAAACACACAGGTACAGATCCCCACATACACACACGGACACGGAGAAAACTGCGCGCGGGAAATGACGCGGATTCTACAATACACACGCACCTATAATCGCGATGGTAATCATGTAAAATAATAACGACAATAAATAGCTCGTAAGCCCGTCTAAGCTAGGCACACACCTGTCGATAGTCTTAGATAGTCAAAGTGGAAAGGCGAAAGGTGAGGAAGAGTGTGCTCGTTCCGAGTGAGAGGGAGAGAATGGGAGAGAGAGATAGAAAGAAAAAGAGTGCGCGCGACGATCGCAAAAGATCTCTCGGCGCAGATTATCCCGCGGTCCACGTACAATTCAATCGATCGTTCTTTCTTTTTGTTTCTTTTTCTTCGTTCGATCGCGGCTTCCGTTGAAAATGAAGTTCTAATATGTGCGTAGTTATTTTTTCGGTTCACTTCGAGCACACGATGGTTCTTTTCAAAAAATTGTTTCGAAGGTGAAAATTGTGACGAGGAGAGTATCTCGCCGCTCGGGAACGCTCGACGAATTGGTCTCGCCCTTTCGCTCCCGTGTTCTGTTCTACGAGCTCTGTTACGGTAATTAGGATTAATTTGTCAAAGGATAATGTAATTTATTTTAATATGTTCTTAGGAATATAGTATCTCTAACGCGCGGCGAGAATAAAAGTGTAATATAGTATACATAGTGCGGCCGTGAGCGAGAGGGTCGCGGATTCGAAAGTCGCGGAGATCGAGCGGCCTGTATTGTACATAGCAAACGAGGAGGAGAGCCGATCGCGATAATATTACTTTCTAGTAGTAACGATTTATTATCACCGTTTTTCTGTAAATCTCTAGCCTCGAATCCAGGGCGAGAAACATTGCCGGTCGACGAGATTTACAAACCCTTTGTGGACGAATGTTATTTCGACATCAAGATATTTAACTCCGGAGATTGGAAACGTACAAGTGAATTGTGCCCATAATTATGAAAGTGATCTAAGTCAAGATTTAAAAAAATGAGTTTATCAGTTATTTCATATCACACTATTTTGAATTAAATTAATTCAATGTAATTTTTACGATATTGTCACAAATGAACCGTTAGACAGTGCTTGTTATTTCAACATTATATGGAATACATTCAGTGTTAATATCCTTTTCCTTTAAATATCTTGAACCAAGAAATATATGTCTTGGACCACTTTCATAATTACGGGCACAATTATGTGCACCAACCTTCCAGTGCACGCATGAATAGAACTCCTCACGATGTCTAGACCTGCATTTTCATTAGCAAATATTGTTCTTCCTGGTTGTTATTATGCATTTGTGACGAGATTAGTAGCTCCAATTGCAAAGTGGAAAAAAAGTTGGTCATTAGAGAAAGAAGGAAATTTCTTATTTAACAATTTTTATTTTTCATAAAGATTCGCCTAGTACTGAGGTCGTCGCTTTTTATCGCATAACATTATTACTAGATTCTAGATGTTCGTGCAAAATAAAAAGTTTGTACAAGACACAGGAGCTAAATATAAATTTAAAATAAATTATTAATACTTTTGAAGTCTTCTTCTCATTGTTTTAAATTGCACCTACTCGTTTCTGTCATAAATGCGTAAAGTCCAGAGGGTTAAGAAAGAATACATAATGTTGGATTTTCCGATTTTCGATGACTTCCTACTATTCGAGATTCCGATACAAAAATGTTCTTAACATTTCTAAGAAATCCTCGTCCGCAAAGGGTTGACTATTCAATCAACGAGCCCGTCCCTCGGAGTCGCGTATATATTTTAAATTATTGTACAATCATTTTGTAATTACCTGACGCTTCTCGCTCGAGAGTTTACTTTTTGTTTTACCGCGATTCCTGGCCGGGAGCACAAAGTGGATTAGATTCCGAACGAATGGAGGAAAACGTCAGGTGTCGACCCTTTCGCCTCGAGGACGATCGAGATCGGTTTCTGTTAAGCGAAGGAAGTATTTCTGTGAACAATCGCCGGATTGAAAGTTGTAGGGAAACGTGGATTGTTCGAGGTTCTTTCGAGGTTCCTCGAAGAGGATTGCGTCGAAACAGTTCTCCGCAAGTCTCGGAGTTCTTTTCAACTCCGGGATTCGCAGATTTTTCATCGACGCGATCCTCCTTCGAGCCGCCATATTCGAACCGAGCTAGTTCTCTCATTTAATTTGTGTATGATCACGGAACATCCCCTCGGTTGCCCGGGACACGATTGTCGAGCGACATCACAAACAAACACGTACACACACATTTACACGTGAAACGACACATACACACATCTGTAAATTAGATCTAACGACATTATTGTATAATATGTAATTAAAAAACGAGGAGTTCGCGTGTGACCGTCGCCCCTACAAGACGGCCAGAGATATGATTTTCGACATGTAATGCGATTGTTAACGAGAAGAGTTGCGGTTCTATTAACATCGATGAAGCACGAGCTGAATTATTATGCATATATTGAACGTGCGAGTGAGAGGGAATGCTTCTCTGTGTGAATGAGAAAGAGAGAGAGAGAGAGAGAGAAAGAGGCGCGCGAGCGAAAGAGAGAAAAAGCTGAAGAGAGGAATGAGTGGTGGCAGCGTGTGCGCGAGTGAGTCTTTTCGTTTGAGAAAGAAAAAAAAATGTATAATTATCGGTAGTAATATTATTATCACTAATAATATAATAAATGTGCCATTTTTTCCATAATCACGGTGCCTCCGGCCTCTACTTTTCTCACTCGGTTGTGTCTTCGATCAGTGTTTATTTTTTTTTTTCGTTCGCCCTTTTTTTCTTTCTCACTCGAGCTTCCCCACGGACACATTTCGATTTCACATTTTTTTTTCTTTTTTTGTACATTGTACGATCTCCCCCGATTTTGTTTAGCTGCTACCCAACACCAGTATTAGGTCGTATAAGCAGCCGATTTTGTTTTACGATTCTCGTTTAAGTCTCCTACACATCCCCTGTTCTTTCCCCCATTGTCTCTCTTCTTCTTCGTTTTTTTTCTCGATGTACGTTCCCCTTTCTCGTTTCTCTCCTGTTCTCGCTTAGGTGCGTTATTCCCCCCTCTCCTCCCCCCCCCCCCCCCTCGTTATGTTTCGTTAATCAAGCCGCCTACTTATTGCGTAGATACGAGCATATACATATTAGAGTAGATACGATTTAGCGGATAAGATGTACACCTGTTTTATTTCGATTAACTCTCGCGGGTGCTCTCGCCGGTTACCCTAATCGGAGTTCGTTCAGCTGTAAAGCATCTGCAAATGTCGTCGACCGATGGATGTTTGTAATACAGAATTTTCAACGTTTTCAGGAACGACCGCAGGTCTTCATTGATTTTTCTATCGCCACCACGTATTTTCTTTTCACGAGCAAACCGATCTTTCCGAATCGAGCGTCGATCGGTTTTTGGGCACGCATTGTTCAGTTGACGAGCTTCGCGAATTGTACAATTTCTTTTAATATCTTTTTTTTTTCTCTTTTTGTTTATACACGTCGAACTCCATCCAGACACCTTGGCAGCGTTAGCTCATTCCATAAGTGATCGTGTCCCTCTGGAACGATAAGGTTCCAGAGGAATCATGTTGAATACATACGTAATTAACGCTAGAACAACCAACGTGGAATGTACCTAGTTTTGTCATGTCCGTTAATATTTTTAATATTTATATTGATTATACATTAAGAAAAATTGCTCTCACGTGGAAAGAGTTTTTATAAGGATCTTATGTTTATTTTATCCTTGAAGATGACTTGCCCATCTCCCTCTCCCGTCTTCCTTCATCGGCTATTATAGTGATCGGATTTTTATTAGATGTATTAGAAGATTTTATTTTTCCTGGAATAGGGAACACGTAACTTCAAAAAATATTAAGGGTGGGAGTATGTCAAGTTGAGAATAGATCAAAATTAATTAGCAAACATTTCGGGCTCACACAGAAAGAGAGTAACATTTCTCAGAAGAAAAGTTTTTAATAATTGAATCACCCGTATCATCTCGTCAACTGAACACACCTCTAACTATTCATGCTACTCCAAACTATGCAACCCTAAATATACAAAATCGATCAAATATTTCTCATACAACCAGCAGAACTCCCATTTTCCAATAAAAATACCTGGATATGTAAATAAACGAAAGTGATCAGGGTACGCAATTTTATCGAAAAACGAATTTATAATGTGCAAAAACACTTAACGTTAATCGATCATGTTTCACGTAACACGGAAAAATTGTACGAGGATTATGATAATTAATGAACTTGAATTATTGCTGCATGAAATCCCTGTTCAGGTGGGATTATCGATGATGATCGTTGGTTTCGACGATCCGATGATGGTTTTGAGCAGCACGCGTCGGCGAGCATTTATCGAATTCTTATGCCCGAACTTCCCATTCACGTTGATATTGCGCAATTGGCACACAGAGGTTCAACGTTCTCACAACTCGATTAGCAAATCACGTTGCGAATGCACGAGAATGTATTTCGACTTTTGACCCCGATATATATGTGTGAAGCTCGGGTGTTTTCTATTTCTGTATTATTGTTTTCTGACGACTATACAATGGATAATGAATTTTTTAAACAGAAACGAACGCGTAGATATCGTGGAACAATTTTTCCACTGAATTGTCGCACACAATTTTTTAATTTATTTTACAAATTACTGATCGAATGGTAAATACATATGGTAACAGGTGACAGGACATTTTCCAGGCGATCCCGCAGGAACAATTTTTCCACTGAATTGTTGCACTCAATTTTTTAATTTATGTTACAAATTACTGATCAAAAGGTAAATATGGTAACAGGTGACAGGACATTTTCCAGGCAATCCCGCAGGTAAGACGCAGAATCACAAAATCGTTTCAAAATGCTGCTAACGTTTAAATTTGCAGTTAAATTTGCAACGCAATAAAAGGTAGGAAAAATAGATAGAGACTCGTTCACGCAACAATCAGAGGAAGTTACAATCGTCACAATTGACATCACAAACCGGTCGCACGAGATTTGACCTACCAACGCAGGTTTATCATGAATATTAGGAATATATTATACAATCGCGTTACAGTTCACACGATGACTTGATACTATCGGCCCCTTTCTTCCATTGTAAGCTTTGGTAATGTTTTCCATGATACGCCATTGGCATGTCCAGGACTATTTTTAGTATTGCTATAGTTACCGGAAAAAATACCCACACGAGATCGATGCACCTCAGGCCATTTTGTAAGGAGAAGAAACAACAAGAATTATTAAATACGCTATTTTCCAATTAAATTACATAAGTTGAGTAATGGAAAATCTGGTGAAAATGGCACAGGTCATTGGGATAGGACAACGAACGTCTTTTAATTGGGTATTTAATGTCCCTGCCAATGATGTTGACCACCTTGACTTGCTCAAAAAATTTTAAATCTTTTTATTTTATATAGAAAATGAAGTCTTCATAGCGCCGCCATCTTGTTATTTTCTAGTCTAGCGAAAGAATCATTTTCTTTCGAATCTGGCATTGAGATCATTTTAGGTTAAATTTTGTTCACAATTCATATAACCAATTCCATCTCGGTTAGCCAAAACTGTCAAGAACTGCATCGTTGTTGACCAAATCAAGGCAGTCAGCGCAACAAAAAGACACTCGCAACATTAGTCCAGTCTTGACGTTCGGTTCGTCTCTCCCAGGAAAGCGAAAAAATGTCCCAAACCAAGAGTCACTAAAGCCTTCTCTCCAACAAAGGCCAAATAAAACACTTGCCACTGCTCATCCTCGAACAAGCATCCTAGAAAGACCACTGACAATGAGTCTCACTGCACACAACTACAGTCAGCTATTCTCTTCATCAAGCGGAAGAGAGCTTCTTCTTGAGCGTGCAGTACGCGGCGAACCTGAAGATGATGAAGTTGCAGAGGAGGACAATAATATCGAACCAGAACCACCCATCGGGCATCGAAAACTCCTCCAAAATCGTTTTGGGCATCCTGTAGTGGCAGTACATTTTGGTACAGTCGAGCTTTTCTCGATCAAACCCATACATGGCGACCACGCTGGCATGGACGGAGTACTTTAAGTAGCTGGCGTAGCTGAGGTAATAAAGAAAGATTGGCATGTGGTTGTAGAGCGCCAAGAACCCTGCAAGAACCAGAAAGGCGCAGGTGGTGATGGCTGCAGTGAATGTCCCATTAACAGGATTCATCAGCGTTCCGATTAGAACACCATAACTTTCAGCGATGAGAGCGGTGAGGACTGACACGAGCAGGAACATGAAGAACCTGTTGGTTTCAAGCGGCTGGTAGCTCAGAAAATATGCCACTGAGCAGTACGCGAGGGTGAAGACGATCTGCAGAGGCAGAGTGCAGATGGTAGTAGCCGCGTAGTACGTCCTCAGCTGATACCAGTTGTTGAATTTCTCCTTCTTCAGCGTGGGGAATTCGGAGGGGAACCTGAGGACCGCGGGCATCATGCTGGTGTAGCAAGTGTATATTGAGCTGACCAACAGAAACGCCACATTACTGATGCTCTTACTCCCGTCCCGTCCACAGCCTGTAAACAGCAGACCCAGAAGAATTCCAACACAGATGTGCATCAACAGCTTGAGGTGGGTGACCGTCCAATCGCGGAACAACTGCACCATGCAGCGTTTCAACAGCACGAAGAACCTCTCCATCTCAGTGGGCACCTGGATCAACACGGTAGCCTTGTCCTCCTTGAAGTAGCAACTCTCCTGGGACTCTCGCTTTTCCGCAGTTGGCGTTTTCCAGCAGTTGCCATTGCTGGCCAGCTTCTCCAGCTGGTCGATGTAGTTGCCATACTCCCCGCTAACTACTTCTATCATGAAGTCAGCGGGATTGTGGTACTGGGGACACTGCAAGCCCACGCCGTTGAAGAAGTTGATCGTGTTCTTCGTGGCGCCGTCGTAGACACACCTGCCGTCCACCAACAGGTACACGTTGTCGAACATCTCAAAGATGGCGGCGCTGGGCTGGTGGATGGTGCAGATGATGGTCCTGCCGGCCCTCGCCAGGCTTTGCAGCAAGCAGATACACTGGTAAGAGGACTGAGCATCGAGACCAGTCGTTGGTTCATCCAGGAACATCACCGGGGGATTGTCTATCAGTTCTAGCGCGATGCTGAGCCTCTTCTTCTGGCCGCCACTCAGCATGCCGCATCTTGTCTCCTTGGCCTTGATCAAGTCCAGGTTGTCCAGCACGTCGTCTATCAGCATATCTTTCGCTTTATTGCTCAGACTGCTGCCAATCTTCAGGTCCGCCGCTATCTGCATCGCCTCCTTCACCGAGAACAGAGGGGGCAGCTTGTCGTCCTGTTGAATGTAGCAGGAGTGCTTCTTGTACTGCCTCCAGGTCTGTTTCCCTTCCTTGCCCGTGTACTGTATCTCCCCCTTCCAGTTGCCTCTTTCGAATCCTGTCAGAATGTTCAACAACGTCGACTTCCCAGCTCCTGATGGACCCATGATGGCCGACAGTTGTCCCGACCTGAAGCTCCCGTTCACTCCCTTCAAGATCTCCTTCTTCGCACCCCGAAATCCCCTCCGGGTCGCATAACTCACGTCCGAGAATTCGATGTCGACCGCGTGAGACTTCGGCAGGTTCACCAACACCACACGTTGAGTACTCGCAGTCATCGTACCCTAATGATCCGTCTCTGACTCTCCGCGAGCCGATTGTTCCGCGCTGATCCTCTTTCCACGTCTCTGTCTGTCGTGCTGTCACTATGATAAATGTATCTTATCGTTGCCAACCGTTATGGACCAACTAAACGGGTTCAGCCGCCGACAGAGTCATTGAAGACCCAGCTGGAAGTTTCTGTTGAAAGCTGATTTGCTGGAACTTTGCTGAAAGCTGATGAATAGCATCACCTCTCGGCCAGATAGTTGCTGAGATCTACGAGGTTGTTTCTTGACTGAGTTGGCTGTTTCATCCGCATCTCCGATTTCCGATGATTCTTCTTGATGATTCGTCTTCGTGACAATTCAGCAGTTCATTTAGCGCGAGACGCTTGCGCAAATGATTAGTTAACGCGAAGAATTCTTGTAGACGAAATAATCGGCTGTTTTTCCTTAATCCTCTGCTTCGAATGACGTCTCCTTGACGTAGTCCTCGAGATCGCTTTTATATTCGGAGTTATCGGTAGCAGACTGTCACGGCTGGCGGAGCTTCGATACTTCCCGTCTGGAAGAAGATTTGCAATGCTGAGTTCTTTAGAGGGTAGGGCATAGTATGAAATAGTGTTACTGTGAAGGGGAAGCAAAATTATGGCAAATCGTAAATCAAATAGTAAGATGTCCCTGTTTTAAGGATATTCGAGAAAATACATTTCTGTTTTAACAATCTTGAATGAAACACTGTACGGAATTTTGTTCTAAAATTTTCATACAGGAAGAAAATGCTAATGTTTCTTATTTGATGAAGTTACTTTTCAAGCGTAATCATTAATTGTTTTTGGTGAGTAATCTTTAATCTGTTCTCTTCTTTAATCTGTGCTGAACTTGATAACGTTTTATTTACGGATTACGGATTAACAACATTATGAAACATGTGCAGATTACTAAGACTTTGCAGCGTCTGATTCATTTTATTTGCCCATGCTCCAGTTATTCATACTAATGAACTAATATCGCTAATATGAAGAAGCCGCGAATATATTACTGAATATTTCAGTGATTAAAGAATATAGGTTAAATTAACCAACATAGAACACACTATCTTTCGCATCAAGTGCAGCTTACTTATTATTAAAAACTGTTTGAATCGAACAGTTAACGAATGTAAAAATTATGGAAAACGATAACTCGTCAATAGTCCATTTCATCCATTTATGCAAACGATTTGTTATATAAATCGTTTTTCGAGCGGGGAAACGTCATAGACGGAACCCGAAGTCGCTTATTGATTAAATAATTACACGCGTTTTAATCTTCGTGTGGCATTACTTTGAGTGATGACTCGATAGCTATTTTGTTGCAAGGTCACAACTTTTTATCGCTGTACCCGGTTTTTATACTTGTTTTGTTGAAACGGCTAAATGACTAAATGATCGTGGAACGATCGCCCGGTTGCATCTGATTGATGGATTGCACGTTAGAACAGTTTACTTATACGACTCGATTTTCCATTTGTTCACAGATTGATTTCTATATTTAGTTTAATAAATAGCGATCGTAGGTACGATCATTTAGGTATTAGGTACGATCAGTACCTCGTGTCATTTTATTAAACCGCTGCACTTATTATTCGCGTTTCCTGGCACAGTTTTCCTGGCGTGTTACGTAAACGTGATCTTGAACCACGAACAATAGTTCATGTATTGTATTATCGAGAAAATTGCAGTCAGTGCCATTTCTTCAGCGACTGTACAGACCGTCTTCTAACGTGTGTCTTTCTTTTTGTTGACCTAATTGTACAATCTGACAGCTGCCTCTAAGCAGATGACATATTGTGCATGCTGAGCATGATTATCAGGGACTTATTATGTCTGGAAGATTGAGATTGAACAATTTTGTTGTCAATTGCAAGTCGTAGGGCCTGTTCAGACACGGCGGAAACCGCGCGTTTTCGACCGCGCGATTTTTGTTTTCGATTGTTCAACCGCGCGATTTTTGTTTTCGATTGTTCAACCGCGCGATTTTTGTTTTCGATTGTTTAACCGCGCGGTCACGTATGAACGAATGCATAGACGCTAATGTAATAAGATCCGCGCGGTTCAAATCGCGTGGTCGAAAACGCGCGGTTTCCGCCGCGTCTGAACAGGCTCGTACTGGTGTTACATTCTAACCATTTTGAAATGTATATCTCGAACTCACGTTTTTTAAGAAAATTAAATTTTTCGAACGTCGTCAAATAGAACTAGAATTGTTCTTTGATTATTTGGCAATAACGTCTTTTTCATTTCATCTCTTCTCTTTGCTGGTATTTTTATTATTTAATGTTAACTATGCAGATTAATTGAAAGCACAAAAATTGGCAAAATTTCTGATAATTTCTGATAACTTGATTACTATTTCTATCTTTAAAACTCAGTGTACATATTTAACGTTCTATATATAGTCTATGGAAATCGTTCGGTTTAGTATTTTCAAATGACAATAAAAAAGTTTGTTTTTGCATAAGGATGCACCGTGCAGTGACAGATACACGTTTTGTGCATTAGCATACCCAAGGGGTTCTCGGAAAAAGTCGAGGAAGTTGATGGATCAAGTTGACAGCTGGCAAAAAGGTTTATTACATAATAGAAGTTTGATTTTACATAACAATGCGTATACTAGTCTACAAATACACAATATGTTAATGCGCAGGCATGCACCAAAAAAGACGAGGTAATTAATTCGTTAAGTGGACGCTGCAGAGAAAAAGGTTAACGCTATTCTTTTTAAACAACGCACAAAGAAAATTTCATATTGCATAAAGATGGACAGCTTAATCACGTGTGCATGTTATGCAGATTACTGCAGTTAGGAACTTCCGAGATATATTGCATAATGTATGCTGGATTGAATCAGATTAACCCCAGTCTTTAGATTATTTGATTATGCATAAAGATCTGCAGTTTATGCATTTTTGTGCATATTAAAGTGTCTTAAGAAAAAATTGATGCAATTCATAGATCCAATTTATCCTACCGATAAAAAGAGATTATCACTAATCTTTTTATAAGACGTGACGCCAAGAAAATTTCTTTCTGCAATAAGATGCAGAACAATCGCACGTGCGTACAAGTGCATATACAGTGACTCCCACTAATATTCGGACACTCTTCAAAAGACGATAACTTTTTTAATATTGCACCATACGATTTGAACTTTTTTTGGGAAGCTAGAGCAATTAGTTTGCTACAGGATGTGAAAAAAGATTTTTTCAAAAATTGCAATTGATCGGAATTGTAGAAAAAATACTAAAACTTGCATCTTACAACTTTTTTATGTGGGCCTACATTGAAAATTTACAAAATACGTTTTGTAGATCTGTGTCAATTGTAGAGTGTCCGAATATTAGTGCCAGACACATCCAAAGCAATTTACGGTTGGAAATGCACGCAGAATCGTAAAAGGAGAGGAGAATGCTAGAACAATGTTCTCCTTTGTTCCGAGCAGCCGAGAGACCGCAACCCTTCTGCATTATTATGTGCGGCGGCGATTGCGGTAAGACAAATGATCCGGCGATACCGAAGTCCCGCGGATCCCTGCCTTGCATATTTTTCAAAATATGCTCGTATAGGGATACACACTACGATTGCGAAAACTCTGTATAAGCCTGGTTTGCTGAAGATTGAGCTGTGCATGCCAATGACGCGGCACGTCGCTCGTTAACATCACGCTAGCAGGTAATCACTAGCCGTGATTCAATCGCGATGATGCGGCGGTTTTAGAGAAAGGTAACGAGACATCGGAAAAAGGAGAAGGGGAGATGATGCACATTAGGCAACGATTGCCATTAGATGCACGATTATTAATACTGACCGTACCGAGCACAACATTGCCATACGTTCTTCCATAAAAATTGAATTCGTTTAGACTTCTCGCAATTTTCATAACAATTTCGCCGAAGACATTATTCAAACTATTTGAACCTGTTGCAACGGATAATCTAAATTACCCAAGGACCGAGAATTTTATGCGAAACGACCAATGATTCAATGTGTCGAAAGTGCAATAAATGGTAATTATCAGAGGCAATAAATTTTTTTATTGGGATTATGCAAAGGTTACAGCACTCAGTAATATTGTATTATGCTGTAACGTCGTCAATAATTCATAAAGTTAGATGTTATGTTTATGAGTCAGTGTATAAAAAATTTCGAGGAATGATGTCCTCGTTATGTCTCAATTCCTGTTTGAATAGTAATCAGAATGCATATTCCATGTATTTGTGAACTGGAGGAGCAAATGCGAACAATTAAAAGTGCTGTTACATTGTTTTCAACTAAATAACGTTATTGATGAGAGAAGTAGTTTGATGTAATTATTTAGTCTTGTAACCAATGCAGAAATTGTTATTTTGCGTAAAAATCAGACCTAGCCGAAGCTGCAAAATATTATGCCTCTTTAATTTAAATTTAACTTTAATTTTGCTCTAATAATAGCAATTACAAATCTTCCTGATTATCTAGGAAAATGTTGGCGCGTCCTTAGCGTCTATCGTATACAAACAATTTCCTAAGCATTACCCGAGGCGTTTCACTTCTCTAGTGTTTGTTAAATCATTTAGGCACGTGTCCGGTCATTAAATATTTCGACAGTGTGAAATACTTCTGCCTGAATTGTTGGCTATCATCAGATTTGTTTTGATTTCGGTCGTTCGAATGATTGAGTCCCTTATATTTTATATCATGAAGCGACAAGGGCCCAGTAGGAATAAAATCTGCATAAAAATGACTCGAGACGCTGAATCAACATGTGCCTCTTCCGACTTGGAGAAGTACCTTGAAATTTGAGAGGGCACGATCTTAATTGTGATGAATTATTCTAACACATCAGTGTTGTTCACCTTGACTGTCGTAATAGGAGCGTTTTCGACACTGTTCTTTGTAATGGATGGGTTTCCTAGTTAAGCAGATTCGTGATCTAAGCTATTTACAACGTTTTTATCTAATAGATCTCCCTTCTGTCAAGACCATATTTAGAAATTCCAAGATATATATTTAATTACGATTTCGTGGAATTCCACTTCGTTTTTCTGATACTGAAGCTGTTTTTAATATATTCCGTCAGTTAAGACACAAGGTCAATTGAAATATTTTGTTCCCTCTTTCTTTAATAGATTGTTATCTATTTCTCTTATAACAAATTTGGAAATTTAAAACTGCAAATTTTCAGCACACAGTTGAATTTTATTTTCTTTAAACCAAATCTGCATTAGACGACAATTTGAAATCTTGATTTGAATATTTGAAGAATTTTAGATTTACGAAAGTCCTGCAATCGATTAATAATATTTGATTGCACTAAAGATTGCTATTCGATCTATTTTATTTATAGAATTTATATTGAAAATAATATTCCGAATGACGACGCAAACGCTACGCTAACAACAAGACATATAAAATTGCACAGATGCAATCGGATTACGAATATGATTACGGGTTAGAATACACTGATTATTTTGGCCATAACAAACAATTGTTTGTCCTTAGATAATCACGTTTTTTCCGCGGAATAAGGAATAGTTTGATTGCAAATTGCGATCATTGACAATGAAGTCAATTCTATCGTATTCGCTTGTTACCTGACACTAACTTTCCTCATCCACTGGGCTTTCAACCTGCTACCTTATTATGGTTACACAACTTCGTTATTCCTTACTCAGATCCGTTCCGGACAAAAACACGGCGTACACATCACAGGATTCATTGAATCGTCGGTGCAACTGTAATTGAACTCATAAATGGTTGTTGCTGCGTCGATTTGGCGCACTATTTTGAAATCTGAATTCTGTATGTAAATTCTATTTCACAACAATCCTATCGGGAAGTGGAGCTACAACCTCGTTGCGTTCACTTTCATTGACATTAGAATTTAATAGCGGCGCCATTATCACGAAAATATATGCACTTTATACATGTAACTGCACTCGGCTGATAGCAGGCTGCAACATTACTACCTGATCATCAAAAAAGTTGATCCTAGCTTGAAAACATCAACTTTGGTGAAATCAGTGTTAACGACGGTCGGCTTAATTCGTAATCCGCCATAGTAATTGATGGACTTTATGCATGTAGGGTAAATACGAGCTAACGAAATTTAAAATGGTGAAGGATTTAAAATGTCAACATGTTATTTTCAACTCCTCGAAATTATCAAATGATCGGAGATGGAAAAATTCTTCTAAATGGTTACTGTTTCTTGCAGTTGAAGCAGACAATTTTTATTTTGCATAAAAATCCGCGGAGCTGTAACAAAGTTTGTTGCATGCGACGCTACACACGTGGACGTTATAATTGTTTGTAATTGCGCACGCTTGACAGTGATACAATCCAGAATCGGTTTCATTATCAGCTCTGCTATTTTCTGTGACGCATATAAATTTTTTACACAAAGACAGGTAAGACGTGGAGGAATGTAATTTTCGTCCGTGACTATAAAAGTGGTTTACGATCAGAAATGAATCTCCAAGATTGTGTAAACAAATTAGCGTGTAATTGATCAATACGGCGAGACAGGAAACCGTTTACCGATAGGAAAAACGTGCATTTCAATTATAAATTCCCTGTATACATAATCTACAATTAAAGCAGATTTTGATTGATGTCTTCAATTGACTTGTTATTTGTACCATCACGCAAAATTTGTCGTTAATTCGCAAGTATTAATAACGCCATGAATACTCAAAAATATTTTTTTCGATCTGTCACTCTCCGACTATTTCTTCTACTTCTGTGCATTCATCAACATATGACATCGATAAATTATGTCATATTTCAGGTATTAGGCTATAATTAAACTCGAGCGCAACAGTTTAGTCTGTCAACACGATCGACATCGAACACTTTCATTCTATTACCCGAGTATTGATAGCAAATTTTCCGTTGACATGTCATTGTTGTATCGACTCTGTTATTGTTTACTGTTTGAAGATCGATCCAAAACGATTTCCTTATAAAATATGAAATTATACAGACTGTAGTTGCATAAAAGTCCGCAGTTCATTTCTAAATAGCAAGTTTCCAGCAATGGACTTATCAAGTGTCGGCTGGATGAATTATTTTCACATTTGATCACATACTTTCCAGACGACAGTTTCGAAAAATCCTTACCTTTAAATCTCTGTTACCTAATTCTTCTGTGACACGTAATTCAATAATGCTTAGAATCTAACATGCAACCGATTACATTAAACGCAAGAGTGCATAAACGTGACGGTAAACGTTGCCTATGATCAACAGCCCACTTTGTTGAATAAAGAGGCTGGCCACTTCGGAATGTTTTCTTGCGCACTTGGTCCGCGACTGGGTCGAGCACTCACCGAGGATCGAGAGTTGGAAAAAATCTCTCGAGGATTCACCGAACTGTGGATCGCGGTAGATGGATCGGCGCGGGTCCGAAATTCGGTCGGCAGCTCGAAGACACCGCGCGGAACAGAATGCGAATCGCTCGCGGTTCGAGCCCGTGAAGAAATCGCTCGATGCGCCCCGCTCGCTCGTGTGCTCTCCGCGTCCCTCGCCCTTCTAACACGCTCCTCCCGCCGCCGTTTCTATTTTGCGTTTGATTACCGCGCTTGAATCAAATCTGTCCATGGACTTTGCCTATCCACTTCCGCTCGCGTCAGCCCCGATTTCCAGCGCTCGATCCGCCCCCGAAGACTCGAGATCAGGGTGGTCCTTACTTTCCGATTTTTTCCTTAGATCGTACAAGTTTCATAAAATTTCTGCGTCTTCTTGGAAAAATACTTGAAATGTCTTTTTATCGGTCATCGTCCACATTGAGAGGGTGAAAACAGCCCTTAAAGTCGTGCAAAATCTGTGAGAATCAACGACCACCGCAAGGAGGGGTTGAAACAAAAAATGAAATTTTCAATGATAATGATTACAATGATAATGTTTATAAAACGTGAAACCAGAAGAATTTTTATAAGGAATCTTGCCACCCGGATTTTCGACGAAAAAATTGGAAAAAATTCTCGGACGTATGTATCAATGGCTACTACATGTCAAATTTTGTTTCGCGCACATTTTGCAAACGATTAAAATGAAAAATGTGCTCCGAAAACCGAGCATCCGATTTTTCCGTGTAACTACTCCTTTGGTGAAGAAGGAAGGTTGAAACTTCGCGTGGAACATTGTAGATAAGTCATTCAATTACGTCGATGTTCAGGGGCATTTTTATTTCGGTACCCAAATCCTCAAACTGATTTATCTCCGAAACGCTATTTCTCGATCGGATTCGGCCAAGGGAGCGCCGACCAAATTCGTCCAAAAGCACGGCAGCCTATCGGCGTTTACGCAAATGTCTGCAAGCCCGCGGAGGCAGTAATTAGATGATAATCGTCGGATTGAATGGCCTGGGTGACCCGAGTAAAAAGCATCGCGGAAAATTGGAGGCGACGTCTGAAACCCAGTTATTATTCACGCGACCGCTTGACACTGGTAACAGTACAAATTACACGGTTCGTGCCGCCACTCTTCTATTCACGTGTTCGTAATGTATGCTGTTCGATCGACGCTGATTCAAACCAATTAGAATCGAAGAAAACCGTATGGAAACCTTAGCCACGTGGGGGCCCGGAGGATCTCGCTGTGATTGGCCGGCGGTTAGTCGCGTTTGTAAAACCTTTGCATCATTGTGGATCGTTTTACCGTCTGCACCTGACTAGCTGCAATTCGTCAAACTTGTTGGCTCGCGTATAAATCTCTATTGCTAAATCGATACGCGGTGAACGGACACGAAAGAAACGCCGCTGGATCCTTTCGTCGACGAGCCCGCGGACCGCGATTAGTATTGCACCCGGCATCTTGTTCCATCGATTACATTTGCAACCGTGTTTTATGGACGGCCTTCGCTCGTTATGAAATTCATTCATTTTCACGGTTTGGTGTGTAGGTCACGCGTTTCAATCGGTTGGAGCGTCTGATGTTAGGCGTTCTTACATGGAGGAATTTCTTTTCGATCGTATTTAGTATGAATCAGTTTGTAAGAAGTGGTGCCAGGTTCCTTGATCTTCTAAATCGCAAAAGGCAAACGTTTGAGAAAGTGTTGCACAGCAATATTAACTGAATTAGAGTTTCGTTCTAATTTTAATTTGTATGGATCAGTCTATGAACAACTGTGTTGGTATAAGGATCATTGATCCTCTAAAATTCAGCACAGTAGAATGTTCATGAAAGTCTCGCCAGATTTTCGTCTGCCTTGGAATGTATTTGCAATATCCTTAAAATACTAAATGTTTACGATCGACATTTTGCAACCAGCGGTTTACGAGATACTTATCTTCCCTGGAATATGATACAATTTCCAAGAGAGTAACATAATTTTGTTCCGATTCTTATGGACAGCGTCTGTAAACATTTATGATGGTATACATTTGTTGATCTTCCAAAATTCATCATAATGAAATGTTTAAAAAATCACTACGATGTTACGACATTTTAAAAGACCTATTTGATTGATGTTTCATAACAAATGGTATTCGGTAACGGAATCGTTATTTCGTAATCTAAATATTTTGTGCGAATCAGAATTCATGAGGACTTGTCAGAGAGAGGTAAATTTACTGTTACAACGCCAGAAAGAGTTGTACCGGAATTATCGCATCGTTCGTCTCTACATATTTCGCCCTTTTTTATGGTGGATCCTGTCCCCACTTTCCTCCTGACAGTATAGCCCGTCGCGCGTCGCGCGATAGTGATTCTGGTTTCGGAACCGTCGACTGTAAACCGGTTTCGACTTTTTTCCTCAAGCCCAAGGACCTCTGGTCAAACATATCGATCTAATTACGTGTCTAAGAACGGCACACTTTTCTAAATTTCCGCATCGATTAGTACGGCCGCCGATCGGAACTACGCAACTCGCCGACTTTGATTTTCGAAGAATTTGTGAAAATCCTGAAGTTCGTCTGAAAGTAATTTTCTTGTCCATCTAAATATACAATTATTTATTCTGTGTATTTTATTTGTATATTTCAGATAAATTCACAAATCTTTAGACAGACAAGAAGCAAAAATTGAATTTGTTATAAACGACTAAGTCTGTCTGTGAAAAAGGAATTTTCAAATTTTCAAAAAGTAACAAAGAAAGTGGCATTTCTAATTATTTCATTATTTTCACCGACACGGTAATAGAGGTTGGTCTAAAAATCGAGCAGTTTATACGTTCGTGGCAGTGGTATTAACTCGCAGATGTTCTGATTAGCATTTTATTGATTGTACAGAACGAGTCCGTTTAATTTACAAGTTTATGACGTGCCACCTTATTCTGCTACGACGAAAACAAGTCTCTCGCAAAGCAGGATAGATACAGCGCCAATAATACTGCATACATAATGCATGCAACTATGCAGGTTGTCTGAAACTGTTGCAAGTAGAAATACTTGTGGTTCACTGTCAAGAGTGTCAGATGTCCACCTAGCGGGCGTTATCAAAGAAACACTACACACATGTCCAGTCGAAGTTGAATAAAATCTACACCATACACGTGGTGCCTAATTCTTCTGCGATGATTACTGTTATGTCTCTCTAGGATTTCATAGATTATAGATCATCGCTGGATATTAACGGTAACTTCGAACAGACGTATGAATTTCAAATAATATTTATTAGTTTAAGCAACCATCGTTATGACTCACATATTTCCCGATGAACTCTGTCGGAATATTTGCTTTCTAATTCTGTCAAGGTAACCAACTTCCAGAGCTGATGAATTTCACAAAAAGAAGTGTTGACAGACCCTTGAAAGAAATTGCCTTCCGATAGATAAGCAAAGTGGTCTGGAATAAATTAGTGAGACGTGTACAAGCAATTTTACAAAATTTAAACAAGGAAAGAAGCGACTGGTTTTCCAGTTCTACAGGGACGCCTGTTCCGTTACAGACATATTCCAAGATTCTCCATACGCATGTAATTTTTGATTTCCACATTGATTGCTAGACTGATCTTATTTGAAACGGAAATCTCTACTCTGAAAAGATGTTAAAGCAAATGTTAACGAATTTCGCGGAATGTAGCGTTCCGCAGATGACAGTGATTCGTATGCGAACCGAACTTTGCAGCGGTCGACGGGCGATCACGTTTTTGTGGAAAAACCATTTTTTCGTGGAAAATTTGACCTATCATGCTCATCATCCCGCGGGCTCTTAGCACGTCAAGCTCGCTATGCAATTTTGTCGCCCGAACTCACGTGTTCCTTGGTCGAACGCGAATTCTCAGTTGAAAAACTGCATCCTCTCGATGCATAAACGAAATCTAATTACATACACTTAACGTCGAACATCGAAGTTCTCGGAGTAATTATCGTAAACTAGGGGCTGTAATTGCAATGTAATAAGCAAAGTAGTATTCAAAGGCACGGTGATAAATATTCGTACACTTCTGACCGGAAATGTTTGCTACATTTTACCCGTTGGAGAGCAGTTTTTGCTCAATTGCTACGATTAAATCCAACAAGTTGCTAAACAAAGTAATAGAGACACCTGCGACATTTCACTGTTTAAATGTACATTTGTTTGAACTTGTTTGCCAGATATTTAAGTTTTGACAGAGATTGAGCATCGGCTGTAATGTGAATAATGACTTCTTGTCACTTTAGTACCTATTAAGGACGCTGGGAAAAACGAATCGATAACGAAGCGTAACTTAATTTTTTGCAACGGTCATTATCAACTTACGGCAATTTAAATAAATCGAACACATGTTGACTATTATTAATAAGTACTGAGAAGATGGTTCAGGAGGAAAAAAAAAAGATTAATTAAACTAACAGTCTCGCGAAGATTTAAGACTATTGTCACGATTGAAGGAATCGCAAACAACGCGTAACAGTTGAAGATCAAGGAAATCCATTCTTTATTGGTTTTTAATTAGGTGTTACGTCTATCGCGCATGTAATAACAAGATTTTCTAATTGCCAGTCTATATAGAAAAAAATACCCCCGATGACGTATCAGTTACGTCGATTACGTGATCCGAATTCCATTTCATTGATGGCGTAACAAATAATTCCTTGATAATGCTGTTTTTTAAGACGTTCTTCCAGCTCGATTCTCCTGAAGTGAATCTTTGCATATCTTTTACATTAAATGTACTAAACATTTTCATTTTAAATATCCGGAGTACACCAATGCTTGGAGAATGTGTAGTATATATTTATTACTCAGTAAAATTAATTACTCTGCATAACATTACAGTAATTATTTTCAGCATCCTTGAAGCAATTTTATTTTGTAAATGTTCAATCTCAAAGGATTATTTTGTATAAAGGATGGTGGAAGCTTCGTAGTTCATGTAAGGGCACTTACCATTTCAGTTTGGAACAAAAGGAAATTGACTGTTATTTAAAAGTACGCAAATAATGGCAAGAATTATTACCTATATATTAACAAAATATATTTCAATTATTTTGTATCCACAGTTTGAGCTGACAGCGCCATCCGTGGCAAAACGCTGTAAGTGATAAATAAATAATCTCGTCCACAAACGAGATACAGTTAAAGACTGCCAGCCTTATGGGAGATCCTGTCACTCGAATAATTCGGTTTTTTTACGCCTTCTAGGATATATTCTGGCTGGAGTAAGAAACAGAAGGCCACCGATGTGACCTCGTTGGGGCAAGAGGCCACTGAGGAGATTCTTATCCAATCGGCCGCGCATACGTACCTCCGCATTCCTGCCTAGGACATTCTTCTCACCTCACCATGATACACATTTAATATTGTAATTCTTTTGGTGAAAAATAAAGAATTTTAGTTACAAAAGTTAATGTGTTCTTTTTTCCTTACCCTGTACATGATTATTCGATAGTAGAATTAGAGTTGTACTACTGAATTTCGTGCCACCTCCTTCGATATCATATTCTCCTAATACAAAGTTCAATTTTCGGGATTTTCGAAATATTCGACCGTCTGGCTTGGTCGAAAATTACGAGAATTTTTCGAAAATCCCGAAAATTGAACTTTGTATTAGGAGAACATGATATCGAAGGAGGTATCCGAATTTTCAGTAGTACAAGTCAACGGCAAGCCAGACGCTCGAAAAATTTCGAAAATTCAGTAGTGCAACTCAACGTCAAGCCAGACGGTCGAAAAATTCCGAAAAATTTTCGAAAATCTCGGAAGTTGAACTTTGTATTAGGAGAACATGATATCGAAGAAGGTATCCGGATTTTCAGTAGTACAAGTCAACGGCAATCCAGACGCTCGAAAATTTTCGGAGATTGTGCAGGGTAAGGAAAAAAGAACACATTGACTGTTGTAACAAATATTCTTTATTTTTCACAAAAAAAATTACAGTAGTGGAGGTCCTTGGCAGGAATGCGTTACAATTGTTACAGTTTATTTTAACGTGTTCGCATTAACAACGAGATCATTAGCGAGCACATGGGTAGACCATCGTATACAAGTACTGAATCTCTCAAAGAGTTCTATACTTATATGTACAAGATGAAGGGAATTACACGTTTAAACCTAAGAAGCTTATTTCGATTTAATGTATTGATGGATCACTTTCATAGCCTCAAATGTTTCAATGCCGACAGGTTTGATTTGATTCGGAGGCAACAAGAATCCAGAGTTTCCACCGGGAAGTTCATAGGTGTACGAAATTTTAATGCCGGCTTTGCCCAATGCCCAGTCGTCGCTACCTCCAGCAGCAGGGTCTAATTATCGTGTGAACAGAATATCAATTAACAAATAGCTAACAAAATGTTCATTTTTGCAAATTTATTTTTATTTATTTTCTAAGTTTATTTGTATGTCTGTTAACACTAACCGTACCGCGGCCGGTCAAATGACCGCTTTCACATTGTTCTATCTTTTAATTATTGAAATTATAAAGATGCTTCCATTAGAAATTATTCAATAAATTTCTTTTTCGAGCACGTATTATAAAAGTTTGGAAAAATCTAAATAAATTCAGTCTTGTAATTTTTATAAAACAATATATATCCGATACACTTTGTACCTGGTACGGTTAATGTTAATAAACCTTTCTGCTTCTTCGAAGCGATCGACGTAATTATTAAGTAGAAAATTGAAAAAAAAAACGATCGATATACTTACAAAGATGATTAGCAGAGGTACCATAAGTGTATTTAGTCTTGCGATAGCTGGCGATGGCAGCGGCACTCTTGATCGCAAGATTTTTCTGTTGAATCGAAACACAAGTCAGAATAGCAGGCACAAGAAATAAAACAGAGAATTTCATGACGAAAATGTTAACTTACCAATTCCGCTTCGTTGGCTGGCACATTAGAGGTGAATCCCCAAGGATACAGGATATACTGAAAAAATAATATTCTCAATTTTTCACTGAGAGAGAGAGATAAAAAGAAAAGCTAGATACGTGTATGTGAAAAAAAAA